>CM043117.1:67289241-67832663 GCA_023701765.1 Hylyphantes graminicola | reverse complement strand
TTTAGCAGGATAGAAAGGCACAACTTGGGCAAGTAGAAGGCGCTGAACACTTCGTAGATTTGAAGCAGTTAGGGACAGTGAGTGGCGATTGGGGCATCCCGGCCGGAACGGGGCAAGCTCGACAACACGGCCGGAACAGAGGCGCATTCGAAGGGGACATCAATGAGGCGCAGGTTGTCCGCAAAATGTCCGTGCAGAAGGCAGATGACCCCTCGGCGAAGCTCCGTCACACCCAGGCAAAGAATGCAGTGAAAATTGATGATTCAGAATCAACTAGGAACTTTCGGAGTTGGATTTCTGATATTGTAAAGAGGAGAGAAGCTAAGTTAAAGTTCTTGTTACAGCGGGCGATGAAAAGTTTATGGTTTGTAGTTAGCAGTCGAGAAGTAATAAAGAAAAAAATAGGTTGTGTGCTTGTTTTGGTAATTTCTAATGGCGAAAGTTTATATTTGAATGAGGATGTCCGCGCAAGAGCACTAAGATCCTGCCGACTTTTGACGTAAATTAACATCTACTTTCACATTAAAGCATAATTATTATTTAATTCATTTAGAAATAAAGGAATGGACGTCCAAAAATGTTTTATTGTAAATATTTCAGTTAGGAGTATAAAACGGGACAGTCCAGAGCCGAAGCTCGGACCTCCAAAAGAGCACACAACCTTACATGTTGGAGTCTGATGAGAAAGTGCGTCACAGCTATAAGATTATGATTGTTCATACTTCAATTGACCAATCAGGGCTAGGATTTTTGTTATGGGAAAGAGTGAAAAGGTTAAGTTTAAAATGTGATGACTAAACAGTTTCTGTGGGAACGGTTACGTTTCTATTCGATGATTCTGTTGTTGGGGTGTTAAAGTACTAAGTGATATTAAGGATACTTGAAAATGTAATTAAGTTTGAAGTTTAATTGAGGATAAAAATATGAGTTTTTGAGAGGTTAAGTCAATATATATATATATAATATATATATATATATATATATATATATTATATATAATATATATATATATATATTATATATATATATATACTATATATATATATATATATATATATGGGGACGTACATAAATTACGTCACGCAAAATTTGGACTTTTTTGACCCCTCCCTCCCCCTATGTCACGCTGCGTCACGTTTGGTCGAACCCCTCCCCCTAAAATTACGTCACGTTTGTCGCACACCCCCCTCCTTTTTTTAAAGTTTATTTTAATATTTTCCTTTGTTTAAGTGTTTCTTAGGATAAAAAAGATTTCAGACATTTTTCTAAAAATTGTTCTTATAATCATATTAAAAAAAACAGATTTTCCTTGCAAAATTGGAAGTTTTGAATCGTTACGTCACGCAAGCTATTACCCCTGCCCCCCTCCATGTCACGATCCGTCACGTTGCGGCATACCCCTCCCTCCCCCCTATGAGCGTGACGTAATTTATGTACGTCCCCTATATATATATGAAACGAAATTCCATTCCTAATACTTAAAATATCCTATTAATTATTTTCCACTATTTAAATATCCCATATTCCTTTAATCCCCAATACAACTTTGTCTCATTAGTTTTTCCGCGCTCCGATCCCACGCATACTTCCCGAGCCCCAAATCACACCACATTGAATCATATCGAATGTTCGATGATCACGTGACCTTCCACTGTAACAAAAGTCTCGAAGAATTCTTCTGCGCACTTGTACATCTTCCATCCCTGCAGAAGCACGTCTTTTTTCGGGCTCTCCAGCCCTGCTCCAAATAAAAATGATTTAAACTGTCTTGTCGACTTTTTTGGCTGTGTTTATCACAGTTAAAGTCGACAGGATGAACCTTGTGAAAATTTTTTTTGGTAAAAAAACAAGTGTGACTTTCCCCGGCCACGAACTGTAACTGCGTCATTGGCATTTTGCGCAGTCTGACTTTCCGGCTTTGCATCTATCGCTCGTCCACCTGACGCCGAGAAGGACAATGCAAATGGCCTGCCCGTACCCTCAAGAACGACCAGGGCTTGCCAGTCTGCGCCACCAGATGCCCCCGTCCGTGCCAGCATAGAAACTGCCCAGCACCGTCCTGGAGTGTGCCATCAGCGAGAGCCAATCAGCGCCGCAGACGACCTGCACCGGACTCTCAGCCGACCCCATGCCACAGCACCGGTTGATCACCAACCCTCAACCGGCAGGCCAGTGCCACCAGCGCCTGCCCATGCCTGCCAGTGTCCGCAGACCAGCATAAAGACTGCTTTTCCTCCCACCGGACGTCGAACCCCGCCCGTGACCGCTCCCCTGTGTCACCTGCCTCCATCGGCAAAACAGTGCCGCCCGACCACGCCCCGATGTCCGTGCCAGCAGTGTTCTGCCTGGCTGCCCTCTAGCCGCGCTTTTCAACAAACCCCAACCATTGGACCAATTGGACACCCTCTGCGTAGAAGACAGATCGCCAACAACAAAAAAGTGTGTTTCGAAATAAAATTGAAATAAAAACAAGTGTTGGTGTTGCCATTCCAGTGTCGCCGAGCCGAGTGTTGTGATGTGGTTGAAAGAAAAAATGGCGCCAAGAGCGCCAAGTGATGAAGCCAATCCGTGCCAACGACTGATATTTATTTACAAACATTGAGAGTCTATAATATAGGTTGTTTTAGTTAGAGTTAATAAGTTTTTTGATTAATTAATATTTTCGGCATTAATACATGAAGGATTTTAACTAATAATTAATCGATTAAACAAAAATATTATTTTACAAAAATTAAGTATTTTCATATTTTTGGGACTTAAAATAAAATTGCAAATTGCTACTCATGTTTGTAAACAAATCAAGAATATGCAACCCCAACCCAATGCGGCATTTATTGATATAAGTAATGCAATGGGTTTTAAATTATAATAATATTAAGCAAAATATTTACTTTAAGTTATTGAAAGCTCTTGCAATGCCTTTTTGCAATGGGTTCTTTGCAAATATTTTTTGATGCTTGTCAAGTTCTATACAATATTTTCATAAGATAATTAAAAAAATACAAATGTTTTCAAAATATTTCTATTTTTTACGATTTGCTTGTGTTCTTTCTTATACAATATTCATAATTAACTTTAAAAGTGGCAATGTCTTTTTTAAGTATTAAAATATTTTATGTTTTTGCATGATTTTAAAATAATAATTATTTGATTGCCTAGTAATTGTTTTTTTAAAAAATCATAATTAATAATAGTGGTACTACAACTGTAAATCAATTGCGATATTACCTATTTTTAGATTTAATTTTAAATTGTTATAAATGTGTTTTTTCATATAAGTGTAATTAAACTTAACGAGGCTCAGGCCCCTTTAACCCAACCAAAAATGTGGTTAAACCCCACACTTATTTTTTTTAATCAAAGATGTGGTTAAACCCCACACATATTTTTTTTATTAATCAAAGATGTGGTTAAACCCCACACATATTTTATTAATCAAAGATGTGGTTAAACCCCACACATATTTTTATTAATCAAAGATGTGGTTAAACCCCACACATATTTTATTAATCAAAGATGTGGTTCAACCCCACACATATTTTTTATTAATCAAAGATGTGGTTAAACCCCACATATATTTTATTCATTTACTTAGCCAGTTAATCAAAGATGTGGTTAAACCCCACACACCTTTTATACCAATGTATGATATTTTAGAAAGAATTAGTTTTTCCACGCTCCGATCCCACGCATACTTCCCGAGCCCCAAATCACACCACATTGAATCATATCGAATGTTCGATGATCACGTGACCTTCCACTGTAACAAAAGTCTCGAAGAATTCTTCTGCGCACTTGTACATCTTCCATCCCTGCAGAAGCACGTCTTTTTTCGGGCTCTCCAGCCCTGCTCCAAATAAAAATGATTTAAACTGTCTTGTCGACTTTTTTGGCTGTGTTTATCACATATATATATATATATATATATATATATATATATATATATATATATATATATATAATATATATATATATATATATATATATATATATATGTGTGTGTGTGTGTGTGTGTGTGTGTGTGTGTGTGTGTGTGTGTGTGTGTGTGTGTGTGTGTGTGTGTGTGTGTGTGTGTGAGATACATGTTTTTAAGAGTCAACCCAATGCGAAGCACTACCACTAAGCCACTGGGCCTCAATTACAATATCAACATAGATTATTACTCTGAAATTTGTTTAAAATGCGAACACAAGACCCTTATCGCATGTAAACATTCAATTAGGCCAAACTAATCCATGAAATCTCTAATCTCACTTCTTTAATCCATTTTAAACTCCGGTAACTTTAGTACACTTTTAATACCTATTATGGCCTTAAACCATCCTTCTGCAATGAAAAGTAGAAGTAAACATATTTATCATTTGTGTTTCCTGTAAATCTTTAACTAGAATAAAATTAGAAAGGTTTATGCTTAATGTGTCGCTCTTTTAATAGAATGATACTAATGAATTATTTGTTAGTAGATTGTTTACTTATTGATTAGAAGATTTAAAAAAAAGTCAACCATCGAATGAATTATTTGTTAAAAGATTTTTTAAAAAAAAACTGAACGTCAGCCATCCGAACCATTGATTTGGTAATAAGGAAAAAAAAGTAGAATTCAGAAGACCGAATAATGTCTGGACTATTCTGATCATTATCTTGATCCCTTGCGATTGGTATACATAACGCTGATTTCATGTCTAAGTCGAGACATTTTTAGTTTAAAAATAAAACAAAAATAACGTTCACTCTGGCTTCATTTATTTTTAATTAATTCGATTAAATTTATCATTTTTACAATGTTGAAATGTTTAAAGTAGACTGCTTTCAAATTTTAAAAGAAGAAACCTTAAATCTCTGAGTTTACAATACTTCATTTTTTTTCGTAGTTTTCTACTTGAAGTCAACAAAAAAATGCGTAAGATAACGTTTTCGAGACATTTAAAAAAAATATATAAAGGCGGGAATGTATTTGTAAACTAAACTTTTTTTTTTGCCGAAGTTGCATTTGATGTTATCTCATACTCGTTTTAGTTTTTGTTAAATTGTTATATTTTTCCCTCTATGAAGCTTAATTCTTATCTTAGGGACTTATGAAATACCGCGCAAGCTAAACAAAATCAAACTTTATCTTTTATAAAAGCCAGAACTTACACTCATCACTATTATCATCGTAACTTTTACACAACTGGATCCAGCCTTTGCAATAGTCGCACAACAAATTTTCCAACAAAATTCACAGTTGTCTAACCCGTCCAGAAACGTTCCTTTTCGATTATGAGTATGTTCCACAGAGCGGGGCTCATTCTATGCCTCTCCGCCATCCTGGTTTCGGCTGAAAAAAGCTGCCCCTTCCCAGAGGAAATCGAGCCCTGCACCTGCATACTTGGCTACTATACCATATTTGAGATCTATGTGAAATTTACGTTACTTAAGTGTAGTAAGGTGTACGACACACAGGTGCTCCTGAGGGTGTTCGATAACGCCAGACAATTTCGCTTCGATTACTTCAGGCTGGAGGAGTCGATCCTCCAGTACATCCCGCATCAGATATTCGACGATGTCGTGGTGAATAAATTGTACCTGACAAACGTTACGTTAAGGACCATGTTCGACGAGGTGCCCAGGGATCCAGAGATGTATTGGTTAACTGCAGATAGGGTATGTCATTTGTTTCACTAAAGATATGCATTTATTAGTCTATTTTTCTTTTTTTAATTCGAAAGAATTTTAAACTAAAATGAAAAAGTAGGTTGACATGCTGTTGATGGCCGTCTGTCCGTCTGTATGTCCGAAACCAACTTCCAAAATCAGTTCTATGCATCGGATCTTAAAAATTTTTTTTGTTAGAAAGCTATGAACTTAGGGACCAAACTATCATACTTTTTGTCCTCCTGTCTGTACGTACGGACAGACATAAATCTACTATCTGTCAACTAATATCCCATTCATTTAGAATTAAATTTAAATTTTGAGTCATTTAAATCACTGTTGAAATCAACAGTGGTATGAGAAACTTTATTTGTTCAGAAATATTTAAAACAAAATATTTTTTCATGAATCAGTTTGGATGACATCTTAAAATGTAGCACTCACTACTTCCTTAGAAGTATTGCTTTGCCATGTTAGCCCTTTTTCCCCAAGTATGGGAATCAACATAACATCAAATTGAAACAAATTTGAAACAAAAATTTTATCTAATTATTTAATTACATATTTTTGAAGTACTAAAATCCCAAAAATGTACAGTAAATGCCGACACTATTTAAACCCTCTCTAATGCATACTGTTACCGTTTGGAAACAAGTAGCATAATCCACTTTATTCTATTAAATTAGAGCTCCTCCAAGACAAATCTGTGGGGTTTTTTTTCATCTATTACATTTCATTTTAAAGTTTTAGTTACCTTGTTACTAAAAGTGTATTCAAAATTAAAGAGTGAGGTTATTAATTTTTGTGAAATTACGTTTTTGGCAGTATTCAAAGAATAATAATATTAGTACTAAATACTAATAAATTGTTTTGAAAAATTAATCATAGTTGAAAAGGGTTATTTTGAAATATTTTTAGTAGTTTTCTAGTCATTATTATCAAAATTGGAATTTCGTAGTTGTTTTTTGTCATATGGAAAAAATTTTAAAACCTAAAATTTCTTAAATTCTAATGAAGTTAATCTTTTTTTTAGTATTTTTCCCGTAATGTGTGAGTATTAAAGATACATATATATATTTTGGGATAAAAATAAAATTTCATGCATTAGAGGGTTAAACCTCTATCAATTAATAAATAAATAACTGTTAGTTAATTTCTTTGCAATTTTGTATTAAATTGATTTTATGATGATTCTCATATCTGGTGATAATGGGATAAGATGGCAAAGCAATTCTTTTGCAAAAGTTGTGATTCCAAAGATAATGCATTAAAGAAAGCGGCAATACATACTTTTTGCATACAAAATTCTACTTTGTTTTTAATTTACATTTCTTATTTTTTTAACTACAAATAAATCAAGCAGACGATAAATAATATAAAGTCGATTTGCGTATGAATATGGGGTTGTTAAGCAGGCAATAGCTGGCAATTTCTTGCAATAGCTCCGCGGTCTTGTTTGCATTTCTCTCGAATTACTTTGGATTTGGTTACGTTGGTCGGTCGGTCAGCACACAAACCTGATTATCTCTAACAACCAACCAAAACAAAAGTAATTCGCGGGAAATTAAAACAAGACCAAGGAGCTACTGCCAGATCCTCTGCGAAACAACTCCATTAAGGAAAATAGTTGATTTTGGCCTTTAGAAGTTTAAATTATAGCTGAATGCTAAGTTAAGCGATTTTTCTTCGAATGTGTATAAAGCAAGTGCAGAAACGGTTGTTGATGATATTTACTGTTAGGAACCTAGTTGTTTCACGATTAAAATTTCAGTAAGTATTTAAGTTACTGGAAAAAGGGCTATTTTCGTTCTTTAAGAACTTCTTTTTATGATGTGTTTATAAATGCTTCCGAATATCAAAGGTCTAGATTTCTTTAGCAAATAAAAACAAAATACTTATTTCCTAATTATATGTATTGCTTCTATTTAAATGGAAAATTTTTCATGCCAACTTACAATCAAAGAATCTCTTCGTGAAATATATTTGACGTCAATACGAAAAGATTTATGTGGCAAAATAAGTTTCTTTTAATTAATTAATTAAAAGAAATAAAGCTTCTCGAGCGATTGTTGCGCATGACAATTTTGATTTAATGATTATAACAAGAAATTCTAAAAGAACTAAAATTTCTTATTTTACTGTTTTTATTTACTGTAATTCGTGTAGGAAAATAAGTAGTTTTTGTACAGTAAATGCTACAGTTTAAAATTCTTAAAAGCAGAATCAACTATTTTCATTAATTTATGTGGCAACATAGATTCAAATGATTTGAACTTAAATTGCAATGATATATCAAAGGGAAATTTGTTAACAAACAAGTAGGCACCTGTCCGTCCGGACAAACAGGCAGACGGACAAAAAGTATGAATGCTGGGTTTCATGAGATCATATTTTTATAAACATTTTTGACATTCGATGAATAGAACTGATTTTGGAAGGGGGGTATGGACGAACAGAAGAAGCATTAAATTTTGCAGCTTTTTTCTAAATATTTGAAGTACTTCGAATTCGATTTTTTTCCCTGAAATTTTCTTTGTCTTCTTATCTCGAAGCGCTAATTTTTTGACGTATCACACTTGTCTGCAGCATTCCTAGTTTGGGATATGAAAGTGGGTGAAGAACCGGCATGCAGACGGACTGAACGATTAAAATACCTTCCACGTTTTAAGTTATAAACGTAGTGTGGAAGCTAAAATAAAAGTTCAATGAAGTGTGCTCACGTGCTTGGTAGCATATAAGCACCACGCAGATAAGCATATAGCTTTTCTATATGCTTATCTGCGTAGTATCTAGATATATTAAAGTTGCAATGATCTGCATTTTTTGCAGGTTATACTTGCCGTTCGGCAGAGTTGCTGTACCGACTCTTGTAATCGAATTTTATTCATACATACACACATACACATACATTATAAACACCAATACACACATACTATAAACCTACATGCATGCACTATGTACACAACATGCATACATACATACGTGCATACATACATACATACATACATACATACATACATACATACATACATACATACATACATACATACATACATACATACACTCGTACACACACACACTTGCACATATGCTCCGCACATACATACTTACATACACTCATATATATACACACACATACATATATATGCCAGCATTTGATCTACTGGGGAGCATGATTTTAACTATGTAGTATTTGTTAGGTGAAGATACTGGGTGGTTGGGACTGGAAGATGCTGGCCGTCTTCAAGAATCTGAAGCGCCTGTACATATCGAACATGCCTCTGAAGAAGCTGACCACCGACTCCCTCAGCAATATCAAGAATCTACCGACCCTCTTCTGCATGAATTGCGAAATTAGGAAGCTGGAGGACAACGTGTTTGCGGATTTCACTTACTTGAAATATATCAATCTGGCACATAACGCGATTGTGGACATCAAGAGGACTATGTTCCCAAGAAATATCCAGCATATCAACTTGGAGTAAGTTCGCTTTACGCATTGTAAAAATATCTTCCAATTTATCAGCACACAGGAAGAGAGCAAAAAAAGCTCTCATCACTTTGTGCTATAAATTTACATTTAATGGTAAATATGTTCGCTTTTTACACTGGTCCCAACAATAAGAGGAGTGATGTCCACAGACGTGAGAAATTACACGTTTAATCCTTGTAAAAAATGGTATGTTCATATTTGAAACATGAGTATAACAAATTAAGCTTTTTGTATCTAATGCTACACCATAATTTAAGTAAAAATAGATATATGATTAGCTTACATATATGAAGCTTAGAAATTCTCTCTTAGCCACAGACGTGATGCACCCATCTTGACCTTTCACTAAATCTTAAGTTTAGTGAACAAAAAAATGACAGAGCTAAAAACAAACTGATTTTTTGATGGGTTTTTTTTTCATGGCTGTGTAAGATGGCAGCAAATGAAGTTAAAATGACATAGACACTATGTTGTACTGCCACATATTGAACCCACTTCAATAATAATTTTAGAAAAATAAAATTGTAAAGTATTTACAATGACATGGATAGTTTCTTCTTCCAATTTTGAATAATGCAATTATAATGTTGGTGTTTTATTCCCATTTCTTGTTGGTTTATCCTAAATAAAACGTGCTTTTGACTTTACAAAAGAAAAATAATAATCACACGTGTCTTATTAACTACTTGAACTCGTCTAGACCACACCACATGAAAAAATAATTCCGAATTATAAAAAGAAAACTCTAAAGAAAATATAAACCCTTATATATGCTCAAATTAATTATCTATGTGATAAAAATGCATTTCTAATGTAACACACCTTTTTCGAACCAAAAGCATTTTATATTTAGATTCCAATAAAAGAAAAATCACTCTTTCCCAATGTCTCATCACTACTTCCCAATTAAGCAAAAATAAATCAAGCACTAATTTTTTAGATTAATCGGGGTCTCTACACATTCGGGATTCCGTCCCTGTCAGAATTATAAGCTGCGTTTACACAGCAAGAATCTTACCTAGGTCGTTTTCACCCAGCAGTAGGGATAACCACGATAATTAGGGAATACTAAACAACCTAAGAAAATGCGTTTACACACGTCTTTGATGTTTACCCGGGTGTTCGGAAGTGCAGTTAGAATATAATGAAATTTAAAATAACTATTTCAACAAATTTCTGTCTTTTTAATTATTATCATGCTCCTTTTTTAAAAAAAATTTCCGGCATAATTATTATACCCTAACACGATTTCTTTAATAATATTCTAACACATTTGAAGTTTTCTGAAATCATTGTATCTAAGTTTATAATTTTATTTAATTGCTCAGTTGCATGTACCATTCATACACGACTTTTTAAAAATTTTATTCCTTCTGTGAAACCAAAAAAAAAATAATAATAATAATAATAACAAAATAGCTAATAAAGAATTTTTTTTTTTTTTGTATTTAGAGCATTGATACTAAAGCAATCGTGCTGCCATCTATTATTTAGTTAGACTATTTATATCGTCTATTTATACTATGGCATTTTAATCAACAAACAGTTATGCAATCAATAACTCGAACATTAAAGTAAAGTACGTGAAAACTTAAAAAAAACACATTAAAATATCTGTTGTTTCTTAACTATTACAATTGAGCCATACTCTTGGTTTCTACATGCAACCCAAGTTGTCAACACAGCGGCATTAATGGCGGCCATCGGTTTTCGCTACGCATCACTGATCATACCCGGGTAGGATCTCGCTTACCCACCTCTCGACCAGGGTGATATGAAACCCACGTATCACCCAGCATTTGTCCCTATTCCATGGTGGCTGGGGAGTTTTCGCCGTCTTACCTAGGTAAAACCCACCAATTTTGGCTTGTGTAAACGCGGCCTTAGTCTGTCGGGGCTTGTCTGGGTTGGGCTGTCCGGAACCCGCTTTTGAAATGACATTGTGGTGTGTGCAAGCGCCTATAACACAGCTACTGCGGAACCCGTGTGAACATACGGTAAAACTCCTTAAAGGAATGGAAGATTAGTTTTCAGTCAAATTTTTACCCAAGAAAATAAATCGGAAATCCCTCCAAATATTTGGTCAATACAAACACAATTTTGTTTCCAATTTAGCTGCAATTTTGGCGGCCATGCCTTGCAGACTCGGCAAATTCCCATGAACTGACAGCCATTTTTTGTGGCACTGTCTAGGCTACTTTCTAAGATAGAACCCTTGCCAAATGGGTACTCCAGTGATCTTTCAAATGCCACATAATCATATGACATGCGTTCCCTTCAATTTCCCATCCAGAAAATCCAACGACTCAGTCGGGGATCGAACCCACGACCTTGGTCTTATGAGACTCAACGTATAACCTCTCATCCTACTAAACATCTGAAACATAACTGATTACAACGTACGACTCATTTATTTTTCAGGTACAATAAGATATCCACACTTCCCATCGATATATTCACCGACATGCCTTCTCTCGGAGACGTGGAGCTCGCAGGGAACATGTTGGCCGTGCTGCCGGAGGGCCCTTTCCAACCGGTGATTTCACAGCTCGCACTTATCGACGTCAGAGGTAAGAGACAAAATTAAAGTAGGCGAATACCTAAAATTCTAAAATTTTTACTATTACTTTAATATTTTCGAAATTTGGCATAGTGATTTCAAATATAAGGAACAACGCTTTTTGGGCAATTTCTTTCATTTAAATATAATTGATTTATTTTAAACAGTGCTTTTCACCTAAAAAAAGGGGTTTATGCCAACACTTCCAGTATAAAAAGTTTTACATTAATTTACCTGAAAATTTTTACAGGTGCTATTTCAATATATCTGTGCCATGAACCTCTAACATCTGGTGTAAATATATAAGTTTTTTTTTAATGTCCAAGTGTAAAATAATCGGAAAAAATCCTTTTCTTGTGGCTAATTAATGACATTTTTCTTAATAACTTATTTTCTTGTAATTTACATGTAACTCTAGAGGGTCATTGCATGCATAAGTTCAAAACGAAGAATTTAACACATAATCAATGTTTATTGGATGAAAATTCAATGTGGTACACTTGTTAGCGTAAACCTCTTTTTTTAGTAGAAATACACCCCTTAAAATAAATAAATTATATTTAAATTTTAAAAAAATGCCTAAATAGTAGTATCCATTATATTTGAAATCACTATACCAAATTTGGAAAAGATTAAAATAGAAAGTAATAGTTAAAATTTTAGAATTTGGGGGAATTTTGGATATTCGCCTACCTTAAGGGGGACTGTTAGTCCCATAGAGCTTATGCATTAGTTTTGGAAACACTACTTCCGCAGTAGAATTGCTTTGCAACGCGTTAGCCCTTTTTCCCCAGGTGTAGGAATCAGCATAGCATCGAAAGGAATCGAATTTGAAACAAAAATGTAATCAAATTATTTAGTTATACATTTTTTATGAAGCTTTAAAATGCCCCAAAGTATTCAGCAGATGGTGAGCCTATTTAAAAAAATTATTAATTAATAATTAACTTGATCATATTTTCTTTTCAATTTTGCTTTAAATTGATGTTATGATGATTCCTAAACCTGGTGAAAATTGGATTACATGGCAAAGCAAATTCTCTTGCAGAAATCGTTGTTACGGACTCGTGTAGAATTTTACACATTTTGAAGGATTTAAAGTTCATTAAGCAGCAATTATGTAATTCAACTTCAAGGCATGGAAAACTTATGTACAGTAATTTTTTTTAAAAAAAATATTTTAAAAAAAACTTGCTGAAACATGCATCTCAAATCACGAAAGCTGCTTGGAGACGTTCTCCGTGGCAGCGAACAGCGCTTCTCGTTGCCTCAGGGCCACTTTGTACATTTCTGCTTATTGTGCCACTATGCGTAAGACCCTACTGTAAGGTATAATTTCAAAAGATTAAAATCTGCTCTATACTGCGTTCACAAAACAAAATAGTTTCAATTAATCATGGAAAGTTACAAATTACTTGAAAATTTTCTTTTTTTTTTACCAAAAAGAATCTTTTATTGTAATTTGTAACACATAGTACATGTTCAATAAACTGATTGACTTGAATAGTTACTGGGAAAGGAGTGGTTAGGTGTTTAGAGGGAGGGGGGGGGAGCTCCAGGGGGAAAACAATGATAAAAGTGGTAGTGGGGGGGGGGGATTAATCAGTTTAAAAGTTTCCAAAAAATTCAAAAGAAGGGGTGGGCTTTCACAGCCTCTTCACGATCACGTGGACTCCAGGTATCGCAAAATGTGCTGGGGACAACACGGAGCATTGTCGCATTTGGGACATGATGGGTGTTTTCGCTTCCCGTTCTCCAAAGTTAAACACTTCAGGTGGCCAGTGTAAAGTCGTGACAGTGTCGTCTAATAATTGTTGTAATGTTCTTTAATCTATAAAACGTCTAAAATATTTTTAATGACTTTTATGTATTTTTCAGAAAATCCAATCAAGTGCGACTGCCGAATTAAATGGGTGCTGCAATTGAGAAGTGGGGTTGTCAAAGGGAATTGCTATACACCAAAAGCTATACACGATAAGCCCTTAGACCAACTCACACAAAAAGACATTAGATGTTAAGCTCGGATGGTTCGTCTCACCTATGTTAATTTTACTAACTTTAGGAACATTTTTCTCAGGCACTGTATGATATACACTATAGATATCATTATAATTTTTTTATAGTTTGTTCCTTACAAATAGCTCTTTCGATTTAAACTGAGGATATTTCTCAGTATCGAAAAACATTATAGTAATTTTTTAAAATATGTATTAAAAAAACAAAAAAAGGGATATTTAACATTCATCAGTTTAACTCAAAGAGCTATTAATGTGGAAAAAATAAACAAAGAAACATGTGGATATTTTTTATAGTTTCTTTAAAACATTTTCCTAACGGTTGAAAAACCTTATATAACAAAAAACGCAATAGAAAAGTAAGGTAGGCGGGGGCTAATAGGTTAACTATCCGCAATATTATCCTCTCCAGTGATTCAACAAATGTTAAAGGAGATTTTCGGTTTTGTGTTTTAACTATGACATTTCCCCTTTCATTGGGAAATGATTGTTTAAAAAAATAAAATTTCATTATGTAGGAGGAACTAGGGACATTTGATTCATAAGGAAACATGACCCAATGCTTTTTCTTCAGCAATGGATAAGTTTTGTGAGTTGAAAGTGGCATCACTTTTTTCCTTTCAGCCAGCTGATCACATGGTAAAAAATTGAGCTGGATCATCACGCATGTGTTTAGTTATACGAAGAAATACGTTTGCATGCACTGAAAGTAAATTGTTGAGACCGTAAAGTTTTTCGGTCAACATTTTTTTAGTTAAAAAATATTTTTTAATTATTTATTTGTTTAGTTCATGCTATTAGCTACAGTTACGTGCATAATAGTGCTAATGTAATTATTTGCAAATAACTTTGTTTTGGGGTTAAACAAAAAAAAAGTGCAACTAGGGATACTTGACCTAAGCCAATTGGGGATATGTGACCAAAGTAAACAACACAAAAATAGACAGAAGTAAACCAAGCAGATTTTTTAAAAAATCACGGGAGTCCAAAAAGTAAATGACTGGGTTCTTTACGGTTTATAAGGTTTGTTGGGATGGTACAAGGGAAGTTTTTTAATGATCTTACAATTCATTATGCATAAAGAATCGATGGAAAATGTTTTAAATGACCTGAACTAAATCTCAAGAAGATATTGATTAAGGTAGGCGATTACCCAAAATTCCCTAAATTTCTAAAAAATTTACTATTACTTTAATCTTTTCTAAATTTAGCATAGTGATTCCGAATGTAATGAACAATACTATTTAGACATTTTTTCTTATTTAAGTATAATTAATTTATTTTAAGCGGTGTTTTTCAACTAAAAAAAGAGGTTTACGCTAACAAGTCTACCACATTGAATTTTCTTCCTATGACCATTAATTATGTGTTAAATTCTTCGTTTTGAACTGATGCATGCAATGACCCTCTAGAGTTACATACAAATTACAAGAAAAGAAGTTATTAAGAAAAATTTTATAAATTAACCACAAAAAAAGGATTTTTTTCGATTAACTTACACTTGGACATTTAAAAAAAAACTTGTATATTTATTCCAGATGTTAGAAGTTCATGGCACTGATATATATTGAAATAGCATCCGTAAAAAATTTCAGGTAAATTAATGTAAAACTTTTTATGCTAGAAGTGTTGGCGCAAACCCCCTTTTTTTAGTTGAAAAACACCGTTTAAAATAAATCAATTATATTTAAATAAAAAAAATTGCCAAAAAGCATTGTTCATTATATTTGAAATCACCATGCCAAATTTGGAAAAGATTAAACAAATAATAAAAAATTTAGAATTTTGGGTATTCGCCTACCTTAAATAGTACCTATTCTTCAACCACCTATGTTTTCTCTGCAAAAGAAAAGTAGCCCCAGTTTTGTATTTAAACCAGAATTTACTTTAAAATTTGATTATTTCATTAGTATAATAAATTAATGTGATAAATAAAAAAGTAATAATTGTGTCAGAAAATACGATGAAATCCATATAACCTAATCTATATAATATGATATTAGTTTTGTTATTAGGTGCATTTTTTTATGATTTTAAGTCTCACTACCAAATTTTTGGGTTGGGTCACGTATCCCTAATGGGTGGGTTACGTATTCCTATGCGTAGGGATAAATGAATAAAAACTAAAGTTTTAAATAATTTATATTTTACTACTATTGCAGTTAAATACTGCAGAAAAATACTAATATATATTATGTACTACTTTATGGAGTATAAATTATCTGCATTTACACAGTCATAAATAGTTTTTTTTAAAGTTACAAGCAAGAAACTTTGAGTTGGGTCATATGTCTCTGGTTCCCCCTATACATTATGTAATTAATGTTTGTTTTAAAATTTTATTTTCTGGCCATTTTCTGATTACTTTTCCCGTTTTTGAAATTTTAATTAAAGCAATATTTAGCACGTCCCATTAGATCCCACATATGAGGGCTAATGGGACATTTGCATGTTTGTTTAAAATGTTCAGCAACTAAAATATTGTAATGTTTTAACATATTTTTAAGTAAACGAATTGTTTAAATATTTGATAATGAATCGCACTGTTCGTCAAAATTGTATTATCTTTAAAAATAAATAAAAATGCTGTGAATCCTGTAATAATTTTTAACATTGAGACATTTAACTTTTTTCATTAATTTTTAATATAATTACCAAAAATATTTTTCTTGGTTTAGTTATTTAATAAATGCTTAAAAATACTTAGCAATGTTTGTCAAAAATGAACTTTAATAGCAATAATTTTCTTAATATATTTCAGTTTGATTTTTGTACTCTTTTTATTTCTACTTTTTAGACAATGGCAGACGTTTAATTTTATTCAAAAATTACTACTTTTATTTTAGTTTCAATTTATTACATGATTGCTGTTTTCATAAAAATATCGGCTAACTTTTGAAATAAAGATCTTTGTTTTTGCAAATAATGAGAAATTTTGTTGCATGATGAAGAACTTTTATAAAAAGTTGTACATTTTTCTTAGTAAAAATGACAAACTGAACGATTATAATATCTTCCACATTTGACGTTTTAACATGGTGTGGAAATTAAAAGTTAGTAAGATGAAAATTTGTTAAATGAAGTTATATATATGGAGTGAATTCCACAAATATCCACATAAGTGTAACTCTAGATTGAAGATGGTAGTTGATTACTACATGACAGTGAAATAAATCACAAATCGTCGTAGAGAGACTGTGAGAATGGCACTAGGGAATAAAGTTATACTTCACATTAGGGATTGGAAAGTTGCTTTTAAAAAGTAACTCTGTTACAGTTAGTTACTTAAAAGAGTAACTATGCTGCAGTTACAGCTACTATACATGAAATTAACTAGTTAAAGCTAATTAATACGAAAATTAACCAATCACAGTTAGTTACTTTTTGAAATTTCAGGGCATACGAAAAATTAAAATTTAGCCATTCTTAGCATTTTTCAAAGAGAACCTAAACCAAAAATTTAGGGACAATCAGAAAATGCTAATAACGAACTTTCAGCGTTGTTAAAAAATAAATTTTAAATAATTAACCTTTGCAGTCCTAGTGATCCCAAGTGGCTTCATCATGTTTCTGATCATAATTTTAAAGAAATATTGGGGCTAATGTCTCTTGGGATTAATAAAAAATATTTTGTCACAGAAAAAATTCGAAGAATCGAATGATGTGCTTTATGATATCATAAATGGCTATAGACGATCAGAAAAAAATTTCGAAAATGATTAGGGTAGACTAACCAGTGAATGAACGCTTAAGACGCTGCGTTCGCCAGTGAATGAACACCAGGATAAAATGACCAGGACAACCAACCATATGTCAGATAGCTTCCTACTACATGGGAGGAAGTCAGTGTTGCCAATCCATCTAGTGGAATGATTTTCAATCCTTGTTTTTTTAATTATATTTACCAAATGTTCATTCACTGGGGCCTGTTCACTCACTGGTCAGTCTACCGTCAAAGCGGGTAACTTTGGCCACGGAGGGTAACTTTGGCCACGCGTCGGAAAAATATTTGTTTCTTAATTTATCTTCATAAAATGATCTCATCTTAAATTGTTTGACATTTTTGGAAAGGTGGAAACATCTCCTTTCATTTCATGTAAAAAAAAATTCTCATTCTAATTCTGGCAATACTACAAATGCTGTTTTCATTCTTACGAGCATAAAATGACAAAAATCTATCTCTTCCAACTTTTGTCTGGAACACTAAAAAAAATATTGAAAATATTTAAATAAAACACTCTATTCGATTCTTTTATTTATGGGGAAGAATATTACACCATTTGTTTTATTCTAAGTTGAATACTTTTTGTGCTGTATTTAAATATTTATAATTGGGAAGCTTTTGCCGATGAAAGAGGGTAACTTTGGCCACAGATGTAAATGTTTCTTTATGGAACTTTTCACTTTAAAAAATGTATGTAAAAGTGTATTCTGTTTAACTACTTTTGAAAAATTCTTACTTTTATGATTACTCATTTTTCAGACATTTTTTTAAAAAAAATATCACAGTTTTGAGCATTAAAAAGATGAAGATAGAACGCAAGAAACGTATACAATTCAAAATCGCAAATGTCGAAAGGTAAAGATTTTCAGATTCCTAATTATGAATATATTATTTTCCTTTTTCATAATAAAATCGTTTGCTTTTTATGAATATAATTGTTATTACATCTTGCTACCAAAAAAGTTCTTTTTCCATTATTAAAATAGAAGTTTATTTTTCTTTTAAGCGACAAACAATACTAGTATTCATTGTGTAATGCCATTCCACGATGCACTGCAATGTAAATGTTAAGTTATATACCATTTTTGATAACTATATGTCGTATAACTTTGTTATTTTAAGTTAAAAGTTATAATATTGCTATTTAATTCGTTAATACAGCCTTTAAGGATGTTAAAAAGTATGTTTTTTTATGTATTTCATAGGTGGCCAAAGTTACCCGCCCGGCTCCTAACAGTGTCCTAATTTTTTTTTAATTAATACCAATTTTTTATTAATTTATAAAATTTAACAAAAATGCTTGAAAATTATTCCTAAAAGTACAATACTTAGAATGCATAATGATTTTAAAGTGTTTAAATCGTTTTTGTAGTTAAATTTGTCTTCTTTTGTAAAAAAAACTATGATTTTGGCCAAAGTTACCCGCACTGACGGTACCCTAGAAAAGTCCGTACTCCGGAGGCAATCTGTATGCGCCGGCTTTTTCTCAGAAGATCCACGGCGAAGAGTCAGGATTTGTACCCAGCGCGTCACCTGACTGTGGTTCTAAAATACGACGCCCGTCGCCAATAGCCCTCGTGTAGCTCTAGTGCGACGATAATTCAAACTAAACTAAACTTGTACCCAGCGCTTCCACCAAACTGTCGAGTAGAAATTACAATAATCTCAAGATACAGAGTTGGCTACAGCTTGAACTTAAATGAACCAGGAATACTGGTTTACATGGTTTATATACAAGTGTGACATTCCTCTGGAATGTTCTAGAAACAATAGATAAATTACCATAATGATAAGAAACGTAACAACTGAAAAACCGAGAACTTTCGAGAATAAATGAATAATAATTAAGTCCTACACCTTGGCCGGGCCCGAACTTACGATTAAGCGTCTCGTGCTCTACCGACTGAGCTATCGACGTCTGCACTTGGCTTCTGGCAATATCATAAATGGCTACAGACGATCAGAAAAAAATTTCGAAAATCATTGTACCAAATTGTCAATGGGACTGAAAGGGTTAAATGTAAGTCGAACGACAAACTGTGTCAAAATTAGCCGTGAAGAGTGGCATGAGAAGTAACGAAAGAGTAACAAAAAATTTCTTTACTTCGTTACCCCTTAGAGTAACTAAGTTACTTTACAGTTACTTTAGTGAAAAATCTCTAACGGCGTTGATTTTTCACTAAACTCGGCGTTTGACTCGGCGTTACCGAAAAAAAGTAGCTGTTACAAGTAAAGCGTTACTCCAATCCCTGTATCATATCCTATTAACCAATTAAAGACCCTATTTACAACTAAAATTTACAATTTTCTTTATTGAATAAAACAATGTTTTAAAATTCATTTTTCGTATCAATTAATTTTTCTTACATGAATTGTTCGGATACTATTGGCTTCATTTATCCCGTATTTTGTTTATTATAATAAGAAGGCCAAATTTCTTTGCCAATAGTCTTTAAACAGTTAACTTATATTTTTTAAAACAAAAACCAGATATTATCAAATTATATATTGGCTTTCTATTGTAAAATCCTAATCGACATTGGTTTATAACTCAATAAAAGTAATCAGTAAACTATCTAGCCATTATACAAATCTAATGGTTTGTTTTCTGTTGTTCTGCTCAAGTTAATTCGGGCACACGATTGAATTACCCCAAACCAATTTCCCAAAATCTTCTTTTCGCGACATTTTACCTCTTCACATATAAATCATTAAATGCACAAAAAGTTCAAGCTCACTGAAAAATTTCCCTACAAACTTCTTTTTTCAATAAAATATATCAAATAAAAAGCTTTATTGGAAACTTTTCAACGTTCTTGAACCTTTGTTACATATAGTGGTTCATATAACAACTACCAAAACATTATCTCCAACAAATACCGTTCCCGAGAATTTAATTAGTTTTTTCTGGCCTCTTCTAACAGCGACTAACAACCTACTAATGCAACAGCCCTCATTAGTAAAGGGAAGAAAACACGTGACAAACAAAAAATAATCCTATTTCTAGGTTTCACTTTTTGATTCGACAAAATTGTAACGAATATTAAAAGATAATTTTGAGCATGCATGATAAGTTCTATAAAGGTTAGGTTTGAATTATCGTCGCACTAGAGCTACACGAGGGCAATTGGTGACGAGCGTCGTATTTTAGAACCAAAGTCAAGTGACGAGTCGACACCTGAATAGGCACACAACGCAACTGTTAAGGCTGCTCATCACCCCCATTACACGTCCTCCTTCGATCGGGCTTGCTAATGGTAAGTCTATGGGGAAAAATGGTTTTTGTTCCAAAAAAAGCAAAGAAATTATAGGAATATTTTGATGCGGTTTTTTTTAATTCATAAAACTCCAATAAAGTTGTGCTTTTAGAGGTTATATTTTTTAAAAACGCTATTTACTTTTTTTTAATATAATTTTTTTTTTCGATTAAAAAAAGTAAATAACGTTTTTAAAAAAATAACTTCTAAAAGCACAACTTTATTGGAGTTTTATGAATTTAAAGAAAAACCTCATCAAAATATTCCTATAATTTCTTTGCTTTTTTTGGAACAAAAACCATTGCTCCCCATAGACTTACCATTAGAAAGCCCGATCGAAGGAGGACAGGGAATGGGGGTGGTGAGCAGTCTTAAGGGAGACATCGTACGCATTGATAGGACTTTGAAGGATATTTAACGCGTACTATCCCTTACACGGGAAACATCCCTTACATGGGGGAGAAAAGAGCTAAAATGGCAAATCAATACCTCTGCTTAAGTTGTGATTCCAAAATTAATGCATTAGCTCAATGGTACTGACAATCCCTCTTAAATCTGTCGGGGTTCTTAAGTTCCAACGATAATCGTACAATGTCATTATAAAATTGCGTTGTATTATAAATCAGGTATTGACCTCGTCACTTGTTCTATATTATGAGACCCGCCTTCAACAGTACTGGTGTAGCTTTAGAGCGATATTATTCAGAATTACCAAAAAAATTGTTAGAAGTAGGAAATGGATGTGAAACTGATGTACTGGTCCATATTTTTTTATCCATATGACGTTTTCGGCATGCGTTATCAGATTACTGCACCGTGCGTCATAGGTCATATGTTTAATCATGTAAAAGAAATATCGTTTTTTCGTTGACGCAAGCGGCATAATTTTGATTTTGTGCATACTAAAACGAAAATATTGAGGAAGTTAAAAAAAAATCCAGGGATGAACATAACCTGAAAATAATAATATAGTTAATAATTAATCCATGGGGTTAGTGGAAAATAAAATATTTTCCCGATTTAAATTTGTGTTGTATATTCTATGCATAAAAATGAGTAAAAATGTGGACGAAAACAATGAATTAGAGTAAAGGATTTCATTACTGAGACATCATCAATAAGGACAATTGAAAGTGTTTTTATAAAATTACGTTAATATAATGGAGTGTTTTAGATAACTGATAAAACATATTGTCGATTGATATTACAGATATTGCTTGATAATGTTTTCGTTGTATATTTATTATAAGATTTACTAAAACAACAACGCCTGATTTTCAATACGAACACCTTTAATCCCTTTGGAAGTACCGCAAATAAATCTTCAGATGCACAAATTTGTAACGTATATGTTTAATGGGATTTTATTTAGCTAATTAGTAATAAATTAGTGTTCATATTCGTAGCATTACAGCACTTTGAAGAGACACAGACAAAAATTACCTCCCACCCTTCTGAAGTGGTATGGTATGGTAAGGTACATATATATTCCATCTTGTGTGCTTGTCCAGAGAACCACTTATAAACTTTCGTCAAGTGGGACAGAAACAGAAAGAGTTTTTACAAGCACAAAGAAAGGAATAACACAGAGGCAAATAACAACATTTATTGACGGTCACAAACATCCATGCCTGACCGGGATTCGAACCCGACTCCAGCAGCTCCAAAGGCCAGTGTCCTAATGATTGCGCCATCGGGGTAAAGATATTCACTCTTCCTTCTTTTCCACATTACTTAAAATAATTTTTTTCTCCCCTCTCTTCAAAAATCCCTTGAAATAGTGTTTTTTCCATCCAGTAGTAATTAATTAAGGAGCCACCTGTCCCCTATTTAGACATTGGACATGCATGTCCATAGTAGGGACAGGTGGTTCCTTATGGACACTTATAAACATTTTTGTTTTTAAAATTTAAATTAAACCAGAATTATTACAGGTTCACAAATTTTAATAATGATAATCAATAGTCCAGGGATTTTGGTCACAATTTTTTTAAGTCTTGTGACTTGTATAAGGGGGGGAGGAGGTTAAAAAAATTATATTCCTTAGAGTGTCCATATTGGGTACAAGTTCTATAAAGTGATTTTGATCAGCTGTTTCACGGAATTCTTGAGTACTCTTTGAAATTTAACTCTGTAAAGGAAGCAGATACCGGTATGCGGAAAATTTGTTCACACTATAATTGAATCGGTGAGTGCAGAAGCAACGTCAGTCACAAATTATCAAATTTTTCAGGAGGGAGAAAAAACGTGGCAACTAATCCTCTATTTCTGCACTCATCACTCGAAACAAACGTCCTGTATTTACGGAACTACTCAACAGACTAACGTAGTTTTTGCACCAAACACGCATCTTGTCTTCCTACGCTTATTTCATTGAAAACGAGTTTTCGGATTTGTTTGACTGAAGTGGTTTCTGCACTCACCAATTCAATTGTAGGATGACTTTAAAAGTTATATGGATATATAAAATATAATTTGTGTGAGCTTGACCGATTTCCCCCTCAAATTCATATAAAACTTCGTTAAATGATATCGTATTCATTAATACCATTACAACCATGCAACTTATCTTCGACAAAGATGCATTTACAATATCGTCAAACCAATAACATCGGAGTCTCTCCGCTAACAATTCCGCCTCGTTTAATATATATTTTTTCTCCGGGCCCAGCAGGACGGAAACACCTCCACTTGACACCTTTCCCGCGCTAACATCGTTACGCGGGAAACGTGCGATCCGGTAATTGGCAGCCATTGTGGCAGGCCTCTCCACACATGGCGATGACAGCGCCCTCGGTGTGTGATCGCGTAATGAGAGAGATCCTTTAGTTGTCGTTACGGTGTGGCCTCTCTCCTAATGAGGTTGTTACGGCACTTAAACTCGGGGATCCCATCATTAAGTCGAGATCGTGTCTTTCCGTGGAGAGTTTGGGATATTTAGGTTCGTTTCGAAAAGCAGTTATGACTGGCTGCCGGTGTTCGGAGTTGGATGAAGAAAATTAGGAGCACACTCTCAGAAATAACACTTTCATTTTTGACGATTCATGAATCCTCAAGCCTCATTTCGTTAATTTTGAGGATTGTTTCGTCAAACTATCACGTGACTTTTGAGTAAACGCGAATCCTCACTTTTACGATTTGACGATTCTGTATCTTGATTTTGAGCAAACAGAATCTCATTGTTGTACTCACATGCTCAAAAATGACGAAATACTACTTTAGATTAGACGACATTCAAATCCTCCTAAATATGACGATTCAAATTTCCTCACTTTGAGGAAACGAAAACTCGGAGCATTTGCCAGTAATGGAATCGTCAAAATTAAGGAAAATTTCGTCGTTTTTGAGCATTCATTTTTAGGAGTGCAGTCTGTGCGACTAAACTAAACTCAATTGTTACATTACTCTGTCGTACATTAAAAAATAACTACAGTTTTAGAATAATATAAAGGTTGGAGCAAGTTTACATTCCGAGCATTGTTGAAATTCTTGCCCAGTAAATTTTTGGAAAACTTGCCCCGTAGCCATATTTTGACTTTAATAGTGCCTTGACGATTAGAGGTTTAAGATATTTAAAAAAAAAATACTTATTTAACCCTTTCAGTCCCAGTGATGCCATTTGGCATCATCACTTTCAATATTTTTTCCCAAATGTTTATGTCCCGGTACGACATCCAAACACACGTCATTCGATTCTTAACACTTTGTTCTATTAGACAATATTTTACATTAATCTCAATAGAAGTCAGGACTACTATTTTTTTTCATTTAGAAAATTGCTAAAAAGCGTTTCACCTGATTTTTGAAAAGTTCACTTCAGTTCCATATATTTAAAACTCAATTTAAGCTATTTCGATTAAAATAATTACTAATTTTTTTAATAATATGGTCAGATGCCTTAAAATATATATCTCGAAGTGTTTTTAGGTAATACATATATTTTTATTTTGTTGCTTTCGACAGTTAAAAAATTTTGGCATTATTTCAAAAACCATACAAAAAATTAAAATGATTTTTTTTTTCTTATGGAACTATTATTTTTGACCTTAAGCTTATTTTATGAATATCAGATGTTTTTGCAGTGTCGTAAATTTTTGGGACTGATAGGGTTAAGTAGAGATGGAAACCACCTTCTATTATACACACTGATAAAACTGTAAGTTAAATGAAAGTACGTTTAATTCAGGCTTGTATGTGAGCTTAAAAAATCCCCCAACTTTAAAAAAAGCATAAAAACAGCTTTAACGAAAATATAACAACACCAACTGAATGAAGATTCTTGTGAGTGACATAGGCGGAGTTGCTTCATAAACCAAGTTGACAGTTGACGCCCCCTAACGGCTCATTTTCAATATAAAACCTAATGGAAAATTTTCCCAAAGGGAAAACTAGCCCCGGTCTCCCCTATTTTAACAATGAATTATATGTTGTCAAGAAAAATTATTTAAAAGGAGTGATCATTTGAAATTTAACAGATGAGGAAATTAGTATTTTATTTAGAAAATTATTTTTCACTAGTACGCTTAAAAATTTCAAAAATCTGCACCTGAATGTTGGTTCATTTGCCTTAAGTGTTGCCTAGTAGCAAAACGAGTTCTACAGAAAAGGTACTTAAGAGGTTTTTCCGTATATTTAACAGTTGAAATTATTTAAACACGACATATTGATAACAACTATTACAGTTAGCATTATTAATAATTGAAGTATTAATTCTTGGGTTTTTTTAGTCAGATCTTTGAATGTTATATCAAAATGTAAAGTATATTTTTTTTAAACAAATCAATCTTACTAAGTACATATATACTCATTTTCTACCAGGAATTTTTACTATATTTATACAAAGGTAAATCCATAAGTAGATTATTTATTTAGTAAGTTAAATGAAAGTACGTTTAATTAAGATTTGAATGTGAGCGTAAAAAATCACTCAATTTTGAAAAAGCATAAAGCAGCTTTAAAGAAAATATTCCAGCACCAACTGAACAAAGATTCTTGTGAATGACATAGGCGGCGTTGCTTCATAAACCAAGTTGACAGTTGACGATCCCCAACGGCTCGTTTTCAATATTAGGCCTAATGGAAAATTTACCCCTTGGGAAAGCTAGCCCCGGTCTCCCCTACTTTACCATGAATTACACCTCAATTGCCTCAACAATACCTCATTTTTTCTTTGCTTTTTAAGTTGGAATCACTTTAATAATGAATCATATGTTTTCAGGAAAATTCAGCTAATAAGAGTTAATAATTTAAGTGAACAAGATCTAGCAAACAGGAAAGCAAAAAAAAAAATGTAGCCTGAAGCAAGTTCTCAAAAAACTTCGAATAAATTAATTGCCCCAAAATCGAATAAATTTAATGGAAAATTTACCCCATGGGAAAACTAGCCCCGGCCTCCCCTATTTTAACAATGAATTATATGTTGTCAGGAAAAATCATTTAAAAGGAGTGATCATTTGAAATTTAACAGATAAGGAAATTAGTATTTTATTTAGAAAATTATTTTTTACTTGTACGTTTAAAAATTTCAAAAATCTGCACCTGAATGTTGGTTTCTTTGCCTTAAGTATTACCTAGTAGCAAAACGAGTTCTACAGAAAAGGTACTGAGGTTTTTTTCGTAATATTTAACAGTTGAATTATTAAACACGACATATTGATATCAACTATTACAGTCAGCATTATTAATATTTGAAGTATGAATTCTTGGTTTTTTTAGTCAGATCTTTGAATGTTATATTAATATGTAAAGTATCATATTTTTTTTTACACAAATCAATCTTACTAAGTAAATATATACTCATTTTCTACCAGGTATCTTTACTATATTTATACAAAGGTAAATCCTTAAGTAGATTATTTATTTTTAAGTTAAATGAAGGTACGTTTAATAAAGATTTGAATGTGAGCGTAAGAAAATCACTCAATTGTTTTGAAAAAACATAAAACAGCTTTAAAGAAAATATTACAACACCAACTGAGCACAGATTCTTGTGAATGACATAGGTTGTGTTGCTTCATAAACCAAGTTGACAGTTGAAATCCCCCAAAGGCTCATTTTCAATATTAGGAATGATGGAAAATTTACCCCATTGGAAAACTAGCCCTGGTCTCTCCTATTTTAACAATGAATTTCACCTCAATTGCCTCAATTATACCTCAATTTGTCTTTGATTTTTAAGTGTAATTTAGTTTCAAAACAAACTCTACAGAAACATCGAATGAGTTTTTTGCTTTGAAGTTTGAATCACTTCAATAATGAATTATATGTTTTCAGGAAAATTCAGCTAATAAGAGTTAATAATTTAAGTGAACAAGATCTAGCAAACAGGAAAGCAAAAAAATGTAGCCTAAAGCAAGTTCTCAAAAAACTTCGAATAAATTTAATGCCCCAAAATCGTATTGATTTAATGGAAAATTTACCCATGGGAAAGCTAGCCCGGTCTCCCCTTTTAACAATGAATTATACGTTTTCATAAAAAATCATTTAAAAAGAGTGAACACATTTAAAATTTGACAGATGAAGAAATTCGTATTTTATTTCGAACGTTATGTTTTACATTGTATGTATAAAAATTTCCAAAAACTGCACCTGAATGATGGTTTCTTTGCCTCAAGTGTTACCTAGTAGCAAAACGAGTTCTACAGAAAAGGTAGGTACTTCAGAGGGTTTTTTCGTCGCCTTCATTGTTTCGAGTGAACAGGATGGATTGCAAAAAAAATGTCATTTAAGAACTGATAGTGTAAATAACTAATACAAAAAAAATTCGCATATCTGCTCTGTACTTGCGAAATTCTGTTTCTGATCAGAAATCTTGATCAGGAAATCGAATACGGAAACCGTTCTTATTATTTATTTATTTATTTATTTATTTATTTATTTATTTATTTATTTATTTATTTATTTATTTATTTATTTATTTATTTATTTATTTATTTATTTATTTATTTATTTATTTATTTATTTATTCTTTCATTCATTCATTCATTCAGGTAGTTAGTTAGTTAGTTAGTTGGTTAGTTAGTTAGTTAGTTAGTTAGTTAGTTAGTTAGTTAGTTAGTTAGTTAGTTAGTTAGTTAGTTAGTTAGTTAGTTAGTTAGTTAGTTAGTTAGTTAGTTAGTTAGTTAGTTAGTTAGTTAGTTAGTTAGTTAGTTAGTTAGTTAGTTAGTTAGTTAGTTAGTTAGTTAGTTAGTTAGTTAGTTAGTTAGTTAGTTAGTTAGTTAGTTAGTTAGTTAGTTAGTTAGTTAGTTAGTTAGTTAGTTAGTTAGTTAGTTAGTTAGTTAGTTAGTTAGTTAGTTTTAAATGCACATTACAGATACAAATATTATTACAATGTACATCGAACAAAATAACTAGGAAATAAACCAAACACGAATAACAGATTTAAAAACAGACAAACACATTACACATGATATAAATATATAGGCCGTGAGAATAGTTATTGTAAATTTTATAAAACTTATACACAAAGAGAAATTTCGAATGTAGTTGTAATGGGGAGAGCTATGAGAAAATATACTGTGACGAATTACTTGAGTATTCAGTAGTCTTTGGTAGCGTTATAAATAATTTATTAGTTTAAACATATATTTACAAGAGAGTTTAGAATATCAACCTCCATTTTCTTTTTCTTTTCACAACAACATTGCCACACATAAATTTATAACATCTTCAGTCACGTTCTTTAAAGTCTGTTAAATTATAACATTTTCAGTCATGTTCTTTAAAATCTGTTTTTTAAAATCCTCACAATACGAAGATTGCGTACAAATCAATTGGGAATAAAGATATGTATTGTACTAGTTATGTAGTTAGAATCAATTCTATTGTAACTTTATGGAAAACAGAAGACGGGAAACTTCACGCCTAGATTTAAGGGTCAAGATATTAAAAATGGAGGAGTTAACCAATGGAGGACCATTGTGTGGGGCAGAGTCAGATGGAGGAGACTTGGAGAGACGGCCTTGCCTGCAACAGGCTGCAGGGTCAGCGAAGAAGAAGATGTTAAAATGTTACGAAGATCAAATGAGGATAGATGGGCTTGATCAGAGACTCGCTTATATAAGTCTTCGTCAATTAAGACGAACACATAAATAATTTTTACTGTCCCATAGAAATGAAAATACACCCAGGACAAAGGCGGGAATCGAGCCCGCACCTGTTACACCTCGCAGACTGCTGGCATAATGGTCCTAACCACTCGGCCATCCAGTCCCCATCCTTGTTAAAGACTAATTTTGATCATTTGAGCTTAATTTATTTTTAAAAATAGTTTGTCTGATCTTGGAACAAAAAATATAACTTTTAAATCTTTAAAAGTAATCATTTCTCAAATCTCTAAC
This sequence comes from Hylyphantes graminicola, assembly GCA_023701765.1. Lineage (NCBI taxonomy): Eukaryota > Metazoa > Arthropoda > Arachnida > Araneae > Linyphiidae > Hylyphantes > Hylyphantes graminicola. The sequence goes on along the minus strand of CM043117.1, from coordinate 67,803,641 downwards.
GTTTTTAGGATAATTTTAAACCCGAAATTTAAAATCTATATTTAGCTGTAGCAACATTAAACAAATTAATAGTGTTTAAATATAAATTCAAATAATTAAATCTGGATTTTTTTGTTTCTCTTTTTATTTTTCACACTTTTGAAAAAAATTAAAAATGGACCGAAATCTATATTTTAATTGTTAAAAATGACTTGCACAACAATAATACTTTAAAAAATGAAACGTACAACACTTAGTGTAAGAATGGTTTAAATTATTTATCTGTAACAATATCATTTATAAATAAGAAATCTTTGATGTAATAACTATTGTTTCCTATAAAATTCGGGTTGCGATTTTGTAGGAGTTTTGATTTGGTCAAAGTAGTTGCGTTGGAATAAACCGGTATTTCAAAAGCTTTATTTGAGCAAAAAAAAGTTTTTAAAAGTATAATTTAAACTTAAAAAGTTTAATTGTAGTGAGTTGAGTAAAGTTTTATTTGGATTGAGAAGCTTTGAAGACGTATTTTTAGTTCAGAAGCCTTTAAGGCGTTATTTTGAACGGATAAAACTTCGGGAAAGTTGTTTGATCTGAAAAAGTATTGAAAGAGAGCTTTTCTTGGACCTGAAAAAGTTTTTGAAGTCGTGCTGTAACTTTGAATTGGTACTAAAATGTGCAGTGAGTGGATTACTTGGTGTTTTACACACCTGTAATTACATTTTTAATTATAACTAAATTTACATATTATGTCTGAAGTAAATTAAAACACCATGATACTCTAACACTGTAAATAAGTGTCAAAAATCACTTAAACACAATTCACAATTTCCTTGATTATGACTACATTTCCCATGATTGTGACCTCTCTTCATTGATTGCTCAACTTGCGACAAAAACTGTACTTATTCTATGAACTGTGACAACTTCTTCCTCAAGAGTGTCTTATATTTCTTCAACCTCAACTTGTGACTCAACTTTTATACTCAACTTGTGACAAACTGAGGCTGTGTTTCTTCGGTGGCTTCTTTTGAAAAGTGACAATTGCTTCTTCTATTGGTGCATGCATTTCCTCAACATGTTCCCATTTTTCTGTACTGTAAAATATTATCATACCTAAAAATCAATAAAAATTTTATTTTTGTCTTTTTTATTATTGTGTTTTCTTCAGTTTTTTTTAACAAATTCTTAGATTTGGAATGTCACTGTTCAGTATAATGTGAAGTTTTCTTGACAATTTAACTTTAAACCTTACGTTATGTAAGACTTTAAACCTTAAATCCTAGTAAGAAATCAAATAAAGACCTTAAAATGTAGAAAACGAAGAAAACAATTTTGGACTCGTACGATTAATTTTCTCATTCTTACATGCGAAAGGCTCAAAGTTCGAGCCCATAAGCAACATCAAAATAACGGCTGACCTACATGTAAACGGTATCAGCTAAAATTTCCGACGAATGATGCTTCATGTAGAAATGCATGTTAAATATGTTTCTAAGTCCTGACGCCATCGTACGATGTCGCCATCAAACGATGCATTGAGTGCCTAATTAGGAATTGGCTCTTCTCTTGACTGTTGTTATTGTATGCCCTTCACCAATAGATTTCTAATTCTAGTGCAGCCAACGACAATAATGGTCCAGAACACATTATTTGTAATTATTTGTAATTTGTTAAAACTTACTCAATTTGAATTTCTAGGCTGATTGAACGGGAATGTTCCCCTAAGCAGCTAATATGATTTGTTTTTGTATTTTATTTATAGTTTTTTTATTGATATTAATAAAGTCATTATTATTATTAACAAGGTTTCAGATGTTGTAACTCTCTTTTTTTCATTTTTATCCATGATGAATTTCTTTGGTTGCTTCGGTTTCACTCTCAAACTGTCCACTATACCTAGATAAAAATCTTTTTTCGTTTTATGCAATCTGTCTTTAACAATTGTTGGTTGGTTGGTAGACATATATTTTCAGGCTTGTGTGCTTGGTCAGAGACCCGCTTATAAGCCTTCGTCAAGTAAGACAGACACAACACATACTTGACAGAAGCTACATCTATCGCGCGCCACCTACACAATTTAGACATTTCCCTGAAAGGAGGGAAATAGTCTCCAGGGACTTCCAGGGACTTTTCCCGACTTCTGTACCCGTGAGAAACTGCAAAATGATCGCTCAAAGGACTTTCGGACCCAACAGCTTTAACGAGCACGTACTCCGCATATACTCGGGACAAACACCCATCCCTTACCGGGATTCCAACCCGGATTCAGAAGATCCATTGACAATTGTTTTGTCCTATAAACGGCACACCTAGAAGTTGGCATTAGAAAAAAATTAATAAGTAAAATATTTTAAGAACACTCATTTTCAAATAACAAAACAAAAGTAACTCCAGGCAAAAAACGACAACAAACCTTTAGAGCTATTGTCATCCACGACGTGAAACACCCTATTCAACCCAATGTAGGAGTATAGATACATATAAATTACAGCTTATCTGCGTGATCAGAGACCCGCTTTATAAGCCTTCATCAAGTAAGACAGATACAGATAAGATTTTTAAGCAACTAGCGCCGAAAATGACACTTTACTAAGCGAGTGGCTTTTATTTCTAGAGACCGTAGGTAGAGTGAAATAATGGCAAGAGCTTAATAAAGTGTTATTTGGCACGTGCTTGCTTACAATATTTTTTATAATAACGTGCAAAAGCGTGAAATTTGTGTTCTTAGTTTTGTCTTATTTAATTTCCTTTAATAATTTCTGTAGTTCTTGTAGTTTCCATGGTGATATTGGAAAATGCAAAAGTAATAAACCAATAGAAATAAGTGAGTTTCATGACCATTTAGTTTGCATGGAGATATTCATGACATCATTTTTTTTATCTACCAATCATATACTTTTATTTACTTTAACGCACGAGTGCCGAAAGTCCTATTTTCGGTACTGTCTGTGACGTAAGCACGTAAAGTGTCATTTTCGCAACGATTTATGAATGAACAAGAAACATGATATAAAAAAGTGAACTTTTTTGCACGTTGTTAAAAAAATAATTTTTTACTGTCACAGAGAAGGGAAAATACACCTAGGGCGAAGGCGAGAATCGAACCCGCACCCGTTACAGCGCGCAGATAGCTGGCGTAATTGTCCGAACCACTCAGCCATCCGGGACCCAACAAAACTTATCATAGGAACATAAGGATCTTATCAATAAAATAGACAGGTGTAACTGATAATATGCTATTATTGTCTTGCGCATCTCTAGTTAAAGGTGCAGACAGCAAAGTGTGTGTTTGTTGGACACTTTGAAAAGGTTCGTTGTTGTGAGGCGTTTTCTTTGGCGCTATACGTGTGGCGACTAATGGCGCACTTTAGTGCACGGATAATTATATTTAAAAAAAAAATAAGAATAAGTGCTCGGATATTTTTGAAAAGTGGAGTTTGGGTTAATGAGTTCGCTGAAATTTTATTCTGAAAGGTTTTCCGCGTTGCTGCATTTTTGCCTAAATGATATATTTTAATTTAAATAAATTCTTTCAAAGAAGTCAATGCTTTTAAATGTATCTGATATTTTCGCTCATTTAAAATTGAAATTACATTTCTTGAAATTGTGCCTTTTTTTGTATAGATTCATTTTGTTTTGTATCTCATTCTTTAATTGATACTAAAAAAAAAAAGCACTTGTGTAGCTTTAGTGCAACGGTAATTCAAATAAACTCTATTCTACCACGATACTAAAATATTTAGCTGTAAGAACTTATAGCCACCTCAGTGGCTCAATCGTTAGGATACTAGCCCCTGGAGCTGCTGGGGTCGGGCTCGAATCCCGGTCCATCATGGATGTTTGTGACCTTCAATAAAATGCTGTTATTTGTCTATGTGTTTGTGTTGTTCTTTCTATGTGTGTCTCATGTGCTTGTAAAAACTCTTTCTGTGTCTGTCCCACTTGACAAAAGCTTATAAGCGGTTCTCTGAACAAGCACACAAGCTGGAATATATATGTACCTACCATAACATACCATAACACTTATGTAGCTCTAGTGCTACTGTAGACAACTAAACTCTATTCAACACGATACTAAAATATTTAGCTGTAGCCACCTCGGTGGCTGAATAGTTAGTGTACTAGCCTTTGGAGCTGCTGAGGTCGGGTTCGAATCCCGGTCAGGCATGGATGTTTGTGACAGTCAATAAATGTTGTTATTTGTCTATGTGTTATTCATTTGTTTGTGACTGTAAAAATTTCTTTCTGTGTCTGTCCCACTTGACGAAAGCTTATAAGCGGTTCTATGAACAAGCACACAAGCTGGAATATATATGTATCATACCATACCATACCATTTAGTTGTAAGAATTTATAATTTTGTAAAGAAAACTTTATTGACTTAAACTTAAGCAGATAGAACAAATATTCTAGAATATGTTTTAATGGAACGACAAAAGGATCATTCCTCACAAAACGTGCAAAAGCATGTCCCGTAACATATCTTTCACATGAAGAAAGGTTATGCTTCCAATTGAATTAATTTAATAAATGAAGGTTTTATATACCAATACTAAAGTTGAATAAATAAAAAAAATCACATATTTTGTGTAAAAATTTGTGTCCACAAACAAATCATGCCCGTGACTTGTCTCACCATCATGTCAGTGGGCAGGTTTGGTTAGTAATTCCAAATTAAATCTCAAATTTTTGTAATAAATAATGTTTTTTTAAATTAAATCGGCATTACGTAAACGCATAAAACACAAAAATTGTCATTACAGAGAATATAAATACATAAACCCTATGAAAATAAAACGTCCCACATTTTCGTCAGGTCCGAAGACAACGTATTATTTAACACGTATAAAGTCTAGAAATGACAACAGTACTCTGTTTCTGTCTCATTAGTATTCAATCGTACACACAAAACGTTGTATCAAGTCAATAGTTTGAAAACCAATGTAAAAAAAGTAATTTAAAGTTTTAAAAAAAAGGCTTCTGACAAGATCATAGCATAATTATTGTGGTCACGATATAAAAAGGTAAACCAATTGACAAGCCTTATAAAAAAAAACTCCGTGAAAAAATAACTCCAAGAAATCGAAATGAAAACTGCTTTCATTTGATCCCTATATGTACTAGGCAAATTGTAGCAATTGAACGTAAAAGGAGCAGAAATATTTTTAAACTTGTATTTATTGTACGCTCTCAAATTTATTTATTTAATAAAATTATTTCCAGTAGCCTATCATATGCTTAAATTAAGGTGGTAGCACTCAAGTTGGATCGAATTGATTTAAGTAACAGATTTTTTTTTTCAAACCAAAAAAATATATACCTAGTTGAGTTTAAACATTAGTTTGATGACTACTTAAACACAATATTTTGTGGGAGGGGGAGGGGGTGCCAAATATATTTTAATTAGTACAAAAGAATATAAATAAAATACCGGAATTTGTTTTCCATCACAGATAACACTTATATAAACATAAAATTATCAAGAAAAATGAGAATATATTTTAGAATGCAATAAAAAAATCTGAAAATGCATCTTCCAAGAAATTTTATGTGTGCAAAAAGAAAAAAAATGCTCTTGGATTAGCGGTGTGAAACTCAACATTTTAAACTCGTTTTTATAATTACTCAACTATGCATCTCGTTCTTTTTTTATACAGTTCAGGAACAAAAGCAACTCAACTCTTTCCAACCTTTTCCTTTCAAACACAACTTTTATTACTCAACGTTGCGATTTTTTTAATCCTCATCCAAATTCCTTTTTACACAAAGCTTCCCAACCGTAGGGAATTTTAACTTTCTAAAGGATTTTTCCCGTCCTTTCCGTTATTTGTCTTTTGACGTCATTTGAAGAGATTAGTGGAAGAACGTGCTAAGTGACATTTTTGAAAAAAATTGAGATCTTTGTGTCTAATGAACATATTATTCCATCCTTTAAAGATAACAAGTTTCCACTACTTCATAAACTTAAGATACGTAGATTTTTTACCGTTTGCAAATACAATTTTTAACGGATTTTAGTGCAAACTCACAACTTCAAAGCTAATTTTCTCGTTTTAACCTTTTTGTCACTTAGCACGTTCTTCCACTAAGCCCTTCATTTTTTATTCGCAGTTTCTTTTCTCATCTACTTGAGGTGGTTTCATTTTTTTTCTTTCGCGTTTTATATTTTTTTATTTCTTTCTTTTGTAAAAAGGAAGATAGAGGCGGCGTACGCTCTAGCAGATGAAAAAGATTTCTTCGTATTTCGTGCATTCTAGAAGTCTTTTTCCTAGAGGCATCGACGCATTTGCATGGAAAAAGGGATGGGGAAAGGGGTCGACATGGGGAGTGAATGCAGGGGTGCAATGCTTGGCGAATAATGGCGTATTTCGGATGGTTGGTTTGGTTGGTACATATATTTTCCTGCTCGTGTGCTCGATCAGAGACCCGTTTATAAACCACAGCCTATAGACAATCGTTTCGCAAAGATGCCGCTCAAGGTTTAATGGTAAACCATGGAATATTCTTTCCTCCTCCTCACTTTGTGTTCCCTAACGCCCCCGTTCGGCTGCAGCGGGCAGTTTCAGACTTTTGACTGGACACTAGGGTGGGCCGAAAAAAACTTTTTATTTTATTTCGGATCACTATAGTGCGGAAAAGTTGCCATTGGTAAAGACATGAAAAATGCACTAATTATTATTTTTTTATTAATTTATCTTCCGTTCGCGCAATGCCATCAAAAATGTCAAAAAATTGTCAAAAACCATATTTTTTATATTTTTTAAAACATGATAGATGTTTTTAATTGCGTTTCTATATCATGAATTAACTACTAAAAATACTTAAAATAAATATCTATGCACAAAAGTACAAAAAAATTACAAAAAGGTGGAACTACGAAATTTTACAAAAAATATGAATTTTCCTCATTTTGTATTAGGTTGCGTGGCCGGAAGATCTGACACAAATGTGTAATAAGTGCATATATATTGATTTTACTACTTTTAGTAGAGTTAATTCATGATATAGGAACGCAATTAAAAACATCTCTTGTGTTTCAAAAAATATAAAATTTACGGTTTTTGACAATTTTTTGCCAACTTTGATGGCACTGCGCAAACGGAAGATTAATTAATAAAAAAATAAAAATTAGTGCATTTTTCATGTCTTTACCAATGGCAACTTTACCGCACTATAGCGATCCGAAATAAAATAAAAAGTTTTTTTCGGCCCACTTTACTGGACTCTTGTCTGCGTGCCCATCTTTTCCGTTTCAGCATTATTTCGTCTCCTGTATGTACTCTTTGTGATTCTGGACAAATTATAAGCTCTACAAACTTAGAAAAATGCTCCTTGTAACTTTTTTTGCCTCAACTGTAGAAAAACATTGGAAAGCAAGAAGCCTAGTGGCCTATATTAGCCATACACCAGGCTGGCATTCTTATAATTATGTATTTCCCGGCTTGTGTGCTTGATAGCAGACCCGCTTAAAAACCTCCGTCTGGTTCAACAGGCACATACGGAATTTGTACTGAAACCGAGAGAGAAAGTACACCCATATCAAAAGCGTGAATCGAACCCGCACCCTTTACAACGTAAAGGCTGTTAGCGTAACGGGCTGCGATCCAACCCATTCGGCTATACAGGCTCTCTTATTTTGGCTGATTTATGTTTTGTTTGAACATTTCCGACTGTTTGTATTTAGCCTCCGTGAGGTACTTTAACGCATCCAAGTAAGTTTCAGAATTTAGAACCATTTTCAAGTGACTAGTTTAGCTCCAGAGCTCACTAACTTTTTGTTCTTAAATTTAATTTTAAAGTTATATAATACCTAACATTATAGTATTCAAGGTAAGTTTTCCGAAAAAAAATTGCATAAAAAAAATTTACTGAAATTTCAGTAAACCATATCTTTTCATGAAACCACTAAAAGGTAGGGGCTCATACATTCTTTGAGCTTTATTTCCAACCCATCGTAATTATGAAAATACAGAACTATACTGTATCTGCATCAAGTACCCTATAAAAGAAGAAAGAAAAAAACTTTATTCATATATAAGTTTGTTGGGAGACGGCAAGGGACCGGAGGCCGTCCAGAAGACACAAATTATTCATAGTCATATTAGTCATGTTATACATAGTCATATACATAGTACATAATACATACAGAAGAATACTACACTATACAAATACGGCACTGGCGTGAAATAATAATATAATAATAGTTATTTAAGCAACTAGTGCCGAAAATGACACTTTATTAGGCGAGTGGCGAAATAATGTCAAGAGCTTAACAAAGTGTTATTTGGCACGTGCTTGCTTACAATATTTTTTATAATAACGTGCAAAACCATGAAATTTGTGTTCTTACTTTTGTCTTATTTAATTTCATTTAATAATTTTTGTAGTAGTAGTACGTGCAGTTTCCATGAAGATATTAGAAACTGCAAAAGTAATGAACCAATAGAAATAAGTGAGTTTCATGACCATTTAGTTTCCATGGAAATATTCATGACATCATTTTGTTTTCCTACCAATCAGATCCTCTCATTTACTTTACCACTCTAGTGCCGAAAGTCCCCTTTTCGGCACTGTATGTGACTTAAGCACGTAAAGTGTCATTTTCGAAACGATTTATGAATGAATATGATATAAAAAAGTTAAATTTTGTGCACGTTGTTATAAAAATAATATAAACATTATCTTTGCACAAAGAGGCCGGATATTACATAAACAAATTTATATAAAAAGCAGCACAGCAGCTTTACTTAACAAATGCATCAACATTTACATAAGTAATATTAATGGACTATAAACTTAAACATGCATATACATTTCATATAAACTATAAAAATTTTGAAGGCGGGAACCCAGTCGGGGTTAAGGCGTTCGTCTTGCATGCAGAAGGTCCCAGGTTCGGGTCCGAGCATCGTCAAAATAACTGCCTACCTATGAACGGCCCGTGCAGCCAAAAACGTCCGACGAATAAACCCCTTTCAGAGGGAGTGCACGTTAAATAGCGTAGGGAGACGATAATTCAAACTAAATTAACCCTTTCAGCCCCAGCGATTCACCATTTCTCTGATCATAATTTTAGAAAAATATATATAATAGAGCTGACATCTATTGTGATTAATAACAATTATTTTCTAATAGAAAAAAGTTTGAAAGATCGCATGATGTGCTTTTGAAATAATGGCTATATGGCATAAATGGCAATAGACGATCAGAAAAAAAAATTCTAAAATGATAATGCCGAATTGTCCTGGGGACTGAAAGGGTTAAACCAAACTTAGCTTAACAAAAGCATCAACATTTACATGAGCAATACTAATAGACTAAAAAAATATTACATGCGAGTAAGTTTTATAAATGCAACAAATTAAAAATTGGCGGCATTTTGGCGCATTCCACCGCGGCAACCCCTTATCCTCTCCCAGGAAGAAGCGAAGTAAAAGTCAACACACAAAGAATGGCAGGCGAACACCTTTCGGTGGAAGGGGGTAGGGGGGGGGGGTAGTGATGGTGACGGCTGTTCTTTCTTTTCCAATCCCGTGTGTTTTAAAAGTGGCGAAGGCGGAACCGCCCCTGAGGCACGATAAGTGGGAGACGCGGCTCGATCATGGGCTAGGAGGGGATGGAAAAGATGAAATGGGTTTGGTATTTTTTCCCTTGTTATTTCCATCGCGATCCAGATAGGTAAATAAGACCACATATGAAAGGAACAGGGGAAGACCAATTGATTTATTAAGAGTCATGCCGCCCGTTAGGATGCTAGTCTTTGGAGCTGCTGGGGTCGGGTTCGAATCCCGGCCAGGCATGGATGTTTGTGACCGTCAATAAATGTTGTTATTTGTCTGTGTGTTTGTGTCGTCTCTTAGATTGTGTGTCTCTTGTGCCTGTGTCATTTCTAGGGTTTAGTACAATAGACTTGAAGTCGCAGTGCTTGGCGATCTTGCCCCCCCCCCCCACCAAGAAAGTCATAAGTCATTAGAAGTCATCCCGTAATTGTGTCTGCTTGGCGGACATTGGCGACAGAAAACCCCGGTTTCTCCCTTTCTTCTTCGGTTGGTCCAAGCGTCGGAATAGTGCATCTCATGAATTTCGGTAGGTAGAAACTGATTTCCTTACACCAGTTAAGGTGATTGCTCGCGATCATCGCCAAAGTGGCTTGCTGAGGAAAGTTCTCTACGAAATTAAGCGGTTTTTCCCCTGTACTCTTCATATGAACTCGACGTGTCTTACTTGACTGATTTTTATTGACCATGCATTTCTGCAAATATGTTTTTATATCGTCCTAATGTCCCCGGTTTATGTCCATTTTTATTATGTGTATCTGTCCGTTTTATAAATTGTTTCTTGTTTTATATGCTTACTATTTGTCTGGGTTTTTTTTTATTCAGAAGTTTTTAGATCCTGCTATGCAAAGCCCTGAGGCACCAACATCTTTCAGCGAAGATTTTGTCCAGTTTTATTCCCCGACAAAGTTAACCTCTTTTCGGGAAGATTTTGATGAAGGAGTAAGGACGCTTCGCGTCGACACTTGTCGGTTATTTTTCTATTTCCGATTTCTTTGTTATCTTTCAGTCAGCTCAGAGGTATTACGTGGACCCGATTAAGATCTTAGTGCAAGAGAAGCCTGCTCTTGAATCAGGAGACCCCCCTCGCAACGTCTCAGGCTAATACGCGTGGGTAACTAATATCTCAAAAGATATATAATGACAACCAACTTTTTTCAATTTAAATGTTACATTTATAGCATACAATAGCTAAACCAATTAAGTTGTTGTTGGCATAACAAATTGTTAATTTTATTTTCAGTACCAAATTCTTCAGCCAACGCTTTCGCTTTTTCACTGACATTTTTTTTCTAAGAACAAAATCTCAGGTAATCATAATTTACCTACAATTCAATCCAAAATAATTATTTTTTCTAGCGAACTACCCTACATTTTTACCGAATACTACACTCAAATCCTGTCTTTGCTCACAAACGAACCTCAATAAACTGATTCTTAGAAAGAAATAGCAGTAACAGCAAGCATATTTTCCAAGAAAAAAACTAAAATGTTGATTTTCTATTTCCGCAGTCCCTCCGGTCGCTTTTAAGAACAGAGGGTTGTCACAATGTGCTACCCATCTCTGATTCTTTCTTTTTTATTTTCATGTTAACATATTCGTCGATAGAGTCTCGGAAAATGTGAGAGAAAAAAATTAATCATCGCATAAGGTAAATAGAGTGGACGTAAAGGCCGTTTAAATTGGTTTTGTGGGAAGTAATATTTGGATCTGTTATTGTAGAAGAGTTTTGTTTTATTTTGGAAATATTTGATGTAGGTTAAACCAAAACCGACCTTAAGTTTGCAGCAGAGAAATGTACTGCGCGGAGGAATTTGCTTAAACAACGCGGCTGGCGCCGAAGCTTCGCCTGCTCCGATTTGGTTGATAATTTGACCCTGATATTCGTGCGCCCTGTTACGTCAAAATCGAAGGGAAATAATAATTAAAATAACACTCTAACTGAGGCTAAACTAATAAAAATAATAAATTTATGTCTTGATATAACAAATTTGTTTATTGAATGTTAAATACCTTTTTGTATTCGATTCTCGCCCTCAAAAATGAGAACTATTTACTCTCTTTCTCGTAGAACATTTGTATACTGCAAACTTAAGGTCGGGAGAGGTGTAGATAATGTAAAATTCGATATCGTTAGTTTTGAAGGAGAGTAACAAAAAGTCACGTTCCAGCTTCCGGTTCTAAATTTATAAAGGTCTTTTTTTGTTGTCGGTAAAAAAAAACAGTTTTCTTTTGGGAGTATAAATGTCATTATCAAATTTCATTACAAGGACCACTTATTCACTAATAGTGTGATCAAATTTAAATATTATTTTAACTTTGGAATTGGAGTATTCTACGCATACCATTTAAAAGTATTGGTCACAATGAAATCATTAAACTATTACTTGTTAAATATTACTATATTCTTTTTATTCAGCACATGAATTTTTTGTCATGACCAAGCTAAAGTAACGGAGAGAATATATAAAGTAATTCCAAAGTTTTAAGAACTACATTTTAATAGATTATTGAGCAATTCAGACATTAACTACTCACTAAATCAGGAAAATGAGCATTAAAATATGCTTACCTAAACTTTTAGGGTTTTTTACCAATAAACATATTTAAAGATTGATAATATAGATCTTACTTCCCACCTTTTCCATAAGAAAAAAATAAATTTCGGCAATAAATATTTTTAAAACTAATTGCAAGAGTGTAGTGAGTGTTAATTGGTGAGAAATTTCTTCAGGCAATAGTAACACAAATCGCAAGTAAAAACTTTTACATTTATTCTGAGCAATTTTAAAGTATGTTCTTATGAAACGATTCAGGAGCAAGTTATACTTTAAAAAATAAAAGTATGACCTATTCCTGTGACTAGATGTGTTCGACTTGTTCTTGCAACTATATACTTACAGAAAAATTAAAAAGTTACACTTTAACGTAAACGGTAACTTTTGCTCAAGACCAGGAGAATCGAAAACTCGTTTATGAGATTTTTTTTTTTTTGGCATTTGAACTCACTTTGTAAAAAAAACAAGTTCTACAGAGACAAGTTTTACAAAATAAAAAGTTACATTTTAACGTAAACGGTAACTTTTGCTCAAGACCAGGAGAATCGAAAACTCGTTCCTGAGAGTTGGTTTCTTTGCATTTGAACTCACTTTGTAAAAAAAACAAGTTCTACAGAGACAAGTTTTACAAATTAAAAAGTTACGTTTTAACGTAAACGGTAACTTTTGCTCAAGACCAGGAGAATCGAAAACTCGTTCCTGAGAGTTGGTTTCTTTGCATTTGAACTCACTTTGTAAAAAAAACAAGTTCTACAGAGACAAGTTTTACAAATTAAAAAGTTACATTTTAACGTAAACGGTAACTTTTGCTCAAGACCAGGAGAATCGAAAACTCGTTCCTGAGAGTTGGTTTCTTTGCATTTGAACTCACTTTGTAAAAAAAACAAGTTCTACAGAGACAAGTTTTACAAATTAAAAAGTTACGTTTTAACGTAAACGGTAACTTTTGCTCAAGACCAGGAGAATCGAAAACTCGTTCCTGAGAGTTGGTTTCTTTGCATTTGAACTCACTTTGTAAAAAAAAACAAGTTCTACAGAGACAAGTTTTACAAATTAAAAAGTTACATTTTAACGTAAACGGTAACTTTTGCTCAAGACCAGGAGAATCGAAAACTCGTTCCTGAGAGTTGGTTTCTTTGCATTTGAACTCACTTTGTAAAAAAAACAAGTTCTACAGAGACAAGTTTTACAAATTAAAAAGTTACATTTTAACGTAAACGGTAACTTTTGCTCAAGACCAGGAGAATCGAAAACTCGTTCCTGAGAGTTGGTTTCTTTGCATTTGAACTCACTTTGTAAAAAAAACAAGTTCTACAGAGACAAGTTTTACAAATTAAAAAGTTACATTTTAACGTAAACGGTAACTTTTGCTCAAGACCAGGAGAATCGAAAACTCGTTCCTGAGAGTTGGTTTCTTTGCATTTGAACTCCCTTTGTAAAAAAAAACAAGTTCTACAGAGACAAGTTTTACAAATTAAAAAGTTACATTTTAACGCAAACGGTAACTTTTGCTCAAGACCAGGAGAATCGAAAACTCGTTCCTGAGAGTTGGTTTCTTTGCATCTGAACTCACTTTGTAAAAAAAAACAAGTTCTACAGAGACAAGTTTTACAAATTAAAAAGTTACATTTTAACGTAAACGGTAACTTTTGCTCAAGACCAGGAGAATCGAAAACTCGTTCCTGAGAGTTGGTTTCTTTTCATTTGAACTCACTTTGTAAACAAACAAGTTCTACAGAGACAAGTTTTACACTCTTTGTTTTATCCTCTTAAGACCCGAGCAAATTCTACACGTATATTCTTATAATCTTAGCGTACTTTTTATACAAATATATGCTAAAAAGTATGTTTTTCAAAGATTTTTTTAATTATGTTTAATAGTTACTTAGGGACACGCCTTAAACTCTAAAAATACACATTTTTTGTGCTATAAATGCAACAAAAAAAGGCCGAATTACTCATTTGTACTAAGAGATTATTTTAACATTTTTTTAAAGCCTTTAAAATTAACTATTAAAATAACTTTTTGAAAAGATTGAAAAATTTAATTTTTTAAGAACTCTAATATCGTAACACCCTCATTCAACTTCACTTTTTTAATAGAAATAAATGCCTGGTAACTGTAATCCAAGTCTGAAAACTGATATTTGGATCTTCTTCTATCAGACCAGGTCATTTTCGTGACTAATTAGCTTGTTAATTGTTTGTGGGGAGGTTTAAAATGTATCTCCAAATGGGGACGCCAGGTAGCAAGAGGATATAATAGAAATATTAAGAATGCACAGTATAGAAAAAAATTCAACGGCTACAGTAAGAAAATGATTTGATGATTTTCACCAAAACAAAAGTTTTCTTTTAAGACTACTTTTGTTTCTATTATTCATAACATTTTATATTGGTATTTATTTTATTTATAATTCGAAAGAACTAGAAAAAAAAAAGAGAAATAGGTATAGTATTTCTGGTAATTTCGATCTGTTAGACCATATTTTGTTCTAACCGTTCAATTCTTTAAATTATTTTTTATTAGAAATGTGAGACATCAGAGGCTAAGCTTTTGTGTCCTTCCACCTATCCTATGTCTTTCCATTTCAACTTCTAGCAATCCAAATGTAAAAATTCGTTTTTAAAGTAAAAGTATTGCATTTATATTCGTCTGATTTTTTGTGTTATTTTCGTCAGAAAGGTACCTATATATAGTACTTTGGCCTCGGACTTCTTACTCGGACACCTATATAGTACTTTGTGTTCGTCTGTACGCTTTTTCTGCCCCACGACTGTGTTTAGCATATTAATCATTTACTGCACCAATTTACACTGCACTACTTACTAAACTAAAAATGATTAGACAGACATATTGGGTTCTTAAAACAAGTGCGCTATCAAATTTGAAATTGCAACGTGTTTGCTTTGGGAAATGTTATTATTAATCAAATGATAACATTACAATAGTACTAATTTGAAAGTCTTCATTTTTAATGGTGTACAGTTTTTATTCTCACGCCGCATATTTTGTGTTACCAACTACGTAAACAGCATTCTAGACTCTTTACTATCCAAAAAGACAACCAAAATGACCAGATATTCATTCGTTTCAACTGATATTTGATATTTCAGGTTTTCATAGTTAATCATCTGCCCTCTCATAGCGATATTTACTTCGATAATTTTTCTAAGTTAAAGTGTGACATAATTTCCCAATTTGTATAATTGTATTTTTTTGTGAATAATTTTCTTGTTGTACACCTTTTGCTGGTTTCTCTGTTTTGTCCATATTTTATATTTGACCTTACTGGCTTTTGTACTTCACTATTTTTATTCCTTGTTTTATTTATGTTCCTATTTAGTTTTTTTCTATTTGTGATTTGTCTTGTTTTTGTCCTCTACCTGGATGGATTCTCTTTTCCGTATGGTAGTTGTAAATAAAATAACTCAAATAAAAATAAAAATGGAACTTATGGCAGAGATAACAGAGAGCCACACCTTCTTAACAAAAGAATATGCAGTATTACAGTAAAACAGTAACGTGCTATACATTTTAAGCAACATTGTTAAACTCCAGCACTATTCATAATCAGAGGGTTGGAGTAACGCGTTACTTGTAACAGTTACTTTTCTTAGGTAATTACCAAGTATTAACGTAAGAAAGTTAATTTTACCTTCCGTAAACCTTACGCGACCTTACGAAAACCTTATAGTCTAAGAGCTAGCAACGTTTTTGAGAGAGAATTTCAGGTGGGCCAGTTTTAAGATATGCTATCTCTCTCACTCTTCCGGACATCATACGGGCAATCTGGCTGGCGGTAGTGGTTGCGTTCCTCAGTGCGCATCCTACTAATACAAGTAAAAAATTGATTTTTCAAATCATTTTAGGACGTTTTATTTTTTTATTGTTATTTTTAGCGAACTTTTTGCAACATAAATATATTATTGCCAGACATTTTTATTGTTGTTTAAGCTGTGCCAGACGCTAATTTTGATTTTGAAAGCTCAAGTGTTGCCCAAATTACCAGCTCAGGTGTGAATTCACCGATCATTGTAATTACGTCATCGTCATTCATTGCGCAATACCATGTGGCAATACTTGTAATGAGCTGATAATTTGGGCAACACTTGAGCTTTTAAATCAAAATTAGCGTCTGGCACAGCTTAAACAACAATAAAAATGTCTGGCAATAATAGATTTATGTTGCAAAAAGTTCACTAAAAATAATAATAAAAAAATAAAACGTCCTAAAATGATTTGAAAAATCAATTTTTTACTTGTATTAGTAGGATGCGCACTGAGGAACGCAACCACTACCGCCAGCCAGATTGCCCTTATGATGTCCGGGAGAGTGAGAGAGAAAGCATATCCTAAAACTGGCCCACCTGAAATGCTTGTTTTTCCGACGTTGCTAGCTCTCGTACTATTACGTAATTGCCAAGTAATAAGGTAAGGTTTTCTTAAGTAACACCAAGTAATAATGGCGTTACAATTTTTTCGAAAGTAAATGTAACTTAGTTGCTTTTAGCGATGACGAAGTAACGAAAAATTTATTTACTCTTCCGTTACCTCTTTTGCTGCTGCTCTTCACGGATATTTTCGCCAGTTCCGAGTTCGATTTAATTGCCATTATTACTTTAATCGTCGTTGTCTTTAAAAAGGTAAGAATGGTAACTTGTTATTTATCTTATAATCTGATATTTCTAAACGTAACTGTAATTAATTACTTTTCCTATAAGTTAACTGTAATCTAGTTACGTTTCATATTCCGTAACTGTACTTTTTAAAAGGACTACTATTTAAAACTAACTTTCCAATCCCTGCTTCTGCAATAATTTACAACTTCTCTCTTCTACAATAATTTACAATAATTCTCAACGAATAACATCAGCCACCTCATAAATCCCAAACTCAAAATCCAAACACACACAACGCATCAAAACGTCGAAAACCACTCCAATTTAAACACACCCTTGGCACTTTGATTAGATTAAAGTCACTTCCTTCCCCTTTTGGAATGTATCGAAGCCGCAACTCCAAACGTCTATAAAAAAAAGGAACCAATTTTGTTTCGGGAAAAATTCCTGGCAAACCTAAACTGGGAGTTGTGCCTTGAGGGGGTGTGTCCCGGAAACACGCAAAGCCCCATTACCGGGCCCGCATAAAAGAAAGCACCCCGCGATGAGTTATATTGAGTAAATAGACATTAAATTCCGGAATACGCTTAAAATTGTCCCTTGTTGATTGAGCCCCGCAGCGGTTTGGAGCTCCGGACTGAAATGACGATCCCACTCTTATGGGGGGCCTGGGAGCCCAGTTGGTTAAGACGTTCGCCTTGCATGCGGAAGGTCCCCGGTTTGTGTCAGAGCATCGACAAAATAACTGCCGATCTATAAATGGCTACTTGCATCACTGTGGTTCTAAATAACGACGCCTGTCGCCAATAGCCCTCGTGTAGCTCTAGTGCGACGATAATGCAAAATAAACTAAACAATTACATTTGCTTAATTAAAAAAGTAACTCTGTTACAGTTACATTTCCTTAATTAAAAAAATAACTCTGTTGCAGTTACATTTCCTTAATTAAAAAAGTAACTCTGTTACAGTTACGTTTCCTTAATTAAAAAAGTAACTCTGTTACAGTTACCGTCACTTACTAATTAAAAATGTAACTGTTACAATTACAGTTACTCTATATTAAAAGTAACTAGTTACAACTACTTAGTACGAAAAGTAACGAATTGGAAATATTTTTGGAAATTTCAAATTTTAAGAAAAATTGAAATTTAGCCATTTTTTACCGTTTATCAAAGAGAACCAAGTCTAAAGAAATATAGGGACAATCAGAAGAAGTTAAGAACGAAAATTCAATGTTTTAAAAAGATAAATTATAATAAATTAAATTCAAGCCGAACACCAAACTGTGCCTAAAATATCCAAGAAGAGCGGCGTTAGCGATAACGGAAAAGTAAAGAAATTTTCCGTCACTTCGTTATCGCTAAAAGTAATTAAGTTACAGTTTACTTTCGGAAAAATCTAACTGCGTTAATTGGTGTGACCTAAAAAAGTAACTGGTACAAGTATTAACGGCGTTACTCCAAACAACCAAAGTAACGCGTTACTCCAGATCCACAGATTTAGCGAGCACTTTTGTCATAGTGTACTTGGAGTATTTTTTTTGTTGGATTTTGGCTGCATTTTTCGTTTACGGAATAGCACTGTGGGTCAACGGATGTTCAATAACAGTTGCTGAAAGCATCATCCAATGCTATACTAACTGGGCGACTCCTGCCCTTAACTGTTAAAAAAAAATCCATGTAAAAATAAAGGGCAGGGAACGGCACCAGAAATTCCAGTCACACCTAATTGCCACTCTTGCCCATCGTTTCCTCTGGTAAATCGATGAACTAAATCTTCAAGTAATACGGGAATCACCCTAATTTTCTAGCTGTCTAATAAGGCATTAGGCCGTTTATTTAGTAAGTCAGACCAGTTTGCATCAAATAATTCTGTTGGCCATAAAAATTGAATTGCAATTTTTTTGTAACTTTACATTTTTTTTAACAGTGTGGGGCCTCTGAGAAGAAGAAGGAAGAAAAATACATACATTCGAAAAGACATGGATGACTTATTCCGAAATCCGCTATTAACACATTACATCAAACGACCGACGAGGCCGCTACATTCGCATCATCATAACGAAATTAGAACGGGCGCGTTGGCTTCCTGTATTGTGTTTTTTATTACCATCATTCTGCAATAACATATCACGTACACTCCTTGGAAACCTAAGTTGGGTAAATAGAAGTATGCTATGGAGAAGATCCTTTAGCGGATGTAAAGAGTGCTATAAATTATTTGTGAATCCATCCAGAAAACATGTTTAAAACATTAATTTCATTCAATGTCTAACAGATTTGAATATTATTTGAGAACATTCGGAAATTTTATCAGAATGAAAAGTGTATTTTGGTTAAATTGTATTGAGATAATTTTGTATGTAAATATTGCCTTACAAGAGTTTCCAACTAACGGACCAATCGCGGTTTTTCCTCTACCTTGTTACTCTTTGTTTTTACCCAAGTTAGGCTGGCAAGTTTACACGTTTTACTTTTACACGTTTTGATATAAAAACACATTTTGAGGTTTAACAAACCTCAAAGTTTTATAGACCTGTCCAACTTTTTGTCTTAAAATGCTGCATCGGGATAGGGTAACTGTCTGTATCCTTAACAGGGACGCAGGAAATGTTGTGCATTATTTCTCGTAATGGTGATTCTAGTTGTGGCCAATGCAATCTTATTTTAACTAAAATTTTATCAGCTTTCATATAATATTGATCAAACCAATCACTTTCGGTCAATGTCTGTGTTAAAGTCAATTTAAGAACAAAGCGGTGTCTTGAAAAAGTTTAAAAGTTACAGAAATTCAGGTAATCGACAGCACTTAGCATAATTGAAACTAATATTTAGGGCCTAGGGCCCCTGAAATTTTGGGGCCCTAGACCGAGTCTAGCAAACCTTATGGTAGATCAGGCCCTGCCTCATCCGTAGTGGGTTTGGGCTTTAATCTGTTCTTCGCATTTGCGTGCTGCTCTAATATTCAAAAGCCATTTTTGTCTCTCTCCGAGATGCTTTTAGGCCTTTTGGGTTGACAAACATTGTTTTTCGGATTTGCATGATCGCCGAAAGCGTGCTCGCATTCGCATGGGGAGAGATATTATTTGAGGTAGGAGAAGACAAAAATTAACGAATCTATCTCCGATGGACGCTTTTAATGGTGAGTAATAGGCTTCTTTTATTAAAAAAAAAGCATGAAAATTGACACGCACAACTGTTAATAATTGTAACAAATGAAAATTATTATGATTTTTTTATTTAAATTTTCTTGAAATAAACAGACTGTTCAAAAGCTTTGAAAATTAAAAAAAAAAATCTGCAATTTTAAAGATCAGTTGGACACTTGATTCTTTCCATTTATTGACTTGTACTCATAAGGAAGAGTATGATAAATTTTAAATTGGGACTTAATATAGCATCCATTAAGTAATAGCACAAGAGATAGTCCAGATTCATTCATCAGTCGACAAAGTTTGTGGAATGCGAGTTTTCATATACCATTAGGTTGATCTGTCTGAAGAGCCAATACTTAGAAACTTGCACTTTTTCCACTGTATTCGGGCTCCGTAGTGAGCCATGGCTACCGATGGCAGCTCAGTACGAGTCGTTTCTCTACCCCTACTAAAGAATTCTATGGTTTTCAGCAATACCTTTAAAATCAAAACAAATAGCTCTTTTAGTTCGAGCTGTAGAGTGGTTTCAGGTTGACAAGTAAAGATTTTTGTAGTTATTTTAATTTAATTGACATTTGAAAATTTTCTTTATAACTCATGAATTCATGTGTGTCGTAAGACAAATGCTATTGTTCCGGATGTAATAGTTGTTATTGTTTACACGGCCACTTTACATGTTTTTTATGCCTCAAAGAGGTTTTGCGCGAAACTCCATTTTTATGTGATGGCTGATGCTATAGTATAAGACCTTTTTTCTTCTTCAATGGCCTGACAGCGCAAGATTGGCACTTGCCATATCGGCAGTTATTAAATCAAAGGATCTTCTATCCCTGGCCAGGAACCTTCTGTTCGCAATTTTCAAAGTTTTTAGGTCATTTTCCATACAGTCGAGTCATCTGAGTTTTAGGTATTGATCCTCTTTTTCGGTTGCCGTATGGTCTGGCCAGGAAGATCGTTTTTGTTGTACTGTTTTCATCCATCCTGCACAGCAGACCTCAAAAATAAAAAATAAAAACGTCAACAAAAAACGGAGAAAAAAGCAAAAAATCGCTTAATTATTAATTTTCCTTACTTTAAATTTAATATTACAGCGGCGCAGTGGCGGAGGAGTATCACGTGTCAGCCCTATAAGATTGTTTGCGGATTCATACCCCGGTGGAGTAGTTAGATTTTTTTTATTGGGTGGGGAAATCTTGGGCACTCATGTCATATGATTTTGGGGCATGAAAAAGATCTCTTGAGTACCCATTTGGCTTGGGTTCTCTCGGTAAAATTAAATCGTTGATACGTTCTCTGATCAAGCACACAAACCTGAAAATACATGTACCAACCTACCTACCCAATTCTGATACTCAGATCAGACGTCATAACCTCACAAGGCAGAAGCCTTTGGTCAGGTTTCCCTTCTTGAGTGTCAACAGTTCAACAGGAATGAAAATAAGGTCTTCAAACACCAAAGAATCGAAACCAACTCACCAAATCCTATCCCAAATTAAATATTGAAAATGTTTATTTTATATAGTCTTCTGATTTTAGTAATTTTAAAAATTACAAAATTTAATAACATAGCCCGAGTGCGTTTATCATTTTATGTACTAACCAAACCAAAAATGACGTCACTCATTTCCAGCCTCTTTATTGTATTATGCCCTAAAATGGCAGCACATCACATTTCGAAATTTTGGACTGTCAACAAACAAGGGGTATTTGTATTGTGCAGTCGAATTTTCGAAATTGTGCCAAAGTGGCTATTTTTGTTTTTTCGAATTTAAAATTTATTTTTATCCTGCATTGGAAAAACTACTAAAACGCATTGATATAAAATTACTTTCTAAAAGGTGAGTTATTTCGTCACATGGTTTTTTCAGTTTAGTAAACAATTGTATTAATTACTTCTTACTTACTTGAAAATATGGGAATGTATTTTTTTGCTCTTTAAATTTAAAATATATAACTTTTCTGTTCTTTTTTTGTTCATATTTAACTCTCATTTATTGATTTAAGGGGTCTTAGTAATTGGATGTACTTTTAAAATAGTTGTACAGTAAACTCCCGATTATCCGCGGGTGGATTATCCGCTTTGCGGATTATCCGCGGGTGGATTATCCGCGGCCACCATCCCCCTCCCATTTTTCTGTTCAAATATAAAAATTTTTAAAAAAAACGCAGAAAATGAATTTTATTTGTTTCAAAACTTTTTGGAAGAATGCATTCCAAGAACAACGAATTCCTTTCTAGAAATACGAACACATTCAAAAGAACACCGAATACATATAACAAGAACAACGAATGCATTAAATAAGAATGACTGTAAGAAATCTGGTGTTCAGCCAGGTGCAGTATCACGAACATATTTTACACGAAACGAATCACTAGTTAAATAAACTGCCCGCTATTTTAATTGGATTGCTTTATGTGATTTTGATACATTCGAAATGCGCAAGAAACTAAAAAAGAGTTGTCTTGACAATTCAAGACCAACTACAACTCATTAAAAAGATGGAAAACAGATCCTCTAAAAATAAAATGTGCTTGCAGTATAGCATAGGAGAAACGACAATAATAATAGAAATTTTGAAGTAGGTAAATTTGTACATGCTATGTACGATTGCTGTAGTTTACTTTAATAAAAACCCATAAGAAATTTTGCTTACAGGCATTTTCTTCATTTTTGCGGATTATCCGCGAATTCGCTTATCCGCGGAAGCCGCGCCACCCAATTCCGCGGATAATCGGGAGTTTACTGTAATTGTAAGATCATTACACAAGCTTAGAAAATACATGCATCTGTGGTTAAAGTACGTTATAACCGCAGTATAGAGAACGTGACATGATAAAAAACTTTCCCATTGCTAATTTCGCCAAAGGGGACCATAATACCAATAAGTCGGGTTTCCCAGATTTGACGTAAAATATCCAGCCACAATTCTTTGGTTTAACCAATTTTTGTTTTGATGACTTTTAGAGACTTTACAAATTAACGTAGGTTTCATATGCCTATGTATCCAGTTGCTTTTAAGTTTCGACTGGTATTTTTACCAAATCGGTGCATTTTAAAAGATTCTGGTAGAGTTATTGGCTATTAGGTGTGCAAACTTAAAATTGTCATGGCAACCCCTGGTGATATTGCAACGGTATTCAAAACACTATTAGGGGGCTGGTTAGCCCAGTCAGTTAAGCACTCGCTTAGCATGCGGAAGGTCCCAGGTTCGGGTCCGGGCATCGCCAAAATAGCTGCCGACCTATAAACGGCCCGTGCAGCCAAAAATGTCCGACTAATAATACCCCGTGTAAGGGAGTGCACGTTAAATATCCTTCAAAGTCCTGACGCTGCGTACGGTGTCGCCCTTAACGATTGCGTTGGGTGCTAAAGGTAAAAATTAGCAAATTTGGTTAATAGCCAGTGGCCGGTAGCCTCATTTTTTTTAATGGCCACCCACCAGCGGATTTTTTTTATATAAAAATAAAATAATTTGGTTTATTATCATTAAAAATCAATTAAATTTAATGAATTACAAATATTATCAATAAAAATAAACTTGTATAAAAAGTATGAATTTATAAAAATAAACTTTTATTATCCAATGTGTCGTTGTGAGTCAGTTCGAATCATTAAAGGAAATCAAAGTAACTTTGAAATTCAGACATGGTACAAGCTGAAGAAAAAAAGTCTAACTTTTTTCTTTATAGAAATTACGATAGCAAAAATATTTCAATTTGCGAACGATGTAATAATAAAACAAAAAGTTAACTTTTAAAACCAAAGTAAGATGTTAACAACAAGATAATTGGCTTAACTATATAATTCCTAATCAGATAAAATACAATAATAATTTAAATTATAAGTAAAAAATAATTAAACTTACTTTTTTTGTAATAAGCAGCAATTAAATTAATTCCAATGAAATTTATTCCGAATGTTAACTTCAAATTAAACTGTTTGCTCCAAATTAAAATAAAATATAATTTTTATGAAACATAAATTTTCTGGATTAAATAACATTCTTCACACATCTTAAGTTGAAATCTGGAAAAATCGTGAAACTAAGTTGATCCTGCTATCGCGAAACTCCGGTGATCCTGCTATCGCGAAACTCCGGTGATCCTGCTATCGCGAAACTCCGGTGATCCCACTATCCGAAACTCTGACGTTCCTATTAATCCGAAACTCCGGCGTCCGTAACATCGCAAAAATCCGGGGACCTCAACATCGCAAAAATCCGGCGACCGCAACATCGCAAAAATCCGGCGACCGCAACATCGCGAAACTATGGCGACCATAACATCGCAAAACTCCGGCGATCCTACATCCTGAAACTCCGGCGATCGTAACATCGTGAAACTCCGGCGATCGTAGCATCGCGCTATGAAGTCGATCCTACTATCCTGAAACTCCGGCGATCGTAACATCGCGAAAGATAGCGCAGTGGGAGAGTGGCGATTGAAGTGGCGACCTATGGCAAAATTTTTAATCGCCTATATTGACATTTAAATCGCCACGTGGCGAGTGGCGACCGCTAATTTTTACCTTTATTGGGTGCCTATTCAGGTGTTGGCTCGTCACCTGACTGTGGTTCTAAAATACGACGCCCGTCGCCAATAGCCCTCGTGTAGCTCTAGTGCGACGATAATACAAACCAAACCAAAACACTATTAGAGGACATTTATTTTGTTCTAGATTGGCGGTAAAGGCGCTTCGCAGGTTTGGAACCGAGCATTGCCAAAATAACTACTGGCCTATATATGGTTTGTGTAGCTAGAGAGTCTGGTGAATAATACTTAGTTTGGAGGGAGTACACATTAAATACTAGGCTTCATCTGTTTAAATCATCAGTACAATTATATTACACTCAATTACAAATATTTCATGTTGAATGAAACTTTAAAGGACATCATGGCTCTAGCACAAAACTCCTTAATTTTTTTTTTCAACTGCATTTTGAACTTAAGTCATGGCAGTGTTGCCACTGCTGTGATGCAATAGCTGGTCCCAATTTGGCGAATTTAAAAAATTAAATGTATTGTTGCTATAACCTATCAATCATAATCTATCCATCTATCAGGTTGCTATAGCCTATCAATCATCTATCTGTTTAATAAAATGCTGTAATTTGACTCTTAACTAACAAAAACTATTCCTTTATTTTTATTGCCCAGAGCAGCCCCAATATGTCTGAGCGCAGGGGCGGAGGCAAGAGCTGGAAACGTGAGCGAGAAGGTAGGAGACAAATTCTCCAAGAAGCGACAACGGAACAAAAGGAAAGTGTTCCAACCAGTGATGAAAACCGTGGACCGTCAATGGCTGCTGAACAGACAGATATAAAAGGTATTTTGCAACTGTTAGCTTCCACACTACATTTATAACGTAAAAAGTGGAAGGTTTTATAATCGTTCAGTCCGCAATTGTTGTATATTGGGCTGAGTTCTTTTGATGGTTTGTTTTATGTGTATGAAGAAAGATGTATGCAGAATTCTAATTTGGCATAACAATATGCAAGGTTTTGCTTTTAATTTTAAAGCATCAATATTACTAATTATATATTTTCGAACTGTAAATTATATTGTGGCGACTAAAAGATAGTTATTAAAGAAATTGCATCATTATTGTACAAATTCCAAACAAATTTAGCAAACAATAATGAGTAATTTTTGATTTGCGAATAAATATTAATGAAAATAGTTAATTTTGACGTTTCAAATTTTGAATTAGAAGTCCCTGTTAGGCGAATTTCTTTCTGAGGTGTATAAATAGTGTGTTTCCTGTAAGCATAAGTACTGTGTGGAAGCGGTTTAAGTGACAGATTCTGTAACAAACCTACTTATTTTTTCTCATTGTAGTTGAGGGATAATTCCATCTAATTGAAGATTTTATGCAGTCTAAGTCAAAAGTGTAAAAAAAAGTAACTTTGAAAACAAAATCAAGTTAATCAAAACTGGTTACAGTATTATTTAGTTGCAGTAAATGTAGATCAACTTATTCCTCTAATTTTTTTGTTAATGAAAATAAATTTAGTGATAGTTGTTTTTTAACACATGCGCCTTGCACTAATAAAAAACAACTCTTCATCGCAACAGCCTGTTTGTGGGCCAAGGCCTGCTGTTGGAACTTTGATATTTGCCTAACAAAAACTATTTATTTTATCGTGCTAAAATTATTAAATTAATATTTTTTTCTTTTCTTGTTCGCTTAATGGCAATGGCTAGATAAATTTTTTTGTGAAAATAGTTGCCATGGTAGCAATGGAATATTACGCTGTTTTTTGTTTAGACGTCTTCGAGAATAAAATGTCTTTATTTTTTTAATTGCGTCAAAGTTTATTCTATAAGTTTTACTAGTAAGACTGTACTGGTAGTACGATTTAGTTTTCAACTTGACACCTGCCGAGGCCAGTTCAGCCTAAATTCCCTAGGAGAAGCGATAGGCATGTGTCCCGGTTCAGCGATCTACCTCACGCGGAACCCCCAGTGATTAGTTCCCGAGCACACTCGGTCCTCATTTTATGGACCCACATAAGGGATAAAAAAGATTAGTCAACCTCGCCCTATGCCGGATTCGATCCCTGGACCTGTGGCATGCAAAGAAGTATTGCCACTGGGTCTTGTGACTTGCCCTAAAAAAAGGTAATTTTGTATAAAATTATCTTAGAGTAAAGGTAAACTTTACCGAAGAAAGAAGGGATTATTTTGCCATATATCGAACAAACTCTATGAACATTGGATGATTGATGTTCGTTTTCTCTGTGACCAAGTATTTTCTATATTATGGTCATTTTTTTGTACTTTGAGCAAATATCGCCAAATGAAATTGTGGCCACAAATGGAGCATAGTTTACACAGTTAGAGAATCATGATATACACAGTTAAAGGACGGCACATTTCATTTTTACTTTAACAAATATTCTATTTGGCTGCAGTTGTACATCTGAGGAGACTATATTGCTTGCATCCCCATAGTTTAGAACATAAAGAATAAACAATGCAGAATGAAAAATGATAATAACAAAAGACTAAAATCCAGTTACTTTTTTTTAGCAGTTTTAGCAATGTATTAAAATTCCTCCAGGAGATGTATATCAAACTAACTTTGGGTATAGTCTGGCTGCTACAAATTGGCAATCAAAATATTTTGATTGTGAAAGATTTCCACTCAAAGCGTTTGGCGAGAAGAGGGGATTGTTGGTCTAGTTCGATTGTAAATAATGTATCACCCTAGAACTACACATCAGTTATCGGTGATGGATTATTGTTGTTATAGATATACCTTTCAATTGATAACCTGTTTCTAAACCTTAAAGAAATTTGTGCCCATAAAGGCAATGAATCGCCAAACATAGTAACTCTTTCCAAAACTTAAACCTCCCTTACCTTTTTTCGAAGTGGACTGTTCCACAATCAAAATATTTTGACTGCCAACTTGTGGCAGCCAGACTATATATTTCATCATATATTATTATTATTATTAGAAATATGAAGTGTTTGTTTTGTCTTTATTGTTTTTTTAATGAAGAGAAGGGTTTAATTCTTATCTAAATGCTGCTATGGCAATCCATTTTTTAAAAAAATATATTTGTCTTTTGTTGCAGAAACTTCCCTTCTGGAGACCGAGAATGATACTTCTGTCAAGAGATTACCAGAAGTAAGTGGTATTTCAGTTCAATATCAGTATAAAATCTATTGTTACATTTATTCATTACCATATAATATCGAGCTTATTTATTTTTAGTAATGATAAGTAAGAAAATCTAAAAAATTTTATGTGATTTTTGATAGGGTGATTCAACCGATGATATTGAAGAACAGAAGGTAAATGAACCATTTAATTTATTAATACAGTAAACTCCCGATTATCCGCGGAATTGGGTGGCGCGGCATCCGCGGATAAGCGAATTCGCGGATAATCCGCAAAAGTGAGGAAAATACAAGTCCACAAAATTCCTTCTGGGTGTTATAAAAGTAAATTACAGTAATCGTATAGTATGTACAAATTTACTTGCTTCAAAATGTCTCTTACTGTCGTTTCTCTTATGCTATACTGCAAACACATTTGATTCTTAGAGGAACCTTTTTCCATCTTTTCAATGAGTTGTAGTTTGTCTAGAATTGTCAACACATTTTTTTTTTCGTTTGTCACCCATTTCGCTACTATCAAAATCAGGTAAAGCAGTTCAATTAAAATAGCGGGCAATTTATTTTACAAATGACGCTTTTTGACAAAAATCTGTTCGTGATGTGCACCTGGCTGAACACATTTTGGCACACACCAGTCACTTGATTATTTTAATGCATTTGTTGTTCTTTTTGTCAAATGTATTCGTTGTTCTTTGAATATGTTTGTCGTTCTAGAAAGGAATTCGTTGTTCTTGGTATGCATTCCGCTAAAAAGTTTTGAAACAAATATTTAAACTTATTTTATCGCGTTTTATGAAATTTTTATATTTGCACTGAAAAAAGGAAAATGAGGTGAATAGTGGCCCGCGGATAAACCGCAAAGCGGATAATCCACAAGCGGATAATCGGGAGTTTACTGTATATTTATTAATATATTTCGTCAATATACAAGCTTATTTTAAACACTAAAAGTCTACAAACTGTACTAATCTCCAAAATTATCTCTATATGAATTCGACTAACATTACTTATTACTTGACTTATTAAATTTTTTAAATACCTAATTCTTGATTCAATTATGTTGTTCAAAACATTTGTTAAAGGGAGCTTGAATAGAAAGAAAGTTATTTTCATCTGTATTAGACATTTTGAGAGTGAAACCGAAGCAACCAATGAAATCACAGTACGCATAAAAATAAATATGGTGTGTTGCATCATCTGAAACATTCCCATTGTTTTTTGACATCATTTTAATCTTTTAACTAAAAAAAATGAATATTTCAGAATGAACTAATGCAGTACATAACCGAAGTTTCAGAAAAGTTCAAAATTAAGGATGAATTGAGGGCAATGAATGCTAATGCAGAAGGTATGATTAAAATACATGTTTTATAGTTCTTAATTTTGTGGATTGTATTTTTTTAATCTATGTCCAATTATAACATCAATTTGTGTTTTGTATTTGCCTGCAAGATAGAATTTTGTGTTTGGTAAAACCCCAGGTAGCACAGCAGTAATGGCCAATCTCGGCTCATATTCATCGCCCAATGCATAATAGACTACATTTTGCCGAGGCTGGGCAATATTGGGGTGCAATATTGGTTTGAATATTATTTGGGAAAAAAATACAATTCAGAATTCTTGATTGAAAGATATTGCAAAACATAATATTTGCCTTTTACACTTGCAAAATACAATAAGATTGCAGTAAAATTAAGTATTGCACTTTTCGTAATTTCCTGTATAAAACCTCAAAGAACGAGTGAAACTGGTTAAATTCAGTAGAAAATGATCAATTTCATCCAATATTCTCCAAGTTTGGCCGACTGTGGTTCTAAAATACGACGCCCGTCGCCAATAGCCCTCGTTTAGCTCTAGTGCGACGATAATTCAAACATAACCATAACCAAGTTTGGCCGATTTCATGCAACATTGGCCAAAATTGTTGCGCTACCTGGGAAGTATCTTGTAAATTTTTAGCCTTGTTCTTATAATTCGAAGTTCAATATATTTTATTTGATTTTAGCATACAGACCAGAGGAGTCCTTTTTCAGTAAGTTAGATTCCAGCCTCAAAAAGAACACTGCTTTCATCAAACGCCTTGTAAGTGAGGTTTATTTACTAATGGGTGTTTTTACTATTTATCTGAAAATGGAAAATTCCTTTTAAAACATACCTCTTTTGCAGTTACAGTTACTTTATTAAAAATGTAGCTCCACTACAGTTACTTATTACAAAATGTCTGACAAATGACAATGAATGCGCCATCTAGAAAGGAGGATCATAGGCTTTATAGCCCGTTACCCCACTGGCCAGAAGTGACATAGTCACAAGATACACACAAAGAAAGGAAGGCACAAACACATAGACAAATAGCATTTATAGACAAACACAAACATCCATGCATTATCGGGTTTTGAACCCAGAAGCTCCAAAGGCTAGTTCCCTAACCCTTGTGCTGCTGGGTCGGCTATTACGAAGTGTAACTAATTACCGTTACTTGTAGAAATTTCAAGTTATAGGAAAAGTTACATTTTAATCATCTTACTGTTTTTCAAAGAATAAAGAATTATGAGCTCAAAAGAAAAACACTGCAATTAGAATTAACTATTTTTTATTTAATTTTAAAGGAGTTTCATTTAAAAATTGGCATCTAGCGGGAAAAATAACAATGTTACTTTGTTGCCGCTAAATGTAACTAAGTTACAGGTTACCTTTATGAAAAATTTAATGCCCTACTAGAAAAAGTAACTGTGTTACAAGTAAAATATTATTCCTATCCGTGCTGGTTTTTTTCTGTTAGTTAGTCTAAAACTGAAGACTGCTCATCACCTCCATTCCCTGTCCTCCTTCGATCGGGCTTGCTAATGGTAAGTGTATGGGGAAAAATGGTTTTTATTCCAAAAAAAGGTAAAGAAATTATATTAATATTTTGATGCGGTTATTTTTAAATTCATAAGACTCCAATAAAGTTGTGCTTTTAGAGGTTATTTTTTTAAAAACGTTATTTACTTTTTTTTTATCGAAACAAATTTAGATTAAAAAAAGTAAATAACGTTTTTAAAAAAATAACCTTTAAAAGCACAACTTTATTGGAGTCGTATGAATTTAAAAAAAAACGCATCAAAATATTAATATAATTTCTTTGTTTTTTTTTAATAAAAAACATTTTTTCCCATAGACTTACCATTAGCAAGCCCGATCCAAGGAGGACAGGAATGGGGGTGATGAGCAGCCTTAACTAAACAGTCCTGTATGCTCATCATAAATTGATCACTTTTTTCTTTTCTGTGACTTATGTTGACTGTTATTTCCATGTTTTCTTTTTTTAATAATTACAAAGTTCTGTAATTGTTTATATTTTCAATCTAAAAGAATAAATCAGACTCAAAATCAATTGCCAAGATCTATTTTTTTGACATTGTTTTTCATTGAAAAAATAAACGAAACTGTTAAGTTATTCTTCAGAATCTATTCTTATTTTAAGTAATACTCAAATTAACCATAAAAAATAATTTTATTTATTAAATATTTTAACATTGGCATATAATATTAGTTGATTAATTTTCTTAACATAAATCAGTTGTTGTAGTTAACCTTCTAAGTGTTCGACCCAACTTTTTCTGGAAGTCGTACCGCAGTTTTTCTAGCCGCGATAAAAGTTTAAATTTTATAAATAATACATTTTTGTTGATCTTCTAATTTTTCAGCTGGAAAGATTTTAAGATTGTTTATTCTAAATTAAATTAGATTCTGAATTTTTAAACTAATTTGGTATTTAGAAAATTTAAAGTTAAATACATTGAAAACAACCATGCATTTCCAGGCCACTTATAAGGTTATTGATTACCTTAAAGTTAAATTAAAATTTATTATTAAATCATATTTTCTCAAAGTATCTTTATTATTATTTTCAGAGAAACATGACAGATGCACAAAAAGACTCTTTAATGAAAGACATGGAATCCCTAAATCTCACTAAATACATCAGTGAAGCTGTAAGTTTGAATATTGCTCTTTAATTTTTTATCCAAGCTTATCTTTTATCTGATTTTATATAAGTACTATGTTTGTAAACCGTAGAGTGGTAATTGTGTGTTCATTTTACTTTTATTTAAATAAGGTTCACTGTAATTTCAATTGGTAAACATTAAAACCAAGTTTGTCGAAATTTTGATTTCTGTCTTAATATTTTTTTTTTATATTTATTTATTTTGCCTGTGTTTTCCGAACAATCTTTGTGTATTTTAAAGATTTAGCATTGTGTTTAAATCCATATTAACCTGGAAATTTTCTTTTAAGTGCTTTAGTTTTGAAGTTAAAAGCTATGCATGTACATTATTGCATTTCTTTTACGTGAAACAACCTAAAAAATGAATATTTTAATGGTTATTTTTATTTAATCTTAAGTTATATGGATAATGATGGTTTTATAGTTTTTTTATTTAAAAAAATCTTAATTTTCGGTTTGATTCACTCTGATAAACTTTATGCATATATGTGAGAAATTTTATGCTTTGAATCTTTTTCAGGCCGCTGCTATTGTTGATGCAAAACTGAAGGCAAGTAATATACTATAGTATACTTTTTTTCACACTGAAATTTGAATGTAAATGTGTTTTTTGAATCTAAATGAATTTAATAAACCATATTTTAGATGTTATGAGTTTAATTAATTAACTTCAAATTTTACTCTTTAATATATTATATGATTTCATATTCTAAACTTTGATTTTAATTTTTCATTTTATAGATGTCTGATGTTCAAACGGCTGTTCAAATTTGTTCCTCGTTACACCAACGTTATGCTGAGTTTTCTACACAACTATTAGAGCACTGGCATAAAGTCCTTCCTGCCAAAAAAGATGAAAAGGTAACTTTCCTTTAAAAGAAAAGCATTTTATAAGAAACTCTACTATATATGGCCATTAACTGGGTTGCACAATCAACCACTTTGGCCTAAATAGGTTTCAACTGTTGATATTGCTTCTTACAATTGCATATTTTTCATTAGCAATATATTTTTATGTCTTTAAAACACCTATAAATTTTGAATTATTGTTAAAATATTAAAATTTTAAATAATAAAGAGTTTAATTTGATTTTTTTTATAAATTGCTATGTATTGGCTAGAATTTGCAGTGACACAAATACATGATGGTATTGTTGTATAAAAGTAGTTATTAAATATTTATAAAAAATCTATGTGTTACTTTATCTTTGCAGCGCAAAATTTTTTAATTTTCATATTTGTGCTATAAAGTTTATTATATTTAACATATATTACCCTCCTATTGCAATAAAAAAAGTGTAAAATTTGCCTACCGTTTCAGATTTCTAATCCCAGCAAAATCAGAGTGGACTTAAGATTCTTTGCTGAGGTAATTATAAGGGTTTTTTTTTTTAAATCATAATTTCATCAATCTGTTTTAATGTTTACAGTTTTGTTAAGTATTTGAATATATTAGTCATCTAGTTTTGAAACCAGATAAGTTACTATTTCCTAATTTTCCAGGACTAACAAAAAAACTACTCATTCAAACGATTTTTCTTCAGTTTTTAAGATATTTTTTTATCTTTCTTGTTTTGCAATTAATGTTTTAGATTCAAGAATAGTAATGAGCCAATGGTATTTGAAATTGCTACTTATGCAACAAAAGAACACTTTTGAACCAACTTTTATCCATTAAAATCTTTATTATTTTTTTTTTTTGTAGGTTTCACAATAAAAGAAATGCAATAATGTATATGCATTGCTTTTAACTTCAAAATTGAAGCACTTAAAATAAAATTTCCATGGTAATAAGGACATAAAAAGTGTTTGACACAAAGCTTCGATTTTTAACCAAGCTTTCAATACCAAAAGCATCCAAACACAACAGTGACGGGCAACAGTATCAGCTGATAACTAAGCTAGCTGCTTTTTTACCACACTAGCGCTGTGAGAAAAGATGGTACCTCCTCACAGTGATCTCACTGCTTACTTAGTGACCTCCTGTTTTTGTATTAAATTCCTAATTTCTTCATGGGGTTTAAATGAGATGTATGTTTTTTGAGGCTGAAAACTTGTTTGTTAGCTCAATCTGTATTTTAAAAATCAGAACATAACCTAAACTGAATATTAAAAAATATAATATATACCTGGTTTTGAAACTAGACTGCAGATGTCTTAAAATTAATTGCGAATAATGATGTACGTATAGCACTTCTTGTAAATATTGTACTTAGTGCCAGCTTTTAAACTTCCGAAAGCCTTGGAAATGGGCAAAAATGTATGGTTGTCTTGTCTGCGTAAATTTTAAATTAAATTCATTTTAAATAAAATATTTGTTTAATTAATCAAAATTGTTTTTATTTTTGAAGAGTGATCTTAAAATAATTACCAAATGAAAATAAGTTAATTGGTTCGGTTAATTATATAGAAAATTTTATTATTTTTAAAAAATTTGAAATTTAAGATTATTGTTAGAAAGACTGGTGCATAAAATCAGGGAAAAGCCGAGACTAAGAACAGGCGGGTTAAAAAGTGTTCCTTTATTGCATAAGTAGCAATTTTAAATACCATTTGCTTATCATGACGTATGACTTGAGTGGGGGGCCCCGTCAAGGCCAAGCGCTGAGTCCACTGGTCTATTGTACTAACCCCATTGTTGTAAGTGTCAGTAGTCCAGTGGTTATGGCGTCCGGCTTGCTTGGCAGTGGTCCTCTGTTCTAATCTCGGTTATTCTCAAGCGTGTTAATTGTTAAATTAATTTAAATTGGTATGCTTCAAGGTTTGCTCATCATAATAACTCCCATTTCTATTTCTTTACAGTTAGTGTCTTGTGGCATATTTCCCCTCAAAGAAGGTCTCCCACTTTTAGGGAATCTGTTGACTGTGTTAACTGTGGGAGACCGTGAAGACCACGGAAATGTCAGCATCGTGCTCAGTTTCTGCAGACACTGTGGAGAGGACTATGCTGGTCTTGTGCCAAGGAAATTCAGGCTTCTCAGTGAGAAGTTTAGCATGGAAATTCCCAAGAGTAATGTATGTATCTGTTATGCCTTGTCCATCTAGAACGCAAGCCTTGAAAGCATATTCCTCCCCCATCCCTGCATGTGGTTTTCTTCAAAACGGCGTGAGCGTGTTTCCCCCCACCCTACTTCAGTTTGATTTCTTCGGATTGTTAACCTCACAACAGAACCTCAAATGTGTTAGGTTTAAAAAAAGCGATGCTCCCCCTGTTTCCTTGAAAACCAAATGAAGGGATGGGGGAAAAAGTCTTTTCGAAGCTCGCATAGTAAATAGACAGTCTACAGGAGTGTTAAATGATTTGGTACTTGTTTTAAATGGGCCAAACTGGCTACTAAAATATATAACTTAAAACTCAGGATACTCTTCTCTAAGGACTATACAATTTTATTCAAGCTCAAACACAACTTTAAAACAACGCACCAACAACTTGGAAACATCAACAATTTATAAGTTTCTTATTACTGTTTCCAGTTCCAGAATCAAGTTGAATGCAAATACAGTAGACGCCGCTTAATGTGATCACGGTTAATGTTATCAATCGTTTAATGTTATCAAAATCGCTTAGTCCCGTCCTCTTATATAAAAATACATTGAAAAAACAGCGTTTATTGTAATCAAATGTTCGCTTATTGTTAGCAGTTTACATGTGAATTTCCCGAAAAAGCCTGATATGATAGTTGAGGATTTTGAAGCATAGATGGAGATCGACGAGAAGGCTGCGACTTCTACTTCGGTAACTATTGATTACATTTGCGAAGCCGTAGGTGTCAAAGATCAAGCTTCGTCACAAGATTCTGTTTCTGATGAACCCAAAAGTGCTATATGGGGGACAAAATTCTGACGCCTGGTCAGATGAGGGAGGCACTTCGAATCTTATATCTAGGTGTGCAAAACATAGCCGACGCAGAACACTTTCATAAGCGGTATGATTATAAGCGATTCGTAAATTACTTGCTTCGAAAGGATGCTAAACAGTCGATGATTGATGACCTATTTTTCTGTTAATAATTAACCTTTTGCATTTTGCATTGCTTTTGTAGTTCATCATTCAATGCGTAAGCATACTCACTAATAATTCTTTTTCTTTAGTGTGCATTAATTTCTATTAAATACTATAGAGTTTTACAGCAACAACTAATAATTTAAAATTAATTTTTATTTTAATGTGTATGTTAATTTTTTTTTTTAGTTTAAACTCTTTTTTTTTCCGTATATTGTAATCAATCGGTTATTGTTATCAAATCATGTTCGTCCCGATGTGATCACATTAAGCGGCGTCTACTGTAATACTTTTTGTAGCCAAGTCTTAAATGCCGTTGACTGCCAATAGAGCCGTTTGAGTTTAACTAACCAACCTTAATTCAGCATTACTGTTGGTCCCTGATAAATGTTAAAACTCTTTATTTTTGGAAAACAGGGATTAGGAACGTTTAAAGTGTTTGGCTTTTTTTATTGGGGGGTTTCAAATGCATTTTTTAAATGTTATGGATTAAATTCAATGCTGAATATGCATCAAAGTAAAAATATCAGGATTAATGTCTGTTGTCAGATGTTAGTTGTGGTATTTAGCTTAAAGATGATCAATTTATTTGTTTACAAGGTGTTAGTAGGTCAATTTATTTGCAGCATTGTCAAAACTTATGCAATAACTATTCACATAGTATAAATATCACAAACATAATATCCATTCAATGCCTTGAATAATGTACAATATTTAGTATTTCTTGAACTACATATGATTTTACCCCCTTGGATTGGCAAGGAAATTTGCAAAGCGAAACATGAGCTTTGTTTAAGTTTATCTTAATAAATAAAATATAGTACAAATGAAGACGATAGTACTGAACGATATATGTAAGACAAATTAAGTTATACTCAAAACGCATTTTTAAAAAAAAAATCAAGTTGCCGTTTTTATTGGGAAAAGAAGGTACTAATGGTAATCACAAAGTTGTTGTTCATGGATTAAACTAGACTTATTATACATTACTTTTTTATAGCGAAAAAATCCCATTTCAGGAATATGTCCCCAACTGATAATGTTATTTATGTATATTTTTTCAGTTCTTGATGGCCGACAGGCAGAAGGGCCCCCGCAATTTACTAAAAGAGTACTACAAGTCTCTCTGCAAGCATCTTGTTAAGGACTACAAAGCTTTGCAAAACATGGAGAAACAAAACCACAGAATACTGCAGGTTCGTTCTTTTTACATGCTTGCTTGTGCTTATTTTAATCTATTGCTGTAATTACACTGCTGGAGTCTGTTTTTCTGTTTACGTTTTCTATAATAGTTTTTTAATTTCTGGTAGTTAAGGGGGTTCAGTATGTTGTATATCGGTAATGTTAAATTGGCCAATTGCAATGTACCTTTTCACAATAACTATTGATCAGATCATCTTAAAAATTTCTGTGTGTGTTATACCAACCTTATATATTAATCTGAGGTTAAAAGTTTTTTTAAATAACTGTTAGATTTTTTTTAATAAAATGAGTTTTAAAGTACCAAAAAAATCATGAAAATTTTCACTTTTTTGCCCCATAAATTTATTTCATTTTAGTTTTATTGAAATTTATAACCTCAGATTAATCTATACTATGCATTACATCATATAAAAAAAAGTTTACGAGAAAACATAGCATAGTTTTTGAGAAAAAGTACATCGAAGTTAAAAAAAATCAAGTTCTGAGAAAAACGTGTTTAAAGTTTTTATTGTTAACCAATTTCCTTATGAAGCCATGACATTAAAACGGCTTTTAATGTCAAAAATATTTTTCCAATCGTCTTGATACTTTGTGACATTATTAATAAAGGTT
This sequence comes from Hylyphantes graminicola, assembly GCA_023701765.1. Classification (NCBI taxonomy): domain Eukaryota; kingdom Metazoa; phylum Arthropoda; class Arachnida; order Araneae; family Linyphiidae; genus Hylyphantes; species Hylyphantes graminicola. Next base: position 67,766,331 of record CM043117.1, on the reverse strand, counting down.
GTAATAGTATTTTAAGCCAATAATTTTATTTTAATTTTTTCACCAATTTTGGGGTACTGAACCCCCTTAATGGCGTAAAAAATGTTAAAATATTACATATTTTAAAATTTATGTTATATTAAAAATATGTATGCTTGAAAATCTGTTTGTTTGCTGCTTAAATTTTTTTCAATGAATCACCTGTTCACTACAAAAGTATCAACACTAATGGTTTACTGTAGAGTTTTATTTACACGTAAAAAGGACTCAACATTTCTCACATTCAATGATTCCTTAATGATCTGACATACACAGATGCATAAACTTGTCAGCTGGCAACCAGTTTTTAAAGCCACACACTTAAGTTTTTAAAAGTTAGTTACTTTATTAATTTCATGATTTGTTAAAAGTCTCCTGAAAAGCATTTATGAGTCTTTAAAAATACCATCCACCCAACAAATCAATTTTAAAAATTTAAAATATATGTAATTAATGAGGGTCTAATCAGTAAAAACCAGTTAACAACTTTGCGGGTGGAATAGAGGGTTAACTTAAGGTCTTCTCAATTGTATGCCAAACTCCAGGCTTGCTTTACTCCTTAGGTAATTTTTTTTTTTGCTGTGATCAGTAATTTTATTTAGTATTGCTGCATTATTAGTTATTTATTATATAAGTATTATTGTTTTATATTTCTTTTTAGACCAAAGGTGAATTAAGTAGCGATAGAAGAGACAAGTTTGAAGTGGCTCAATCTGCATTCCAAAAGCTTCTTTCCAATACTGAGCAGTTTGCTGTAAGTATATGCATGCTTTTAAATGCATTCTTGTATAAAAATGTAAACAAATTACTTGAAAATTTAATATTTACTTATATGTCATTCAAAACAGTTGATTAACTCAAATAATGTGCAACAGTAACCTAATTTTAGAATTAAAGAGTATGTAGTGCAGCATTTGCCAGTAAAACTATTTTTTTACTTATTTAAATAAACTTTTAATATTAATAGATCGAATAAAATTATTTCCAATAATAATCTTCATAAATTACAAAAATTACATTAATAATCTCCATATACCAATAAAAATATACTTAAATAATCTGTTTTCTTTCATAGGATATTGTAGATGAAGATGTACCTCCTCTTCCTAAAGATGGTAAGTTTTTCCTTACTTTGCTCTTTAAACATCAGTTTAAAAGCTATTTAACATATGTTTACAATAATTTGTTTTGTTACAGAGAGTTTCCAACCAGATAATGAGACAACAACACTGGATGTCCATAATCGTTTTAAGGATAAAGAAATGGTAGTATTGTTGTTCATTTATTTTTGTTTAAAGCAGTTTAATTTTTATATCTTGCTGCAAAGTATGTTATCATTTAGTGAAAAAGTCTATATTATGAGCATTCTCTTTTTGAAGGTGGACAGCTCTCTTTCGGTTTGGGAAGACGATGATACCAGAAGTTTCTACGAAACTCTTCCAGATCTTAAAGCGTTTATTCCTGGTGTGAGTACAAAACTCAAGCTATTAGTCTTTTAATTATCCTGTTATCTGTTTTAAATCCTTTTTTTCCCATGGGAAAACTAATTATGCCCGCACATTGAAAGTACAATTCCTCGTGCATTTGACCTTAGTCTACAAGGGTAGAATTACAGACATTTAGTCAAGCTTAAACCACTAAAACGTTAATTTTTTTTTATTAACACAATCAAGCGAAATAATACAAATCTTAAAAGAGTTTTCAAATTTTTTAAACATAGCAAAGACAAAAACATCGAAAGCAATTGCAGATGCAATACAGAACAACTTAGAAGTTATTGGACATACAACCATGGTTAAGTGCTTTTTGGCAGTTGAACTAGATTCTATATATAAAATAATGACCAAAAATACTTGCAAATTTTCTTACAGATTCTTTTTAAAGACAGTTCTCAGGCCCCTTCACAATCAGAAGCCATTGAAAAGCTAGAAGAAGGTAATACTCCATTACTTACACTACATGTAAAATTCATACTAAATCTATAGACTTAAGGTTCTTTTAGCAAACGAATGAACACCAAATAAGGAGTCCAAGAGTTCAAGTTGTGAAAAATTGTATTTAAATAATACTGCATTTGAACCAAGATTATCTAATCTAATTGGGACTGGAGGAAGGTCGGAAAATCGAAAATACCAGATAATAGAGAATTTTCGTTAAATAGTAGAAGTTATAGCACAGATGTGTGTTGAAAGTCTATTGAACTGAAATTCACCATCGTCCGAAATCTGCACTGGTTTTGCAGGCGTAAACAATGAAATTTAGTGTTAAGTTAGCTCTGAAACTGAAACTTCCTGGCAAAAAGAGAGCGCTAAAACATTTTAAATTTCTATACTTATTTGTTTTTAAATGTCTAAGCGGAGTTCTAGGAAAAGTGCCTATTTTTTTTTAAGTAGTAATTATTTGTTATATCATTTGGAGTTTCTTGATTTTAGAAGATTGCAAAAGTTTTCCACAATTTTAGAATTGCCAGAAATTTACTTTTACATATTGATTTGTGAAGTTTCACTATCTTAAAAGCACCAAATTTTCCGGATTACGTAAATGCTATAATTTTTCAATTTCAGCATCGTTAAATAAATTCCTCACTTAAGGATAATTTTTTGTAAGTTGACATAGGGACGATCGGTCAACAGAGAGTTCCTAATAAAAGAGGGACATTTTGGCTTTCTTAAAAGCGAAAAATTTTCGGGATTGAGTAAACGCTGTAATTTTACACTTTCAGTATTCGCTGAAGATTTCTTGCTTTAGAATCACCATAGCTTTCTGAGGTTGGTTTCTGTTGCGAACAACTGAAAATGACCTTGTTGTAGAAATTTGCTTAAGTTGACATAGAAACTGTCGGTTAGCAGAGAGTTCCAGATAAAAGGATGGATTATTTAGGTTCATTGTATTCTATGTTAATACATTTTTAAATCACCACAAATAACAACACCACTTCAACCTATTTAATAACTTTCAGATCTCAGTCAACTCGAGATTGAGGACGTGGAACTGAACGAAGCCTTGAAAGAGGGAGAGGAATTGAAAGAATCTGAAGACGCCAAAGAAGATTCAAAGGTCGAGGAGAAAGACCTCACTGAGACCTTGATGCAGGATTTAGAGGGTACGGATCCTGACTGCGTTCCGGCTATAGGTGATGCCCAACATTTTTTGTTTTTGAGTTTTGAGGACACCAGTGTCCAAGCTAATGTATTTTGTTTTTGAAGGACACATGAGTTTTTATCTTGGTATTTTGTTTTTGAAGACACCAGTATCTAACTTATTTTGTTTTTGAAGGACAATGGTGTTCTTGTTCTTTTATTTTGTTTTTGAATACACCAGTCTTCAAGATAATGTAGTTTGTTGTCAAAAGATATGGGGTTGAATTTGTGTAATTTGCTTTTGCAGGACAACAATGTTCACGTTCATTTTTTTTAATGTGAACGAAAGTTTCCCAAGCTAATGTTTTTTGGGTTTTTTTCAAGGAAAGCAGTCTTCGGGTCTTTTAATTTTCTTTTTTAGGGACACAAGTGTCTAGATTTATTTTTTCTTTTTGCAGGACATCAGTTTTCAGGGGATTATAAGAGTACTTAAGAGCCTGGGTTTATCCTTTTTCTTTTTGACAACATTGTTTTTTTTTATTTCTGGTAAAACATCAGAGACTAGTGTCACTGTGTTTTATGGACACATATCGTAAAGTGTTTTTATTTTGAGCGCCCGGATTGTTAACTACATTATTTTAACTTTCATATGAGTGAGTATGTTCAGGGTTCCCACGGGTCCTTGAAAGTCCTTAAGAAGTCCTTGATTTTTATATTCAATTTCAAGGACCCTTTAATACTCCTTGATTTTGACAAAAAATTGTTTTTGAAAAGTCCTTGATTTTCTGAGTTTGCGACCTTCGCATTTTCAAGAAGTCATTTTTCTTAAAACATTGCTAAAGTCATCTCTAAACGACGCACAGATATAGCACTTCGGCATTCGGTACAAAATGTTGCTTATACATAAACACGTATATTTTTGCCAAATAGTTCTGTGTTTTCCTCTGATATAGTTGGCCATAACACTGGCATCGGCTGTATTTTGGACGCTACTTTATTATTTTATTGTTTGGTCAATTTAATAGGTATAGTAATCGACGCATTATGGTTAAGGGTCCTTGAAAAAAAATTGGGAGTCCTTGAAAAGTCCTTAAAAACTCCTTGATTTTTATTTTGAAATAAGAGTGGGAACCCTGATGTTGTAATTTAGACAATGTTGAGATTACAAATTCAGGGCTCCCACCAAGTCACTAATCTCACTAAAAGTCACTATTGGCCAAAACTATTCACTAAAGTCACCATTTTTAAAAAAATTCTTTACTAACATTTTATTCATAAATTTTGTGCATATTGAAAAATATTTAGATTACTAAAATGGTTATATTTGCCATGTGACTTTTAGAAAGACTTCTGGCGTTAATTCCAAAGTTCTATGTCTAGAAGTTAGAGATCCTTTCAGATCAGGGTTACAAACTATAAGTTTGAAATATTAGTACATAAATTCAATATTTTGTCAATTTGTTCTTTATTTTATTTAAGTCGCTTATTTTTTTCAAATTTTCTCACTTTTTTTGTCTGTTCTTGGTGGGAACTCTGCAAATTTGATTGATGTTTTCAATTGGAATAATTTCATCATCAAAAATAGACTGCAAATTATTTTTGATAAATTAACATAAGTTCCACTAAAAGAGTTACTGTAAGAACAGAAATTTAAGGTTTTTCATGAAGTTTTTCATTCTTTTAACATGAATCAGTGTTGAATTCGTTTTTTCTTACAATTTATATTGCATAGAATTAAGCATTTTGTTCCTGTAATTTAATGCTTATGTCTTCTTTCATTCCTAAAATGCTTACAACCAACATTTGTTTACATTAAATGAAAAAAAATATGTTCTTTGTCAAAGCAAATGTTTCTGTACTAGAATTTTGTTGGAAATAACTTTTTGATGGAAAACAAAAAAAAAATGTTTTACGGTGAGTTGCCATGTTTGTTTAGATATGTTTAAGTATAGCACTAAAGTTAATATTTAACATATAGATACAGAAGAAGATAGCACCTCAATTAGTTCAGCCAATAAAGTGTTATTGGAAAGCTTTCTGACCTCATTGCTTCATTGTGTAAATAGAGAGATCATTGACCAGGTACACTTTAACTTATCTTTCTAAATTAAAATGTATTTTCATTGAACAATTTAAGAAATGTTTATTTTCTTTATCTCAATCTTGATGAAAACAAATAAAATAAAATAAATAAAATAATAAAACGCTCAGATTCGAATCAATCGGGAAGAAAGACTTGATGACAGTTGTTGCTTATCGAAGAAATTTTCCCCTCATCATTGGCCGGTGTTTTGTGTGACGTCACTGAGTCGGCCTCCGTGTGACGTTAATAGAGCTGGGCGACGAAAATCTTAAATGCAAATTTGATTTTTAAATCTTGCTTTACGATCGCGGCAATTTACAAGTGATTGACTTACAGCTGATTAAGATCTCGACTATTCCTTTAAACAATTCTGATATGAGAAAATTTCATGAACAATCGTGGCGAATCAAATTCTCCGAAACTAATATAGTATATAAGTACATAAATTAATTTTCTACTTTTAATAATGACCAATCACATGATACTTACATATTTGGTATGATCCTTTTTTTACTGTCAATCTTTTCCTATCAAAAATGTCTTTAATAAAATTGTGTTTCGTGGAAAATCGCAGTTTATTTTTGTCGTATATACCTAAATTTCAAACTGGCTACTAAAAGTCCAAATGTGGCTACCATTTTCTTTCATTCTGGTAGCCACTGGCTACTATTAAAAATTCCCAGTCTAGAGCATTATTAACTGTAGTGTTAAGTTTTATGGGGGAGGGTGTCTTTTTTTACCTCTTTTGCTATCAAATGTAATAAATGGGTAATTAAACTATATATTACAACTTAATTATTATTCCCATTTGTTTCGTTAATTATGTCGAATTAATTTAAGAGATTGCTACAATTATTATTCCCATTTGTTTCGTTAATTATGTCGAATTAATTTAAGAGATTGCTACGTTTTGATGAAAATAATCTTCAAATATTTTATTTTGTTCGGCTGGTTTCAATTTAAACATATTTTTGTTACCTATTTTTCAGACACCACCAATGTCTTTAAAAACAGAGGTTGGGAAAAAAAGACTTATACAACACTGCATTTTCTTAAAAATAATAATTAAAAAAATCGATTACTTTTTTAAATTAAATTTATTATATTTTGTTTCATAATTTTTAACTCATGAAATTATTACATCTTGTTCATTGTCTACTCCATTAACATTAGTTTTGTATAATTTCAATAAATGATTTATAATGTTTTATTATTATTTCAGGCTGCTATAGACTTTTGCATGAATTTGAATACCAGACCAAACAGGAAAAAACTTGTGCGATCTTTGTTTTTAGTTCCTCGGACTAGGTGAATTTCATAATTTTATTGTAACTCGAGTTCTTTTCACAAAAAAGAAACTTTTTAAACTAAAACTTTTCTTGCTAAAATACTGACTCATTTTTTTATGATGGAAATTATCTTATGTCAATACTTTTAAGATGCAAAAACTTAAATAAATATTATACATCATACATTTTAAAATGAGTATAAACAATTTTGTCGACTGTTATTAAGTTTCACACAAAATATAGATGTTTCACACAATCATGATAATATTATTATTAAATTGAAAATTGTGAAAGCTTGTTTCCAAATGGATTTTAGAAGTCATTTTCACCATTCTTCAAATAATTTTGTTTGGTTGCATTTTTTTTTGTTCAATTATTTATCAATTGAACCATTTACTTGCCATCTAATTGTGTTTTGGTTGTTGTTTTTTTCAATAAAAGGATAATTTCCTCTTATTTTAACACTAGAACTACTTACAACTTATAATGAAAATAGGTACATTATTAAACATATGCAGCCACATTTTGATTTTTTTTTTAATTATAACCTATGACTTAATACCATTTGGAAACAAGCTTTCCAATATTATTTATATAAAAAATTGCTTAATAATCAAAAATAAAAGTGCATTTTTCTAAGTAATAGCAATTTCTGGGATATATCGTTTTTGTAAAACTGAGTTTACCTTTAAAATCTTAACCTAATTATAATAGGGGTTTTTTTTCATTTTCTATATCGCCACTAAAAGGAACATTTTACATCTGTAACTTATTTATTACAAATGAATTTTTCGCAGAGATATAAACTTCTAATATATATTAATAAAATAGGGGTTTTTTTTCATATTTCTATATCGCCTAAATGGAACATTTACATTCTGTAATTATTTTAACAAATGAATTTTGGCAGATTGGATTGCTGCCATTTTATAATTTTTAATGCCAATGTTTATGATTAGTTTCCATGCTCAAACAAGATTTCAAGTTCCACGTATGTTTTTTAGATTTTAAGAGAACTTTAAATGATATAGTGTGTATGGATTTTAAAAAAATACATAAATTTCTTGCGTCCATATTTCTATAAATGGTTCAATATTCCTAATTAACAAAATATTGGTAAGAGAAATAATGGGTTAAAAAATTTTATATTGAGTATAATTTTGGTCAAGTACATAGTTATCGACAGTGCTTAATTTTTTTATGTGGTGTAGTTTTGGCTTTATATCAAATATTACAAGCCCAAACCAACATTTACAATTTTAAATTTCTTATGTCGTTCCAGATTAAAAAGAAAGATCAAATAAACATTGAATCAAAAGTGAAGACAGTAAGATTTATAGGTAACTTTCTTAACATCTAGTAAAAATGTCTTATTTTTTAATATTTTTTGTTCAAACGTATATATGCATTTACTTGTAAAATATTTTTCTTTTGTGTTTTTTAAAAAATATCAAAATTTATAATTTTTTTCAATATGCTTTCTTTAAAAAAAACACTTAAGAATTACTTTAATACTATCTAAAATCATTTACTTTTATTAAATCTAATTTTACATGTTGTTAATTTTTAAAAAAAAATATTTATTATTTTTACATTTGCAATTTTTACTTTTTTAGGTGAACTAGTCAAATTTAAAGTTTTCCCTAAATCAGAAGCTTTATTTTGTTTGAAGGTAGATAAACTCTTTTCTATCAATAAATAAAATGATATTGTTATTTTGCTAAAGTCAGTTGCATAAAAATGGTAAAAGATTTAAAAGTTATCAAGAAATTCTGTTATACAATAAGCAATGCTCACCAACTTTCAAACTAAATAGCATTATATAGATTCTTTCTTCTTTCAATCATTCAATTAAGTAATGATTGACGGATCCAGATAAATTTAAATGACTTGTCAATAACTGATGACTTTTTTGATAAAATTCTTTTTGATGTTGTAAATATGTAAAAATAAATAAATATAAACTGAACAGCCTTACTGTTAAAAAAACCATTTTAAGCAAAAATAAAAAAATAATTCTTTTTTGCCATATTCTAAGTATTCTTTATCATTTAAGCATAAAATACCAACATTTAATTGCTGGAAACTGTTTTTTTTTATTTAATTATTTTCTTTTCTTGGGCAGTTGCTTTTATCCGACTTCATCCACCACCATGTGGAAATGGCGTGTAACCTCCTGGAGACTTGTGGGCGTTTCCTTTTTCAGGCACCCGACTCCCACCAAAGGATTAAAGTACTCTTGGTAAGCACACATGATTATCATATCGAATAGACTTTTGTGGTGAATCTTGGTTAATTTAATTTACAGCCATAGAGATCATAGTTAAAATATTAGAGTGGAGGATCACGTGACCTCCAATACTAACGATGGGACGAGCTAGGAGAACAAATTGGGAAGGTTATGGGGCCAGTGTTGCCAACACTATAAAAGAAAAAGGCCACGGAAAATTAAAATTTTATTCTAAATTTTTTTTAAAAAATACCATAAAAAAACTAGCTGCATTTTGGAATATTTTTATTGGCTTTTAAAAAACTTGAATTGCTTTCCTGGTACTTTTTTTTCTTTTCTTTGTAATTTTAGAATTAAATTGTATTTTTTCACATTATTCTTTTTCTTAATGTTGCGGCAAGGGTGGAAAGTTACCAGTGCACCCGAATCCTGTAAAATTGTGAACTAAAACCAAAGATCTGTTACTTAAATTTCTCACCCAATAGTATAAGTTCTAAAATATTCTTTGAACCAATCCCTGTTTAATAAAGGCGGTGAGATTCGAACCAAAGAAGACATCACTTTTGCTCCTAATCTCAGGCCAAAAGGACCTGTGATGTTCTGAGCTACGATATTCTTTTATTCTTATTTTTATGTAGTTAGTGCTGTGGTTAGTTAAATTAAATGTTACAAATAACCTTCTGATCACTTTTACCATTTATTCTCTACTACACCACTGATCACCTTGCCTCACTTTCATAAGTCATATTAGTATGTACTCCTTGAAAATATCCTACACAGCCTTATGCTCTTAGGGATATTTTAACCCTAATTCAGTAGTACTTAAGCCTCTGAGAAATACACGAATTGGGCTGTGTAGAAACATGTTTTCACTGCATGTTAATAACATTTAAATGTTAACTTAAAAATTCAATTTTTTTAAATTATAATTTCTGAAGCTGATGATTATAAATGAGTCCTTTATACTTCTAATTTTAAAATTATGAAATTTATATATATATATTTTAAATTTGTGGTTGGCTTTGGAACTTGATGGGTACCGTCAGTGCGGGTAACTTTGGCCAAAATCATAGTTTTTTTCACAAAAGAAGAAAAATTTAACTTCAAAAACGATTTAAACACTTAAAAATTCAAATGCATTCCAAGTATTGTACATTTAGGAATAATTTTCAGGCATTTTTGTTACATTTTATAAATTAATAAAAAATTGGTATTAATTTTAAAAAATAAGACACTGTTAGGAGCCGGGCGGGTAACTTTGGCCACCCAAGAAGTACATAAGAAACATACTTTTTAACATCCTTTAAAGCTGTGTTAACGATTTAAATAGCAATATTAAAACTTTAAACCCAAAAATAACAAAGTTATAAGACATATAGTTATTTAAAAGGTAGGTATGTAACTTAACATTTACAATGCAGTGCATCGTGGAATGGCATTACACGTTGAATACTAGTATTGTTTGTCGCTTAAAAGAAAGAAAAATAAACTTCTATTTTAATAAGGAAAAAGAACTTTTTTGAAGAAAGATTTAATAACAAATATATTTGTAAAAAGCAAACGATTTTATTATAAAAGGCGAAAAATAATATATTTATAATTAGGAATTTGAAAATGTTTACCTTTCGACATTTGCGATTTTGAGTGGAATACGTATCTTGCATTCTATCTTTATCTTTTTAATGTTTAAAATCATGAGATTTAAAAAAAAATATCTAAAAAATGAGTAATCATAAAAGTAAGAATTTTTTCAAAAATAGTTAAACTTAATACACTTTTACATGCATTTTTTAAAGTGCAAAGTTCCATAAAGAAATACTTACATCTATGGCCAAAGTTACCCGCATTCATCAGCAAAAGCTTCCCAATTACAAATATTTAGATACAGCATAAAAAGTAATCAACTTAGAATAAAACAAATGGTGTAATATTCTTCCTCATTAATAAAAGAATCGAATAGAGTGTTTTATTTAAATATTTTCAATGTTTTTTTAAGTGTTCCAGACAAAAGTTGGAAGAGATAGATTTTTGTCATTTTATGCTCGTAAGAATGAAAACAGCATTTGTAGTATTGCCAGATTTAGAATGAGATTTTTTTTTACATGAAATGAAAGGCGATATTTCCACCTTTCCAAAAATGTAAAACAATTTAAGATGAGATCATTTTATGAAGAGAAATTAAGAAACAAATATTTTTCCGACGCGTGGCCAAAGTTACCCTCCGTGGCCAAAGATACCCGCTTTGACGGTATGTATGTATCCCTCAGAGGAATAAATCTAAATTAATAAATAATCTAAATCAATCTAATCTAAATCAATAAATTAGCAATACTTATATTACTTGACACCAACTTTTTTTTTGTTTTGTTTTTTGGCTTCTATAGTTTATCTTAATGCTATTTTTTACTATGTTTCTTTACCTAGGAACAAATGATGAGGAAGAAGGCAATGCTTTCTATTGACAGCAGGTACACTACTATGATAGAAAATGCCTTTTACTACTGTAATCCCCCTGATGTGGCTCCAGTAAGTTGTAATGCATAGTTCAGTATTCTTTCTGGGGGAAATGAATCATTATTCAACAGATATATGAAGAGTATAATAATGCTGATTCTTGATAGTTTTATTGCTTAAAAATTAACATGCTTCTCAAGACAGAGGTTCTGTATCATCAGAATAGTACATACATCCAAAAGAAAAAAAACAAGTGATGACTGGCAAAATAGATCAGAGACTGGGTTTGGTCAGATGTGTGTGCTATTCTGATTAAGCAGCACTTTTGTCCTGAGAAACGGGTCAATTTTTACACAATCAAGCTTCAAGCTGTTTGTGCTGAGTATCAACACTGCTTTCTATTAGATTAGGGGGGTCCATAAAGTTTAGCACAGACAAACAACATTAAATTGCTTTATTAGTTTAACATTTAGGAAATTAACATACTACTACATACGAACACAAAAACATGTATGAGACACAAGAGAAGCTGAATCATTCTAACAAGTATATATACAGTTACGTCACATTACAGAAGGCGTAGCCGTCAGGCAGGACGTGTTCATTTAGTAGAAGGGGTGAGATTGACTTATTACTCCAACACTTTCTTCATACAACATATGCAAAGTTATGAATATTATTCAGTGTTGCTGGAAAGGTGTTTTAATAGTGTATTTAGTTAAGTTAAAAAAATCATTATTGTCTCACTCAGAAATCCAGGTTTTATTGGAGAAATTTAATATTCCTTTGGTTTTGTGTTATGATATGATTAAAATGTTTATAATATAATATGGTTTTAATGTTTTTAAAATCTTGCAAGAAATATATATTTTTTGATATTTTCAGACAGTACGAGTTGAAAGGCCACCCATGCATGAATATATTAGAAAACTCCTTTTTCAAGACCTTACCAAAAGCAACTCTGATAAGGTATTTTATAAATAGTGAACTTTAGAATATAAACATAAAATGATAAAAAATAAATTCTTATTCTGATCGATACTAATTAACCCATTTAACAATGAATTTAACAATATCATTAACACCTTCATTTCCAAATAAAAACATTGACTTCAAGTTTTTAAGTTTATTTTTTCGCATAGCTTAATTTGTCCTACATAAATTATTCATTACCATGGTTTTCATTTATCTTGCATTTGGTGTATTTTGATAAATTGAAGTAGGAAGTTAATTTTTGTGTGACAAATTTTCTTGCCAAGTGTCATTAATGAGTTAATAAAATTCATAGGGAAATAAAATTGGTGTATCTGCTTGAATGATTGAGCTAATATAAATATTACTAGTTACTAATGATACAAGAAATTAATATTTTGATGATTACTTATATATTTTATTATTTAAGTGTGGAATGCAGATAATTTTTTAATATATAATTTAATTATTAAATGCAGATTATTTTTTAAAACTATTTAATTGTAGAATGCAGATAAGTACTCCTCTTCAGCTCGGGTTTTGCGCCAAATGAGAAAGTTGAATTGGGACGATCCAGAGATTGCAGCGTACATCACTAAATGCCTCACTGCTGTCTGGAATGTCAAATACTACAACATAAGATGCGTCGCGAATTTGCTAGCAGGACTTGTCGCTTACCAGGTAGGTTATCTTTTCACTTGAATATTCTTTTTGATCAATATAGATGAATCAGTGAATGAAATTAATAACTATAAACATTTGTTTTATTCAATACTAGCTGAACTACCCGGTGTTGCACGGGTTGGAAAAAAATAAATACCAAATCGATTCAAGTATTTGTACCATACTACCATTTAATCTGTTTTTTTGGATAATAAACTTATGTTACTTTTCCCGTTCATTATAAAGTACAGAATCCCGTTACTTATATGACCATAAAAATTCAAAATTTAAAAAATGCTATAAAATTAACGGATAATGTCATAGTGATTTCCCGAATGAAAACATTTTAGCTCATTTGGCATGTTTGAAAAATTTGGCGAGGAAAATATATAGCTACCAATAACGCACCCTTTCAGCTTTGGCGCAATGACCATCGCGCAACCAACCAGCTAATAAAGAAAAAAGGTCATTTGGCGCGTTTTTGTAATAATTTGGCGAGTTTATCAAAGTATTTGGCTAAAAAAGAAAGGCATACAACCCTAATATGCATCTGTAGTGCGATGGCCTTCAAAAAACAACATAGTTTAGTATAAGCTTCAAAATAAATTATATGCATTTAAGATTTAAATATATCAACCTTTAGAAATCGCCAATGCAATTGCTATTTTCGCCAAAGGTTGCTATAATACCAATTTGTCAGGGTTGGCGTAAAATTGCCGGCAACGATTCTTCAAATAAAAATAAATTAAAAATCAATTTTTAGCTTCATCGTAAATGATAAAATTATAAATTGTTTAGCTTACGACCTTGGCGATCAATCTTGGTTGCTATAATACCAATTTGTCAGGGTTGGCGTAAAATTGCCGGCAACGATTCTTCAAATAAAAATTAGTTAAATATCAATTTATAGCTAAATCGTAAATGATAAAAATATAAAATGTTTAGCTTATTTGACCTTTGCGATCAAGTTTATAAAAACCAACAATAACGTTAGGAATTATGTACAAAAATTGGCAGCACTTTTTGAGATCCTCTGTCGTTGGAGGAAACATTCCAGTTTATATAGACGTCCATGATAATTATTTATTAAAATATCGAGTTAAAAATAAAATATTGCATTGATACAGATTAAAGAATGATATAAAATGAAAGTTTACTACTAAAATGACTAACTAAATCTTTAAAATGAAAATTATAATATATTTGTAAGTTTTTAAGAATAAAGTATTTTCTTTTTTACATTTTAACTATTTTTGAAAAAGTTTATTTTAATTTCATCTGCTGAATGGCAACACGAAAGAAAAATGTTCATCGGATTTGAGCCAAAGTGGTGTAGTTTTTCCAGAAAATTCGAATTTTCTCTAAAAATAGAACATTTTGAGCTCTGAAAGTTCTTATTTTGCAACTCAAGTATGAACTACGTATTTGTACCAAGTTACGAGTCAAACAAATGTCTAGTTTGTGAGTTTCGGAGAGACATACATACATACACACACACACACAAAACTTCATTTTTATTATTATAGATAATTTAATTACTGTGATTGTGTGAGGTATTTTGTAAATTATTGTTGAAAATCACACAAATATTCAAACCAATTTCAAAATGAGGTATTATGGAGCCCCTTAAGCCAGCTACATTTATTGTGTAAAGAAGAGTTTGTTAAATATTCAATACAGCTGGAGTAATTTGGTTTACAATTTTTTTTCCCATTGGATTTACACAGAGGGAAGACTTTGGTTCAGAGACCATTATCATTCCCCCTTAAACGAAAATAAAAACAAATTATGTTTTGTATTCAAGAAACGAATTCAATTGTTATTTTTTTTATTTATAAGTGCATAAATGAATTAAAAACATTTTTTTACTTGCATTTCAGGAAAATATTGGATCTCAAGTTGTTGATGGTGTTTTAGAAGATATCAGACTTGGCATGGAGGTAATATTATTTTTTCATTTATTCTTAAAAGAATATTCAATTTGCTCACATTGGCCATAGAAATCATTTTAGAAAATTCATATTTTGTTTTGTACATATTAGATCAATCATCCCAAATACAACCAACGTCGTGTCAGCATGGTCAGATATTTGGGAGAACTGTACAACTACCGTATGGTGGAATCGGCTGTGATATTTCGAGTATTGTACTCCTTCATAACCTTTGGAGTATCTTATGATGGTAAGAAAAGTATTTTTAGTTTTTATTATTATATAGCAGCTCTTTGTTCATTGCTAGATTTGTGTTATTATAAATTTAGGAAATTCAAGTTTTGTTTTGTATTGATACTCAAATTTGTTAACCGTATGAACATAAGCCACATAAAATTCTCAATTTTGACAATAATTGGAGAGCTTAGGGAAAGTAGTGCTATTGACATTTTTGAAAAAATAAGATATTTTTTGTCAATGAACATATTCCATCCACAACAAGTTTCCTCTTTTTCATAACGTTATGTCTTGTATATGTTTACAATTGCCGTTTTTAAGGGATTTAAGTGCAAACTAAAAACTTTCAAGCCCATTTTCGCCTTTTTGTCACAGTCTTCCACTACAATTTTCATTTATAATGGTTGGCTTATAGAAACTAAAAATATTCCTTCAAATTGGAAATCAAAGGATTTATATAATGTGAAAATAGATATACATGAATTGTTCACTAAAGTACTATCGACTAATTCCATGCAAAATTATCCTTTCTGTAGTGTAAGTCACGTGTGTAAGAAGTGATTATCACTACAGCTTTTAATATTAAATGAAAACAGATTATTGGAATAGCTTATCTACACTTATTAAAATTAAATAATGTAACATGCTGCATTTAATTTGATTTATTTTTCAAATTTGAAAAGCATTTTATCTTCACTTAAAGTGTGACTTGCATTACAGTTACATGGAATTACCTTATGAACCTTGTGTTATTATAATGCAAAATTTTTTTTTCTTAAAAACCTAATTCTTTATTGAATTATGTTGTTTTTTAAAATTTAATTGGTTGTATTACCTAGGCTTATATTGGTATAAGTATTCCTGTAAATTGCTAATTGAAATATTTTTGCAATATGAAAATAAATGTATAGGAATTGTTCACTAAAGTACTGGATCCTACATTATTACAATATAAATTCGTTTTTCTTTAAAAACCTAATTCTTTATAGTGTTGAAAGATTTTTTCCACAACATTTTATTTTTATATGAAGAGTACAGAGGAGAAACCCCTTCATGGACAAGGAATCTGTCCATATTTAAGTCTGCTTGGCGAGTAGCGGGGATCAGAAACCAGTTTTTCCCTTGGTTCTTTTTTCGCTGTTCAAGTATCAGACTTTTTATCTGGCTCCAATTTTGATCATAGAGATAGTAAACCCGTGAGCCATGTGAGAACCAAAGCAAAACTGGTTTATTCACACCAGTTTAGGCGGTGACTCGCTATCTTCGCCAAGCAGACCTGCTGCAGGCAGACTACTATGCAATGAAGGGGTTCTTCCCATGTACTCTTCAAGTGTGATCCTATTAAACAAAAAGATTTCACATTCTGATTGGATGTGTTTTTCTTAGGCTCCTATTCTGAATTGGATCCTCCCGAACACCTGTTCCGAATTCGGCTCGTGTGCATTCTTTTGGACACTTGTGGTCAATATTTCAACAGCGGATCAAGTAAAAGGAAGCTCGACTGCTTCCTTGTCTTTTTCCAGGTCAGTGGGCTCATGTGTTGAGTGTTGGTAATTTTAGACTCCACAATAAGTTGATAGTGTTAAAAAATTGGAAGTTATTATAGTCATTGTGTTTTGCCATAGACCACAAAATTGATACGAGTGATATTATCAAATAGGCACTTTTCACATTTTTAGTGGCAACAGTAATGAAATTAAGGTTACAACTGGTTAATCAAATGAAGTGGGCAGAGCTTACCTTGTCAAACTTTGCCATGTAAAATTTTGATTTTTATTAATTGACGTTCTTGGTAAATTAGGTTTTCAAGCTGTGTGCATCTTGTGTTAAAGTGACCCCTTATTAGTGAAATTCACTGTTGACCCTTCTTATTTACGAGGTACTGACTGGGAACCCACTTAGTAAGCTGCTTGCCTAGCATGCGAAAGCTCCCAGGTCCGGCAGACCTATAAACGGTCTGTGTGCCAAAGGCCTGATAAATAATACCCTGTGTATATGGAGTGCATGTTCAAATGCTTCAAAGTCCCGAAGCAGTGTACAAAAAAATTGGATTGGGTTCCTACTCAGGTGTCAGTTTATCACTTGACTGTTGTTCTAGATTACGAAACCTGTCGCCAATAGCACTTGTGTAACTCTTGTGAAATTATAAATCAACTTAACTTTAATTAAGTACTATTGATTATTTTGGCTTCCCACTGCATTAAGAATGCCAATAATTTTCAATATTATCTTAAATATAATTTTTATTCTAATTATTAAGGGGCTGGGGACCTCAATCAGTTAAGGCGTTCGCCTTGCTTGCAGGAGGTCCCAGGTTCTGGTCTGGACATCACTAAAAATAATGTCCGACAATAACACCCTGTGTAGAGGTAGTGCACGTAAATAAGACCTGACGCCCGTACAGTTGCATTGGGTGCCTACTCGGGTGTCGGCTCATCACCTGACTGTGGTTTTAAATTATGAAACCCATCCTCAATGGCCCTCTAATACGATGATAAATCAAAGTAAACTAAACATACTTGTTGTGTAATGATTCCTTTATTTTGTTACAGAGATATTACTGGTACAAGCGCTCTCATGAGATGTACACAGAAGAATTCCCTTTCCCTGTAACAGTCAAATTTATGGTAGCCGATCTTATGGCAACCCTTCGTCCAAAGCTGAAGCTATGCGAGAGTTCAGAGGAGTCCATCAAAGGAGTGGAGGACCTTATTAAAGAGCTAAAGCCAAAGTTAGGTAGGATTTTAAGCAAGAGTATATATTGTGCTGAAGTTAAAATAACTGACTAAGGCATTTATTTTTTGATAGTTCAGTTATTTTTCACTGGCTGCATTTTTGGAGGATTAAGCCTTTTGCAGACTCTGCATATTCCTTGGTATGCTCGGATTACAAGCTCTGTAGATTTTAAAGTATTCCGAGATTTAATTTTGCCAAGGAAACCCAAGGCAAAAAGGTACTCTATGGATCTTTCGCGTAAAAGCATAATCATTTGACATGCGTGCAGACAATTTTCTCATCCTAGAAATCTGTGGACTGTGAAAAGATTTGAACCCATGATCTTGGGTCTCGAAGCCATTACGTAATACCCTACAGTCACCGAGCCGACTGAATAGTTCAAGTAGTTCATAGTAGTAGTCAAAAGTTCATAGTATTCATCAGTCAAGTCAGTCAGTTTCAAAAGGAAAAACTTGTGCAATGCCCTAGTTTATTTCTCGAAGTTTCCAATTTAATGCAAGTAATAATCACATTAAAAAAATTAGAAATATTTTTTTGTTAATGTATTATTTTTACTTTTGTTTATATCGAAAATGATATAAAAGTCATTGCTACCAAACTTTTTCTGTCATATTAAAATGTTAGGAAGTACCTTAAAAACCCATATAATTTATCCATATGTATTAATTTACATCTTTCCATCTGTTATTTATAATTTTTAGTAAAATTTATAAAATATAAATCTATTTTAAAAATAGAAATATTTTTTAAAAAATTTAAAACTAAAACCCAGTAAAAAATGAATATTACATTCTAATTATTAACATTTTTAATTCTATTTCAGTGGAAATCTGTCCGAACTTGCTAACTGAGGAAGAGGATGCAGAGGCACCCCAAACTCCAACTTCGCCCGTATCCAAGGAAGACAACCTATGTCCCATTGAAGAAGTGGATGGTATGGTCAAAGTTCTTTAACCCTCCTATCTTAAGACTTTTTTTTTTTGGCATTTAGGGCATCAGTCTTTTTAACAATAATTAATTAATAATAATAATCAATTTTAGAACTTACAAAATTTTAGCCATAATGTACTTTTTTCATCTGGAAATGTCTTTATGTTCATCTCTTTCAAAATAAACCTGATTCTATTTTTTTTAAATTTTATTTGAAATAAATTAAATTTTAAATGTATGCAGTTTAAAAACCATACATATTTGCTCATTTCCTGGATGTTCGGGAGGTTAAGCACAGATTTTTAAAACATCCTATTGTGCAGAGTTAATTAACATAACCAATCCAAGAAAATAAGAAACTTGTACTACAAATTTAATATAGTAGTTTTGCCTTTTTTTTTTTGTTCAAAATATCAGCAGTTTTTTTTTATCTATCTTCCAAGGTTTTTTGCCAACTGAACAATAGCTATTTTGAAGATAAAGAGTTTATTTATTATGTATAATTTACATAAAATCTTAAACTTCATTTGACTGAAGCTAGAAACTAAATGTTTTGTGCTTTTGAACATCATCTTGCTAATATAAAGCAAATCTTATATTAAAAATTCAACATTTTTTTGCAACTTATGTTTTTCTAGAAGAATATGATGCCAAACTTAAGTCAAACTATTTTTTAGAATGTGCTCTTACCTTATATCACAATTAGTGTCTTCTGAAATATTAAAATAGTTCCTAAAAGCACTTGTATGTTATTGAAGTGTAAATTAAAAGCCCTCATTTAAGATTTTTGCTCTTCTGTATTGTTAGTGTATTTATACTATTAAATATTTTGCCCATTTTTATACAAATGTTTTTTCCTAGAAGAATTGGACGACGACCACAGTGAAGCTAGCTTTCAGGATGGGGATACAGATGGATTTAGTGGTAGCCAAAGCCAGCCCCTGGAGGTATTGTTTCTCTTTCTTTATTTATAACTATACTCCTTCTGATTGCAACACAAGCTTCATGAGTATATTTTTCTCCTACCTGCTTGTGTGGTCTTCAAGGATGCAGCAAGAGCCTCTGTATTTTAAACCTACCTTGTTTGAGGCTCTGCTGCAAGGTTAATCACAATTGCTTTTTACCCAAAAAAAAAAAAATCATAAATCAGTAGTGCTCTTGCAGTTTCTTCAAAACCACACACAGTTGTAGGGGAAAAAGTACTTTCAAAGCTTGTTTTGTAATCGGAAGGAGTATAACATGGTAATAAACTGTATCTTGCCTTGGTTTTTAAGATCAGTTTGATAACAAAACTTAAGTGAATGGTTTATGTTTTGAATTTTTTTTTTTTTAAATGTGGCATCATTGGAAAAAAATTAATTCATTGAACAAAATTAGCCAAAAAAAAGTAACTAACACCAATTAAAATAGTTAACAGAAAGCGTATAAGTAATCTATGGAGTCCAGCCCGTTTATTCATGATTTCGTCCAATTAAATTAAGATTGTCGAAATTCATTTTTAAATAAACATATTTTTCTAATGCGTTTAAATAGTATCTAGAAGCGCACTTGGTGAAGTTACTTTTACAAACCTACTTGTCTTCCGATTGAAATATTAATAAGTATTTATTAACAGGAAAGTAGACTTGTTCTTTTATATCTTCTTGTTTATTTCCAATTCAAAGTTAAGCCTTCCAATACACTTGTGCCCCTACCAATACAACTACTTGCATTTTTCCAGGATGACTTGCGCCCAAGCATGTCCCAAAGTGACGATGCAGACAACGATCCCATCTGCGAGGCCGGTGACGGGGATGCCCCGAATGTCAAAGCCCAGCAGATGCAATGCGCGGAAGACGAGGACTTCATGACAGCATTTGACAGGATGCTCTCGGACAGCATTCTGGTGGGTTGTACATTTTAGCTAATCCTCTACCTGTCTGATGGGCCTTGTGTAGCTCTAGTTCAACGATAATTCAAAATATAACCTCTACTTGTCTAATACAATCAATACTCGATAACTCAAAGTCCTAGGAGACCCCCAAAAATGTTCGACTTATCCGAAGTTCGAGTTACATTCTATTTTTCTACTGACACTTATTATAGGTTGACCTGTGTGGTTTAAGTGGTTTGGTATTGCACCATAATACTATACTTATACACATTTAAATTTTTTAATAGCCCACATAAACAACAAATGAAGATTGGGGTCAAAAGGTTTATTAAAACTCACAAAATTTGGCCTAATCAAAATCGATGAGTGTACATACCATGTAAATAGATTTGAAAGCAAAAAAAAAAAACATCTCTTGTTGATAGAAATTGTATTTTTTAAGGTTGTTGTTGGGATTCACTGACAGTATGGATACAAAATACAGATTAATTTGAATTAATATTTAATTTTTAAAAGAAATGTGTCTTTTACATGTGAAATCTGTGACAAAAACTTCGAATTAGAAGATGTTAACTTCGAGTTATTGAGACAGTTTGTTAAAGAAAAGTATGGAAATGATTTGGGACCTGTTTAAAAGTTTGAGTTAGCAGATTATTCAACGTATAGAAAGTCGAGTTATTGCGGTTTGACTGTAGTAGTCGGACTTGAGTGGGGCAGCCCATTGAGGTTTGAGGCCAAGCACTGCCACCACTCTTTTATTGTACTAAATCAGGGTAACATGTTCAAGCATCAACTGGGTTGCAAAACATTTATTTGCAGTTTCACTTAAGTCTTTGAGCTATCCTTAAGCAAAAAGCACTTAAGATGTCGGCTTGCAAATCTGGCAAAATGTTTTTAAAATTTGTAAAAGTATTTAATTGTGTGTTTTGTAATGTATTAGTTATAACTGGAAAATATCATAGGGCGAGCAGTTGAAAAGATGGAATAGTTGTCCTCAAAAATCAAATTGAGTGATTTTTTATATAATAAAATTTAAATTATATAAAAAAGAACTGTGCATGTTGTTTACTTCATGAAATTTCCTTATCTTAATGATTGTGCATTACAGCATCGAAATCAAGAGACGGTTAAGCCTCAAGTAGATATAGTCATTCCAATGAATATAAAAGGGTCCACAGTAAAGAAAACAGGTAAGAAAGAAATATGTTAAAATAAAACACTAAGCCTTCTTATCGTTAGTGTATTCATAAATTTTAGATGAACTTTATACTACTATATCAAGTGGTAAAAATTGGTTAGGATTTTATCATTGATTCAGTAACAAAGCCACTGTTTGGGCGTGGATGTTCACTTGTTGTGTTGGCATAACTACTGGTAGAGCTAGTTCGTGTGAATTTTGGGTTGTTGAACAACAAAACTTCACTACTTCTTATGGTGTTAGGTTTGGTTGGTTGTTATAAAAGACTAATTTTTTTGTGTGTAACTTGTTTACGGTTCTACGTTTTTATCAACAACCAGGTTTTATCTGCTTTTGATTGTATTTTAAATTGCAACTTTTGAATTGACAAATGAAGAGTACAGGGGAAAACAACTTAATTGCATAGAAATCTTCCCATATTCTTTTGTGCTTGGCGGACGTTGGCGACTGGAAACCGGTTTCACTTTTGGTTCTTTTTTCACAGTACATTTATGCAACTTGTGTCCACTAATTTCTGGCATGAATCAGGATTGCCTTGAGAGAAAAACAAATGAGTAACTAGTTTCCTTACATCAGTTTAGGCGATAACTCGCTATTGTTGCCAAAAAAATCCGGATTCATACAGATCCCCATGCAATTAAGTTTTTTTTCCCTGTAATCTTCAAATGGTAATTGTTAAATATTCAATTGTTATTTTTAGCATCGGTCTTTGAGTTGAAAGAGCCAGAACAGCAGCCCAAGTGTACCATTAATTTTGTACTTATGACAAGAAGAGGAAATAAACAACAGGTAAGTGCTTTTTTATTTGTACATCATGTTGGCATCAAATAAATTTCTTTTAATTATCCTATCAGACCATTTGGTCCACATTTTTCATAATAAAATTGAAGTTTTTCAACAGGATTTTAAATATCAATTTATGAAAAGTGGGACTAAAATATTAAAACAAACAATGCAATCAATGTATAAGTTTTCTTTTACACAATTTCTTTTTTCATTTAAGAATTAATTTATGTTTGTTTTTTGATTATTGTTAAGTAATATGAACTAATAAATTTTTTTTAAAAATTCAATGAAATTTTACCAAATAAATTCTCACAGTATCATTAATTGTCATACTTTCTTTTTATATAAGTGTGTCATTATGTGGAAAAAAAACAAGTGAATGGAAAAGTTATTGGTTAAACAAGATTTCTCAAAATATTTTAATTCTAAACATAATTTATTGTAGTTTTACATGTGTAAAACATGGGTTTTTTAATATTGCTAGATTGATGCTACTTTAAAATACAATGTAGATTTTCTTTTTGATGGTAATAAATTATCTTTTGTTTCAGTTTAAAAATTTAGCCGTCCCTGTCACATCAGAATTAGCCCAAAATCTCAAAGACAGAGAAGAAGTGAGTTTAGTTTTATAATAAAATGTGTGTTATATTTAGCTAACTTTATATTAATTAAATTTATCTTTACTTAATTGTAATATATTTAGCTAATTTATCTCAACCTATTTTGGGGGCCCTTATACGAAATATGTATGATTTCCAGAAATGATGGTGCTATATGGCCGTGTATCAAATTTTTGCAACAATTTTAAAGGCTTCCTTATAAACATCAATCAAGGCAATCATGATAAGTCAATTTCTCAGTCAAAATTGTGCAAAAAGAAAGATTATCATAATTTTTTTTAGCTTACTGATATTTTGGGGATTTACAGCATTTAGCATAATAGAAACTGAAATTTAGGGGCCCCTAAAATTGGGGGGGCCTGGGCCTTATGGAAGAACAGGCCCTGATTGTAATAGGTATCTATTTTTTTATACATGCTGTAACTGGTAAACAAATGGTTCCAACTGAGCTGCAAAAGTGTGGGACAAAATTTTAAAAAGCTAGTTGAAATTTATAGCATTGGATACTTAATATATAATCCATAGCCAATCAATCTTTTTCATGTATCAATCAATCGTTTCTGGCCCAAGTTCTTTTCTAGGCTGGTATTTGTATCTGGTGCACCTCACCTGTTTATAATATGCTAATATTTTAAACATAAACTTGGGGTGGGTAACACTTCACAATTTTCAAATACCACTCAATAGAGCAATGTACATTTAAAAATACTTATATACGTTATAAGGTAATTTCAATAACTTTTAAACCTAAAAAGTTCTATAGCTACCATTTGTCCATAGTATACGGTTTACTCAAAAACCTTATGACATCCAATTAGTACTGGGAACTTAAGTACCAAGTTTTAAGCTCGTAGCTCTTCTCAAGCTCAAAGTTGGAACTGTAGAGTGATTTTAGACAGTCAGACCAGCATATGAAAACTACTTTTTCAGAATTAGCACCCTCCCAAAGGTGTAGCATAGTGTAGACTAGTGGTAGGATACTCGCCTACCAGGCAGGTGGCCCGGGTTCGATTCCCAACCAGTTCATGCAATATAGGGAAATCACCTAAAATTGTTACTTATTATTTGCCTGGAATCAGGATGATTCTAGATCTTTCTTTAATATTCTATTTTGATTATTTTAGAATATTCTATGTAACTATAAAACCTTCCTAGGTTACTACCAGTTAGTGGGCAGCTCTGCATTCTGTTGCCTACTTAATAAATTAGATTGTTAGTTTGAACTGCGTATTTATTCTAATCTTCGTGACAATATATTCTTGTTTGCAGGCTGAGCGAATGGAAAAGCAACATGTGAAGCTTTTAACTCTCAATATAAATGAAAGACAAGAAGAGGAAGACTACCAAGGCAAGTTGATTTTACCATGAAAATGTAGTGGTTTTGATGACCTTTTACCTCTTACTTACTAGATTGCATAAATACCATTTAAAATTGTAGGCTAACTTTACCAGAAAGTAAAATCTTTATTGTTTTTGTTACAACGTTATTAATTTTTTTAACTTATCATTTATGATTGCTTATATTAAATTTCTTTTGCATGTTTTTTTTTTTTTTTTTTTTTTGTATGTTGCATGTTAAGTACAGTATCTCAAGAATTGTTTCAGCTACTAGCACCTGAAAATATATTAATCCTGTTACTATTTTAAGGGTTCCTAAACTTTTTCTCAAATGCAACTATGTTCTAATATATAATTCCTTTGAAGGACATTGTAAAATGGTTCACCCTAGTTTCAAAGCCTCTGACTTCTGCCATTGTTTTTTAGAAATGCTTGCTTCTCAGCAAAGGCCATCTGTTATGAACTTGAACAGAGATCGTCGACAGAAGTACCACCACCCAAAAGGCGCTCCCGATGTAGATCTCATATTTGGAAGCAAATAAAAGTAAGTGTATTCTTCCAAGTTCCGACTTTTTTTTGGTTTAAATCGACGGACTGTTTCACTCCAAACTTACCATCACTCAAAAAGGCACTCTCAAGAAAATACTTCATTTTCTATATTATATAAATCACAAGTAAAAATAAGTTACTTAGGAAAGGAGAATGACTATGCACGCCGGCCATGTTAAGCTAAACACACACTTAAAAAAAACTAACTTCGACAGTTGCCAGGTACGAAAATACGTCACTGACACACAATGACCTCTAGGGTATTTGAAAACTATGCTGCGCAAACAGTAAGAATTTAGTATGTTTTATGTATGGACTAGCTTTGTATACTATCTTCACACCAGAGGTACACATGCATGGACTTTTGTAGAATCACTTCACAACATTTTTCTTGATACTAACTTTTCTGTTTCTTGATACTAACTTTTCTGTTATAAGCTAAAAGTAAATAATGAAAAATCTCTTTCTAACATAAGCGAATTGATCATGTACCTAAAGGAGAAGGATGATGCCACTGTTTGGGACAAAATAATTATAAATAAACTTTAATCACAAATAAGAATGAGAAGTTGCAAGGCCGAAAAAGAAAAACAATAAACTGACTTTTTGTAAAATTGTAAATCTTCATATTTCATATACCTCTTACCACTTTTTTCCCTTTTCATTACTGTACTTCACTTTTTTTAAAACCCAGAAGCAATTTGTTGAATATTTCCTTTACTTTTGCGGATTATACGTGGATGCCGCACCACCCAATTTCGCGGATAATCGGGAGTAGTGTATATAATTGTCTGAAAAAATTTTATATAAAGAATATGTGAAAGCGTGTGACTTCTTTCGGGAGTGAGGAGGATACCTGGCGTTGTAATTTTTACCGGTTTCCTTTCTCCCAAACAGACCTGAATATGGGTATATTCCTATTCAATCAAGGGGTTCTTCCCCTGTACTTCATTCTATAAATGTGTATTTTTTTTTAAAAAAAACTTTTGGATCATTATGTAATTATTTATGAAATCCATATGTATTAAAACCATGTATATATTTTCAAATGTAGATTAGGAGCTCTGCTTATGCCAAAGGCTACAAAATTTGAACTGTTTTCTAGTCTTCAGTTTCAGACTAAAGGAAGGAAGCTTTCATGCATATGCAGCAAAAAGTACTGTTTCTCTCATTTTCATATTTTATTGCATTGGTCGTTGTGAAAAATGTGATTTACCCTTGTACAGTTTTACATTTGAATGGAAATAAATATTTATTTATCCATATATCTTGTTTATTTTTTGTTAATAAGTTTACATGTTTTTATGAAGCATAGTTAAAATATGGAGATACTTTTACAAAATTTTTGCTAATTTGTTATTCAAAAGTAATAAATGAATTAAATAACTTTACATAACCATACTTAATGTAAGAAATTAAACAGCGCTAACATTTAAATAAGTAATTGTGTTATCAATACATGCAAGTAAAACGCCAAAACTTGATCAGTTTAACATCAGCTTTTCTTACAATAACCCTACATTTTATATATAAAATTTTTAATGAACTTTTTAATTTGAGAATTATTTTAAGATCTCTCTAAAAATAAAACTAATTCTGATTTTTTTTTAATATTTTATTTAAAATTTATACAGGTAAAACATAAATTTTTGCCATTACTAAGCCGTTTGGAAAGTAAGTATAAACAAACACATTATGACTTTTTTATATATTTGGTGTATTTTTCACTAGATCCCCAGGCTTCAGGGGCAGGGTACTTCTTTGCATTAAGAGCCATTTTTTTCACTACTGCACCTGGCAGGTCTATATGACATGTATCACTCAAACGCACAAGGTACAACAAGACATCGCTCAGTTCTTGGCCTAAATGCTCTTTCTCTTCTTCCGACCAACCTTAAATAAGAAGATTATTTTTAAATAATTTGTATGGCAATATGGGATTTATACCAATAGGGAGAAATACCTTATTTGATATATACCAAAGAATAAACAATGTTTTTTTTTTTAAATAATGACCCAAGTATCTTGTCCTATCTAAAATTCTTAAATTGTGATATATCCCTAACTAAGGGATTAAAGTATAGTTTTATCTGTAGAAAAAGATCGTAAAGGGTTCGTTAAATTTAAAAATTTCTTTAATTCCTATTAAGTTTTCAATATGTCACAGAATCCCCCCCCCCCCCATTTTTAAATCCCCTTCCAAAACTAAACCCTTTATGCGAAGACGCTATTTCCTTTTTGTCACAAGTTCATAGTTTCCCCCCCCCCCCCCCAAGAGAAGTTCCTTTTTAAACTGTCTTGAAATTTCTAATGATAGGATGCACAAGGTAATCTTCTAAATAATCTTATTGGCTGAAAGATCTCTCGACTATTACTCATTTTTATGCATAATGATAAGCCATTCTTTTTCTCAATCCGCATTCTGATTTATAAATAAACCAAAAAGTTCTTAAGCTGCTTATGGCATTTTTAAATATGTGACATATACATGAATTGTACTTAAAACAATTTATTTTTCAAAAAAATAATTTAACAATAGATATTCCTTATATTAAAAAAAGGAAAGATAATGATTTTTTTTTACAAATAAGTAAAAATAAGTAATCACTATTACAAATCATTGACTATTCATTAAGATTCAGTCTTACCAGGTAAACCTTCCTTTACTTCTCCTTTCCATTGGCTGAAAATAATAAAATAAGATGCTTTGTATTATAAATAAATCCAACATAACACTTTATTTACAAACAAGGGTACTAAAAAAGGCGCAATAAAATCAAAAAATATTCCAAAGCCAAAAAAAAAACCTTTTAACCATCAAAGAGCTGTACAATTCTTAATCTTCTAAATGTAATTAAATGATTGAAACAGAACTTAAGGAACTTTATGTTCAACCAGATAATGATAATTTTACAGAAATTTAAATTCAATTAGCAAATAAAGTTTTACTTTTTAAAAACATTCTAATTTTTTATATTTTGTCATTTCTTTAATAAAAAAAAAATTATATTAAAATTTTAAATTGTTTAATGAAACTTTCTGGAAGACAATAACAAGTTCTGGAAGACAATAAGACTTTAAACAACAAGTATTCTGTATTCTATTAAAAGAAATATAATAAGATACATTTATTGAATGATAAAAATCTTAATAATTAATGGATTGTAAAACTTAAACATGCTTACAAGATTTCGGAAAGTTCCCCAACCTCCCCTACCATTGCTAGCAGGAGATTTCTCGGTTGGTGATACTGTTCCCAATTGCGTTCTTTGGCGAAGTTTGATATAGATTCTCGGCTGAAATAAAAACAGGGTACTGTTATAGCAAAAAAACAAGTATCCAAAGAAGGGAATTTGCGAAAACATCCCGACACAATTTTGTTTTAAACACTCCCTGCGAGAAGAATTATATAAAAACACTCACATAGACATTTTAACATAAACTCTTTTTCTAGAAAAATACTAGTTACAATAACAATAATATGTAATTAACCTATTAAAAATCATGTGAAAAAAAATGTATTCCTAATTTATTAGTTGGACAAATTTCAGCTTACACAATTTTTTTAAAAAATTGTCTTACTTGTTTAACCAGAAAATGTTTTTGACAAGGTTTCTTATACTGGTTAAGGAGAGAAAAAAATTACACAACGATCTAATAACTGTCCAAAAATTTTATATTAAAAAACTATTTGGGAATTTTATTATGCATTACCTTTCATATTGTGACAATAGGTCAAAAAAGTGTCTGCTGTGAGTAAAGCTCTAGATTAGCGGTCGCCAGTCGCCAACTGGCGACTATTACATCGAAAGTGGCTACCTAAAAATCCAAAACCCGCCAATCCAAACATCCGCCAAAAGTGGCGATCATAGTTTACCCTTTTTGTTCAACAAATGTTTAATACTGAAGCTGCATTTCTAAAATAATAATACAAAAAGCTCCGATTCGATTCTGTAAGGAAGAAAGATGATTATAATTTTCTACTTTCAATAATGGTCAATCACATAATACCTACATATATGGTATGATTCCTTTTTTTTTTTACTCTCAATCTTTTCATATCAAAAATGTCTTCATGTTTTATGAAAATTGCACTTTCTTTTTGTTGTATATATTCAAATGTAAAACTGGCTACTAAAAATACAAATGTGGCTACCATTTTTCCTAACTCTGGTAGCCCTGGCTACTATTAAACATTCCCAGTCTAGAGCATTAGCTGTGAGCTGTTATAAGCAGATAGCTCTTTAGAGTTGAATTTGTAAAATGCACATTGTTTGGAGTGTGGGAAGGGATTCAAGTGTGACAAACCCTGGACTGACAAAGAGACACATTGTTAACCTCTTGCGATCTGGCGTCCCTATTTGGGGACATATTTTAAAACATTCCAACAAACAGTTAACGTGTTAATTAGTTCCGAAATAGACCTGGTCCGATAGAAGAAGATCCAAATATCAGTTTTCAGCCTTTGATTACAGGTATCAGTCATTTATGTCAATAAAAAACGAAATAGAACGAGAGTCAATACAATATTGGAGTTCTTAAAAAAATAGTTAAATTTTTTTTCAAACTTTTCAGAAAGGACTTTTAGTCGTTAATTTTAAAGAAATTTTGCTTTAAAAACAATGTTAAAATAATCTGCTTACTACAAATATGATACAGGCTTTTTTGTTGCATTTATAGCACAAAAAATATGTATTCTTTAGAGTTTAAGGCACGTAACTATTAAACATAATTTTTTTTAATTTCTTGGAAAAACATACTTTTTAGCATATATTTGTATGAAAAGTATGTTTAGATTTTAAGAATATACGTGTAGGATTTTTCTCGTGTCTTAAGAGGTTATACATACCAAACAATTTTAACTTATCACCTTCTGGTACAAAAGTTCTAATCAAAATAATTGATAATAGTTACTTATGAATAAAGATATATCGATTAATTAATCCAGAACAACAATCAATGTAGTAAGTGCATGCAAGTATCAAAACCAAATACAAAAAATTTTAGAGTATTTACTGCTTACATCTGCTCGAGATTAGGCTCAACACTAAAGTGCATTTCATTTGGATTAGTTACCACCAGTGGTAATTTACTTCTCTCTGCATTTTCAGTACAATTATCGGATCTAAAACAATACAATAAGGTGCATGTCAGTAAAAAACTAAAATAAATGTGATATATTTATTGACTTATTTATACTTATTATAATAATAAAACCTCTCTTTGATTTATTACTTTCGATACTTTGAGGGAGAACCAAGAGCTCCTTAAACAAATTTAATTTCTTTATCAATCAAGTGTTGAAGCATATTACGTTTGATGAGCTTAGCTGGAAGAAGGTAAAAATGAGAAAATGAGCTTTAGAGTTTTTAGTTTGCACCCAGATCTGTTGAAAATGATACTTGCAAACCGTAAAAAACAAATTAAAATTTATGATAACGGGGGAAACTTGCTATCGTTAAAGAAGTTAGTAATATGTATGTTCATTTAGTCAAAAATCTAAATTTTTTCAAAAATGTCATTTTAGCAAATTATCCCACTAAGTTCATCATTTGTTCTTGCATTGATTTGAAATAAAATTCTTTAGAAGTTAAAAAAAAAAATCTTTCTTATGTAGAAGCGAATTTAAAAAAATAAGTTTTATAATGTAGGGTTATTATCTCACATACATAAAATATTAAATAATCTACTGATTATTTTCCTTACATTTGTTCTTGATTTGCAGTCTTTGCTCCGCAAATTAAGGCTTCATTATTACAGGCCACTGTTGGTACTTCACTTGTATCCACATTTTCTTCCATCTTTAGTTTAACAATAGCAACAATCTATATTTATAACACATTCTAATTCATTCGAAGTACAGATATGTCATATAATGCAAAAAAGCAGTGTCAGAATTGAATTTTAAAATTTCAGTCTTCGACAAATATTTGTTAAATAGAATTTAAAAAATAGGTACTATAGGTAACCAGTAGGTAAAAAGTTTTGCTTCACACAAACAGGTCAATTTTATGCTATTTGCAAGTAAAGTGCAGTAATACTGCTCTTCATATGACATATTAAAACTTGGTTAACAGAAAACTTCAGCAAAGATCTAACATACTTTGTAGAGTAAAACGTGTGAGCTGGAAACAAATAAAACTCCTTTAAAATGTTTGGTTTTAAAAAATAACAAAAATCAGCTATTATCTTACATGCGAGTCAGGAAATTTCAAAAATAAAACATTATTAACTTAATTTATATGTAGTTTTAAAACATTAAATAATGAGTTCATTAAATGAATGGTAAACATTCTTCATTAGTAAGAGATTTCTTATTTGGCTATCTTAATATTCTGTTGTTATCTTTTCAATTACACAAATCCAAAAAACATTTAATGTTACTCTTGATATAATTCTCAAAAATTGAAGATATAAGAGTATTTTTAAGATTGAGAAATACATTTTTACACGTTGAAACTATTAACTATTGATGGCTCACCTAAAAATTCATTAAAATTAAGAGGCACCATGAAATAGGTACATAGAAATAAGCCACATTATCCTAAGTGTATTTTACAACCTTCTGACAAATCTACTTTCCAGCTGTGTTTCACCACATTAACAATTTTAAATTATCCTAATTTAAATTCAATAAAAATTATTCATCATTGTGAAACAGAAATAGAATTTTTGATGATTATGCTAAGTGAGTGATAAGCATTAATTTCGTTTAAAAAAAATAAGATAAAAGTAGAGAAGAAATAAAAAGCATATTTACTTAAGCAACTCCTTTTTCCAGTTTACCAAATGGTGCACCAAATTAAATAATTTAAATTATACTAATTTGAATGGTAAAAATGCCGAATTCATAATAAAAAATTTCACAATTGTAAAGTAAAACAGAAAGAGATATTATAATCGGTACTTAAAATAAAAGTAGACAAGAAATAAAACACATACTTACCTTTCTACAAAATGAGTTGGATTTGTAATCAAAAGATAAAAAGTGAATGTGAAAAGTGAAACTAAAAATTTTGGGACTTTGAACTTATTTTAAACTTGTTGAAACATGCAAAAATCTCTTCATTTCACTTCACTGAGCCTAAAATATCTTACTGGTTTAGAAAATCTATAATTTTGCCCTTTTTTTTCAAAGGTTGGCGTTTTTGTATAAAATATTTTACCATTACAAAATAGCTGACGCATAATAATATAGAAAGAATGCATGTTAAATATTTTTTAAAGTTCCGACGCCGCCTTTTACATTTGATACAACTCAGATGTTGTTCTCGTCACTTGACCAGTTACGAGGCATCTGAAACATAGCGAAAAATCCCAAAAGTTCCGTTAGACTTTCAATTTTTTACTTGAATAATATGAAAATTAAAAAAAAGAAAGTATTATAATGATTTTTTTTTATCGACCATGTATTTTTGTGTATGGATTGAACTCTTTAGTGAAGCACAAATGGTGCAAGAACAAATAACGCAGACCTGACGCAGACGGTCTTCGGATCCGTGAACATGAACCAGAGACATAACATAGAGTGGACTGCGCATTGGCAAACCTAAAGTGTCCTAAACATCTAACTTACACAGTCACATGACTGTGTCGCGTTTGGCTCGCATCTATGGCGAGTTTACCATTTGGCGAGTTTTTCCACAACGACCTGAACACAGAGGCCGACAATCTAATGTTATGATAAAGAAGCTTGGAAAGGAGCAAGGATGAATCGCTAGTATTTTAAGATCCTCTTAAGATTATTTCTTCGATTTTGTGCGTCTATTTAAGAATACTTGAACAACTGAATGTGGACTCTTTATTAAAAATTAATTTAAAAGAACATTATTGGTTTATGTAGAGTATTGCTGTAATATAAGTTGGTTATTCACATGGTGAATATTTTCTGACGTCTCTATAACTTTCGTTCTAACGGTCCGATTAAAAAGAAATCAAATATACTTTTTTTGAAATATTGCTTCTTCCTTTATTTCACCTGGAATAAATCAACTTTCTAAAACACATCAATATATTCCAAATTCAGCAAATGCTCTACTTTTTAAATATAAATAACTCAAAAACTACGATTGCAAAAACAGGTTTCGTTTTGACCAAATAGTAAAAAAAAAATATTCTACTTCTAAGCTGTCAATGTTCAGACCATCAATTTAATTGACTTGGCCCAAAATATTTATTATAATTAGAGTTCTAACAACGTTGATTTAATCATGAATATGATTCTTCAGTATAAAAGAGCTTTTAGAATAAATTCCCCCGATAGAAATTATAGTTTATGAAGAACACACAATTACTAAAAGTATGCAGAACTCAATAAGTTTTACCCGTGAAAGTGTGACTAATCCTTTTTTATACCCCTCTTTACAATTAGGAATTCTAATTCACAAGCATTTGGCATCTTGCACAAAACGTTACTGAATTAAGATTTCACCATTCACGATTGTTAACATGCTCAGAGATTAAAAGAATGTAATTAAATATTTATTATAAAAGCCAAAAGAGAAAAATACCAACAATGCTCAAAAAATCGTCTGCAAAAACATTAAAAAAAATTCAAGCTGCCGTGATTGGTAGAAACCCACGTGACTAGGACGTTGATGGCAGTCTCCACTTCGGTTTGCTAGCTGATATTCAGGTCTTGCGACAATTTGGAATAGTTCGTAACGAAACGGTAGCGTTAAGTTGCCATATGTAGCAACCTTTCCCCTCTTGGCGATTTATGATGTTTAGGACATAATGCTAATCTGCAAGGGATGGCGGTTTTTTAGAAGAAAACGGTTTTCCATTTTCTGTCGATTTTTCACTAAAAAACCGGTTTTCGGTTCTGTAGGGCCTCATGCAAAAAAACCGGTTTTCAGTCACAACCGGAACCACCGATTTTTCGAAAAACGGTTTTGGTTTTCCATCCCTAAGCTGCTTTACTATGAATGCGCAGTCCACTCTATGTTATGTCTCTGACATGAACATACCCCGTTAAATTGATCATCTTAAAAAAATGGATTTTCCAGATTCAGACCACAAACTTTTAAAGATTGGCTTTGTGAATAGACACAGAAAGATTTTTTACTGTCACAAAGAGAGGAAATACACCCAGGGCGAAGGCGGGAATCGAACCCGCGCCCGTTACAGCACGCAGACTGCTGGCCTGCGATGCTTACCACTCGGCCATCCGGGCCCCATTTTACCTTGGTTCTTACGGTGCTCATGTTTACGTTCTCTATGATCGAGAAACACGCCAGAAATAGTCTGACGCTTGAACATCGGAAGAAGTGCCAAAGAAATCATCGACAGGTACACTCTTAAAACAAACGAGCGAAATTATAACTCAGTCTGAGTTAATTTTCATACCTCCAGTCTTGAAAATGCACTTCCCCGAAAGGCGTGGATAATTTGTGTTTTATACCTCCGACAGGATCACTCCAAACGAGTGATTTTAACTCAGTCTGAGTTAATATTCAGTCCTTTTCAGTGTCGAAAATGCACTTCTCCTACGGGAGTGGATTTCACAATTTTGTTTTAAGAGTGTAATCTGTCCGTTTTGATTGACGTCGGCTTGGCGAGTAGTGAAGGTCGGAAACCGGTTTCTCCTTTGGTTCTTCTTCCGCGATTAATGCGTCAGACTATCTCTGGCGTGAATCCGGATCATAGAGAAAGCAAACATGAGCACCGTGCGAACCAATTCAAAAACTGGTTTCTTCACAAATGTTTAGGCGATTACTCGCCAACTTCGCCAAGGGAACCTGATACGCAGACAGACTACTATGCAATGAAAGGGTTCATTCCCTGTACTCTTCATTTGTGTTGTAGTAGTTGTAGTTCAAGCGTCAGAGAACGTAAATATGAGAGCCGTAAGAACCAAGGCAAAACTGGTTTCATCACAATCACACCTGTTTAGGCGATTACTCGCTATCTTCGCCAAGCAGACAGATTTCAATGTAATGAAGGGGTTCTTCCCCTGTACTACTTTAAATGGACACTCACCGCCGGCATCATGGACTTCCTCTGCGGCAACCTCCGTCCCTGGGGTCCACGGACACGGTCCTTGGTGACATTCTCCAGGCAGGTGGGACTGGTGGCGCCCTCCTGCGAAGAAACAGGGACAACATCATCACACAACTCAAAGGGACTATCTGAAGACTCGGACTCGCTCATACTCACGCGTCGTCTGTGAATAAAAGTTCTGAAGCGCTGTCGAACGACTCATCTGATAACGCCTTATCTTGGGTATGTTTCATACAAAAGCCGATAGAGTTTAGGGTTTTTTGAGTATAAAATGCGATGTTATCCGTAACCGGTTTTATTGTTAGTAATTATCACTCAACACTTAATGGTATCGCATACATTTAATGGTAATAATGGTATCACATACTAATGGTAATGATGGTATCACATACATTTAATGGTAATTATTATTTAAATCCTATAAGTTGATTTCAATAACTTTCGAACTTAAACAGTTCTATGTTAGATACAATAATTGCTAGTGCAATTTTCTCAAAAACCTTATTATGGACGTCTTACAGGTACTGGGAACTCGTACACCACATTTGAAGTCTGAATTCCAGAAGTTTTTTTAACCTGCTCCTGCTAAGCAGAGACCTGTATTGGTGTAAGTCAATATTACCCCTTTTACCTTTTCACTAATAAGCCCGTCCCACGAGACTGTAGCGCCCTCTTGTGTATGTTGCAATGTCCCTGTGATGTAACTGTATTTCTTCTTCCTTAAAAATGCTGTGTTGTGTAGACATAAAAATGTGTCGTCCTAAACGTGAATAAGATGGAGATCTTTTAATAAATAATGTCTACTGTACGAGTTTGCTACTCTTTATTATTGAAACGGTCCACTGCCTCCCCGATAGGTTATGGGCCCAGGCACGTCGATGAACGCCGATGAAAAAAAAACTGGACTTCCTTTTTGAAAGAGTAGCGTGGTTAGGCTTACAAAAGAGAAGTTAGGCCTAACAAGCTAACCGACCGTATCAGCAGCCATTACGATAGCACGTGGACTTTTCGTTTGAACTTGCACCTGGACTTTCACGAATATGGCACAAACCAACAGCATCGAGAAACTGAATAAGTCGAACTATTCCACCTGGAGAATACAAATTGAAGCTATACTCGTCAAAAATGACCATTGGAGTTATGTGAACGGAACAGAAGTGAAACCGGAGGTAGACGCTGAAAAATGGACAGTCACCGACGGAAAGGCGAAGGCCGACATAGTTTTAGCTATGAGCCCAAGTGAACTATGCCACATCAAAAATTGCATAACTTCACACGAAGTATGGACTAAATTGGAGTCGATCTACGAATCGAAGGGTCCCGCCAAAAAGGCTTCGCTGCTGAAGCAACTTCTGTTTAGGAAAATGACGACTGGCGAGAACATGGCTGAACACTTGAATAACTTTACCGATACCGTGGATAAATTGAACGCACTCGATGTCAAGATCGCAGATGATTTATTGACAATTCTGATGCTGTACAGCGTCCCAGCGAACTATGAAAATTTTCGCATCGCAATCGAAACTAGGGACAAACTACCGTCGCCTGATGATCTCAAAGTTAAGCTGCTAGAAGAATTCGAAGCCAGAAATTCAAAGGATGGAGCACCAACCTCTTCTGAACAGGCTTACTTCTCGAGAAATGGAAACCCCCATCACGACGAGGCGACCGGAGCCGTTAAGCCTAAATGGAATAATGGCAACAGGAAACCCTTTAAGAAAAAGAAGTGGCCACAACAGCAGCAGCAATACCAGAATGGAAGAGACACAACGAAAATAATCTGCTACAAGTGTGCTAAGCCCGGTCACAAAGCTATAGACTGCCGGTCTTCTTCCGGAGTGAAGAATAAACACGTGTCACTCCACACCGAAGTGACCCACTCTACAGACCGCATGGACTCGAACGACCAAAAGCTGTGGATACTCGATTCGGGGAGTTCATCACACCTAAGCCCTGATGGAAAGATTTTCGAGTCGATCTCCCCGACTACAGAAAATAATCTGATGATGGCAGACCAATCCACCACTCAAATAAATGGAATCGGTACAGCAAAAGTCGCCACCCTGATTGATGGAGAAGAAGCCGAAATTGAAGTGAGTGAGCGAGACGCTCTATTGCCCCGGTTTGAGAAACAACCTACTCAGCATCTCCAAAATATGCGATAAAGGCTTCACTGTCACCTTCACCAAAGACGGAGCGAGCATTGTCCACCCTGCCGGACAGACGCTGGAAGGAGAAAGAAGAGGAAACCTCTACACCCTCAAGGAACTGGACACACCCTCAACGTCACTTGCAAGCGACTCCCTCGACACCAAAAGAAAGGCTGACATAATCAGATGGCACGAGCGACTAGGACACCTCAACTTCAAGTACCTAGAAAACGCGATAAAGAATGATAACATTCTCGGTATAGACGTATGTGGACAAATAAAACCCCAGGATTACTTGTGTGAAACGTGTGTGAAGGGCAAACTAACCGCAGCCCCATTTCCACATAAAAGTGAGAGATCTACTATAAAGGGATACCAGGTTTTTTCCGATGTGGTAGGTCCATTTCAGGTTGAATCACTTGGTAAGAACGTTTATTTTATTACGTTTATTGATGATTATAGTAGATATTCAGTTGTCAAGCTCTTAAAGCACAAATCTGAGGCTTTTAATGCATTTAAAGAAGTGAAAAATTTCTTTGAAAATCAAACGGGTTCTAAAATGAAAATTTTCCAAACAGATAATGGGGGAGAATATACCAGTAATGAATTTAATAACTACTTAAAAGAATGTGGGATTATTCATAGATTAACTGTCAAAAATACCCCACAGCAAAACTCTGTTTGCGAACGCCTCAATTTATCTTTGGGAAATTTAATTCGTTGTTATTTAATCGAATCTGGGTTACCGCCCTCTTTTTGGGGTGAAGCCGTTTCTACAGCTAATTATGTAAAAAATCGTTTGCCGAGTAAGACCTTGGACGGACTAACGCCGTACACCCTCTTCTTTGGCAAACCGCCAAACTTATCGTATCTTAAAAAGTTTGGATGCAAAGCATTCGTCTGGAATAACTGCAAAAATAGAAAGAAATATGAACCGCGAGCTAAGGAAGGTAGATTAATTGGCTATTCGGAAAACACGAAGGCTTTTAGAGTTTGGCTTATTAACGAGAAGCGTGTAGAAATAACGCGTTCGGTTAAGTTCAATGAAAGTAAACAAAACCTCGAAGTTGAAACAAACGAGCAAAAGAAACCTCTTTCAGAAAACCTCTTTCATTTCTTCCCAGAGAACTTAGAGTCAAACGAAAAAAAAATTCCGAACGAGACAGGGGGAAATTGGCAAAGTGCCCAGATCAAGAAAACAGATGATTCGATTACGTCACGCGGTATTGAAACTTCTCTGGAGGGAGGGGAGGAAATAAATGAACGGGAAAACAACAAAGACGATTGTTTATTACCGACAGCTGACTCGGAGCGATTTCGCGAAAGTTTTAAGACATTACGTAGCGGACGTAAAATTTACAATGCGATTGAACCCGAAACTTCTCTTGTTGACGAAATTTGTATTAAAGACGCATTAAATTCTAAAGAATCCGAATCTTGGATTTTGGCGATTGCTAATGAAGTTAAATCAATCTTAAAAAATGATACTTTTGACTTATTGGAAAACACGGGTGAAAAAGAGTCAGACACCGAAATTGTAGGTAGTCGTTTTATTCTTAGAAATAAATTAAATGAAAATGGAATCTCAAAATCAAAGGCAAGATTAATAGCACGAGGTTTCTCTCAAATTGAAAGTGTTAATTATTTTCAGAATCAAACATATAGCCCTGTAGCAAGAATGTCATCAATTAGATTACTTTGTTCAATTGCTTCATTGTTAAATGTTGATATACATCAATTTGATATTACTTGTGCATACTTAAATGGTATTTTAGATGAAAATGTTTATATGAAATTACCTAAGTATTTTGATGTTGGTTTAAAATATTTAATTGAAAATGAAAATGACGAAGTGCTATGCCGAAAGGCAAAAGATATGTTAAGTGCTATGAGTAATGAAAATGTTATATGTAAATTAAACAAGTCTTTATATGGTTTAAAGCAGGCAGGAAGGTGCTGGAATATGAAGATAAATGATATATTGACTGACTTTGGTGCAAAACAATCACAATCCGATCCATGTGTTTATTACATTAATGATGATGAAGGTTTAACTGTAATCTGCGTATATGTAGATGATTTGTTGTTAATATCTGAGAACCCCTCTATGCTTAACAGGTTTAAAACTCATTTAGGTAAATATGTAGAAGCGAAATATGCAGGTCTGGCTAAATATTGCCTAGGAATTAACTTCCAACAAAAGAAGGGTATTGTAACTATTAGCCAATCTACATACATAGATGAGTTATTGGAACGTTTTAACATGTCAGAAGCAAAACCAGTTAGTGTTCCTGTTGATATTAGTGTTAAATTGGAAAAGGCGTAAAACTGTGAAAGCACACTACCGTACCGGGAGTTAATCGGAGGCCTAATGTATCTAGCCGTGTCAACTCGGCCTGATATAGCAAATGCCATTAGTAAATTAAGCCAATACTTAACTTGTTTTGATAGAACACATTTTTCGGCAGCAAAGCGCGTCTTACGCTATTTAAAAAAGACTAAATATTTTGGTTTAATTTATAAAAACACAAAAGATCCATTGTATGGATACACAGACGCAGACTTTGGGAACTGCGAAATTACAAGGCGCAGTTATACTGGTTTTTGCTTCGTCCTGGCCGGTGCTGTGATTTCATATGATAGCCATAAACAGAACACAGTTGCCCTTTCCTCCACAGAAAGTGAGTACATGGCTTTAACGGATGGGACAAAGGAGGCCATATACCT
Source organism: Hylyphantes graminicola (assembly GCA_023701765.1). Classification (NCBI taxonomy): domain Eukaryota; kingdom Metazoa; phylum Arthropoda; class Arachnida; order Araneae; family Linyphiidae; genus Hylyphantes; species Hylyphantes graminicola. Next base: position 67,726,465 of record CM043117.1, on the reverse strand, counting down.
TAAAAGGCTTCTAAACGAACTTTTCCCTGAAAAATTGGAAAAGATCCAAATTTTAGTCGACAACATGGGGGCAATCAAACTTGCTGAAAACCCTGTATTTCACAAAAGAACGAAACACATAGACATCCGTCATCACTTTGTTAGAGACGCTCTCAAAAATGGAGAGATTGATATCAGCCACGTGCCCACTGAGGAAATGGCAGCCGATGTGTTAACAAAAGGGTTACCCGCCGTCAAACACTACAAATGCCTCAGTTTATTGGGCATGGACGATGTAAAGAACTTTTTCGAAAAGAGTAAGGGTTAACATTGCGGGGGAGTATTGGTGTAAGTCAATATTACCCCTTTTACCTTTTCACTAATAAGCCCGTCCCACGAGACTGTAGCGCCCTCTTGTGTATGTTGCAATGTCCCTGTGATGTAACTGTATTTCTTCTTCCTTAAAAATGCTGTGTTGTGTAGACATAAAAATGTGTCGTCCTAAACGTGAATAAGATGGAGATCTTTTAATAAATAATGTCTACTGTACGAGTTTGCTACTCTTTATTATTGAAACGGTCCACTGCCTCCCCGATAACCTGCGGCACCCTCACGCTATCCTGCAGCAAGGATTTCATCTAGCGCTATTCCCAGTCGAAGTTACAATTTTCCGGGAAGATTTCGATGAAGGAGTTAAGACACTTCGTCGACACTCGTCGATTATAGTTCGATTTCCAATTAACGTTCTTTTTCTCGATTTTATCTTTTTGCACATAGAACGTCCTTCTAATACAAAAGACGCCGCTTAATGTGATCACGGTTAATGTTATCAATCGTTTAATGTTATCAAAATCGCTCAGTCCCGTCCGCCTACATAAAAAAACATTGAAAAATCATCGTCTATTGTAATCAAATGTTCGTTTATTGTTATCAGTTTATATGTAAATTTTATTTTCCTGAAATCAATTAAAACAAGAAGGAAAACTTCTTTATTGCTTAAAGTTTTTTTTCTGAAACTTACTCTTAAGTGTGCAAAACACTTTCATAAACATTGTGATTATGAGCGATTCGTATATGAATTGCTTCGAAAGATCAATCGACAATTGATGATTTCTTTTTCAGTTAATAATTAACCTTTTGTATTTTGTATTGTTTTCGAAAGTTCATTATGAAAAATGTAACTAACTAGTAATTCTTTTTCTTTGTGTGCATTAATTTCTATTAAATACTATAAAGTTTTACAGCAACAACTCCTAATTTAAAATTAATTTTTATTTTAATACGTATGTAAAAAAATAATTTTTTAGCTAAAACTTTTTTTTCGTGTATTGTAGTCAATCGGTTATTGTTATCAAATCACGTTCGTCCCGATGTGATCATATTAAGCGGCGTCTACTGTATAAGGTCTTCAATTGTCAAATTAGGTGCACGGTGGCACTAATAAAATCCAAATTCTATCTAATTCCTATATACATGACGAGACCACTTTTATTTGCGCCACCCTGTAAGTCTGTAATATTTTGTTAATACTTTAAATAATGACTAACTGCCAAATAACTAGAGATCATACTAGCTTCACGTGAAATACCTGCATATATAGTGAACAGTGTTTGCAAGTGAGGGAAAGGTAGTTAAAAAGAACAGGAATAGCTTAGAACAGTTTGTATAACGAGAACTTCAATGCTTCTTTTATCAAAAGTATCTAAGCGATGAAAGATTGAAGCATGTTTTCAATGTGATTTTCTCACCGGCATAAATGTGTTTACATAATGTGAAATCATAAATTTTAAATGTAAATCTATGCTATGATAATTTTTATTTCAACTCTTAACTTTAGTTCAAAATTACGAAGCCCGTTGGCAATAGCCCTCGTGTAGATCTAGTGCGGTGATAGTTTAACTCAATTCTAATTGAACGCGAAAGTAACGCTATGGTTAAACTCATAAGTTATCTTGCACAGAAGCCACGACCATGGGCGGAGCTATAAAAGCACAGAGCAAGTAGATAAAGAGAAAATTTCAGACTTTTTATTTAGACTTCATAGGATTTTTCTGCGCGTTTCATAGCTCCGCCCATGGTCGTGGCTTCTATGCAAGGAAACTATGGGTTTAACTATAGAATATTAAATTCGATTGAACGGCTTAAAAGTTAGGATACGAGAAACTATAATGCATCTCTTCAAATGCACTAAGCTTTTAATACAGGAAAGAAGAAATGGTACATATATATTCCGGTTTGTGTGCTTGATCAGAGACTCTCTTATAAACATTCGTCAAGTAAGACAGACATATACAGATTTTTTACTGGCACAGAGAAAGGAAGTACACCCAGGGCGAAGGCGAGAATCGAACCCGCCGACAGCGTGGTCTGCAATCAAAACCACTAGGCCATCCGGGCCCCAAGCTTTTAATGTGGTAGCCAGGTTGTACGTTTTAAGAATCTTTATTTTTAGCCTCCATGCGAAGCTCAAACAAGCCAAATACGCATCGTAATGTAATACCATGGTCAAGTGACGAGGTCGACACCTGAGATGGAATCCAATGCAATCTTTGAGCGACATCGAACGTTACGCTTCGTCAGGAGTTTCGAGTTTCGACTCCACAGATTTAGAAAGCACATATGTCACAGTGAAAGTGTACTCAGTACAAATGCAAACAAACACAACTCAAACATCTATGCCCTTGCCCGTACGCCGGGATTAGAATCCGGGACCTTCTGAGTGCCTGGCCAACTCCTTGACCATTCGGCCTATTTAAGTGGGTTCGTGAAAATTGCAGCATTCAGTTTAAGGTTTGCTTGAATAATGTCGTATTTGTGCTACATAGGGTACCCTAGTGCTACACGAAGGGTTTAATAATTTAGAACCGCAGTCACAAGTGGCAAGACTAACACCTGGGCTGGCATCCAACGCTATCTTATAGAGGTATCTCACATGGTGTTGGAACGTTGGACTACGACATATTAATACATTTGATAATGCATAAATTTTATTTATATGAATTTGTTGGACTGTGCTATTATTATAAGTATAAAAAAATTCAAGGTATAGAATACTATTTACAGTATTTTATAGTAGTTACACAGACAGAGTAGCTTTTGCTTTGAACATTTTCCGTAGCTCATCATGATACGCCAATGTTGCTAGTGTACAGTGTACTGGATTTCTACTGTGTAGTTAAAAAGTTTTTATGGAAGTTTTCTGTGAAAGCTTTGACTCAATTTTTAACAGTCGAAATAGTACCATCTCTGAATGCATAAAAAATAAAGTTGGTCCCAAGTGTGAATCTTGTGGAACACCATTTTTAACCTCGGTTTCATCAGAAAATTAAATAAATTCTCTGCCAATCTCTGCCAATTAGCCAATATCTTAAATCTATTTTTAATATAAAATCTGATCCTTACATTAAACCAGATAATCCCATTATAAACATATATTTTTAGGCTTGTGTGCTTGGCCAGAGACCCACTTAAAAACCTTCGTCAGATCTCATTATTAAAAATGGAATTTAAATAAAAAAAAATAAACACGAAAAGAAAACATTTTCACTGAAAATGAGAAAGCATTAACTAAGGTCACGGTAGTTTCCCGGATCCCGCCATTGGGTAATCCCGTTTATGTTTACAAAATGGCGTAATTTTCCGGCAGGGTGAACAAATATGGCCGCTCACCTGTGACGAATGGCTGAGGTCAGGCGATTTCTCCTCCAGGTGGCGCTGCTTCCTTCCGGCCGGCTTCCGGCGACTGTCGCGAGCGTCCGTAATCGCGTTCTGAATGGTTCGAATCCAACTCTGCAGATCGTCTGCGGTTTCTGCAGAAAACTGATGGCGATTCTGAAAAATAAAAATTCATCTAAATTCTCAGTAGTATTTTATTTCCAAAAGTCCTTGGTAGAGTAAATGAGTAAAACATTCCGGTAACTGAAACTGTATGCAATATGCGTATAAAAATAAGTAAATATTCTATTATAATATATTTAATAACTTTTGATAATGTTAGTATGGAAAAGAGACTCTTCTATAAAAGGTGGAAAAATCATAATAGAGAAATGGTGGTGACCTATTGTATACTTTGTTAGTTCGTCATTTCTATGCATAAAAATTTTATTTATTCAAATAACCACCGTTATCAGAACTTTCACTTAGTCTATGCTGTGAAACATTGATATGAAATATGTGAAACATTGTGCAAAAATAGATATTAGTATTATTTTTTAATTCAACCAATATGTCAGTGCCACCCTCTTCATTTATAATCATATAAACCTTATTCAAATGTTCGAAAACCATTTTCTAGATCTAATCAGAATTGAAGAGTACAGGGGAAAAACCGCTTGATTTCATAGAAGGCTTTCCTCAATAGGCCTCTTTGGCGATGAACGCGAGAAATTACCTAAACTGGTGTAAAGAAACCGGTTACTCGCTTTGTTGTTCTTTCGAGGCCACCCTGATTCACGCCAGAGATCAGTGGTCACGAGTTAAACGTTTGTACCTCAAATGAAGAACCGAAAGAAAAACCGGTTTCCTGTGCCAATGTCCGCTAAGCAGACACAATTCAAGAAGACTTTTAATAAATCAAGCGGCTCTTCCCCTGTACTCTTCAATTCAGTTCGATTAGAAACTGAAAAACTGTAAAAACTCTAAATAAAAGAGATTTTTTGTAAAACGTTTGATTAGTAAATGAAGGAAATGATGTTGCTGCCACCTATATGAGGATAGAACAATAACATAGAAAAAGGTTCATATTTTTGTACAATGCTTCATAAAACTCTTTAGAATTTTAAGTAAGAGAATTAAGACGAATATTTCGGTTAGTCCAAAAACTAGATACATTATTCGTTTGTCTACTTATCCATTTAATTTTTTATTTATGGATGTGCTCCTTAAATCTGTGGGTCCATAGCGCAGTACCATGGGTGCATGTTTTCTGGAGTATAACGTTCCTCCAGTTCTTGCAGCGACGTGCCTAAATTTTGGAGGTGGCGCCCTCTCGGAGCTGAAGTAAGACTTCCACTCTTTTGGGTGCTCAAAGCCTTATGTCAAAGGAAGTAACTGTACTCCTACTGATTTCCTGAACTTCCTTTACCTGAATGCACACGGCAGCAAAAACAAATTTTATTTACATATTTGTGTACAAATAACTCATTAATTTTTATCTATAAATTTTCTAATAAAATTGCCGGTTGATGCGCTGCTTTCTATTACGCATATATTTTTTGTTGGATTCAATTTTATTTCTGAATCGTAAAAGACGAAGTTACATAATTAAAGCACTGAACCCTATATTTTAGAGATGATTGATATCTATGCCATCTATTAGGAAACATTTAAACTATTATACTTATATAATTCAACAATAAAATACTATCATTTACAGTTGAAGAGTGCAGGGGAAAAAGAGCTTGATTGTGTAAGAATCTTCTCGTATTCTTTTGTGCTTGGCGGACATTGAAGACAGAAGGGCGGTTTTTCTCGTGGTTCTTCTTTCTCAGTACAAACGTGTGACTGGTGTCCACTGATCTTTTACGTGAATCAGGGTTGCCGCGAGAGAAAAACAAAGTGAGTAACCGATAGTTTCCTTGAACCAGTTTAGGCGGTGACTCGCTATTGCTGCCAAATGAATCCTGATGCAGACAGGATCCCTATGCAATCGAGCTCTTTTTCCCCTGCACTCTCCGGTTGTTCTCTACTCACGTCGAAGAACCCCTTGACGGACGTGCCCACGACGAACACGTGCGGGTTCTTCTTGTCCTTGGCGCCGGGGCTCTCTTCGCACACGTCGAAGTAGTCGAGGTTGAGCACGCCGCAGGTCTTCTCGTTGCCCTTACTTTGCTGGGAAAAAAACGTTGAAAAATGAGGTTGTTTCAAGTGACGTAACTCTCATGTTTTCATATTTTATATTCTTATTTTCAAAGAGTTCCATAGTAGGGTAGATACTGAACCTACCAACCACACCATGGACCAACACGGAGACAATATAAGGTGGCCCGATGGCCGAGCGGTTTGAATCGCAGGAAATTACGAAAGCAGTCAGAGCGCTGTAATGGGTGCGGGTTCGATTCCCGCCTTTACTATGGGTGTACTTCCTTTCTCAGTATCAAAATTATAAATTAACTAGCATTTATTAGGCTTAACTACCACTCTATACGGGCTCCGTAGTGAGCCATGGCTGTCGATGGCAGCTCAGTACGAGTCGTTCCTCTACCCTACTATAGAACTCTTTGGTTGTTTCAGTTGATCTAACTCTCTGTTTTTCAAATTTTATTATCTTATTTTCATCGCTCTCCCTTTCTCAGAAAATATATCGAGTTGCTTGAATTAGTTCAGCATAGGGCTACAAAAATGATTAAGGGTTTATCTGATATATATTATGATAGCAGATTAGCCCCTTAATGCATGATTTTTTTTTCATTCTGAAAAAATATTTTTGTTTCCTAAATACTCATACATTATGGGAATAACACTGAAAAAAAAAAACTGCAATGGAATTTAAATAATTTCAATTTTTAAAATTTTTGCCGCATGGCAAAAACCAACTACAAAATTCCAATTTTGGTAAGAATGATTAGAAAACTACTAAATATAGTAATTTAAAATAACCCTCTTGAACTTAATGATTTTTTTCAAAACAATTTATTTGTATTTAGTAATCAAATCGAGAGTTTTATCTTCTGCTGTTGCTCGATTTCAGAGTATTTAATGTTCAACTTGTTTTCGTTCCTGCTACTTATTGAACTTTATCAGTTTTAATTCGATTAAATTTCAAGCATGCAAAGCATTACCAAAACTTCAATGATGTTGGTAAAATTTCGGTTTAGACGAAGTATCTTATGATAATATTGCTACTTGAGTATTCTAATTGTCTAACTGACTTGAAGCGCGCATAATAGCAAAGCAACTGACAATGTTATCTGAACATACTGGAGATATGATATATTGTAAAGTGTCGCTCTTATATTTATTCACTTTTCAATAACTTCATGATAAGATATGGGGCTGGGGGGCCCAGTCGGTTAGGCATTCGGCTAGCATGAGGAAGGTCCCAGGTGTTGTATGGCAGGTAACCTTTGCGCAATCACGATTTTCTTATAAGTCTTATTTGACATCCAAGAGGTTCTAGGAACTCGTAAGTCTGTATTCCTTTTTTTCCCAGTAATGCCTTCAAAACCCAAAAAGTTCTATGGCAGCTACCCTTTGCGAATGCGAAATTAAAAAAAATACTTTTAATGACGTCCGACAGCTACTTTGAACTCTTGTACCAAATTCGATGTCCTTAGCTATTTTAGTCCAAGCTGTGAATGTGGTTTCAGAAAAATACATCAACAGAACAGACCAATGTTTAAAAAAAAACACTTTTTTAAGAATTACTTTCGAAAACGTGTGGAAAACATAAAATCTCCACTTCTAAATTTCTACCCCATCGCAATTCTTTCATTACGTTATATTTCATGTGAGATAATTGAAAGTAATAAGATATGGTGATAGCATGCCACTTAAAAAAATTAATTAAAAAAAATTGGTTTGTTACAGAATCTGTCACTTACACCGCTTCCACACAACATTTGCTAGTTCTAATTCAAACTTTTATATACCAAAATTAATAATTTTCTTTTATCTTCTTTTGCATATTTGATAATTCATCTTTATAGTCCGCCAAATTTTTTTTAAGTTTGAAGAATAATGATGCATTGTTTTTTAATAAAAACCTTTTTGCAGCCACAGGTTTACTTTTCGAAAAATAAACTATTAAAATTGTTGCTTTAAATATAAAAGCGAAACTTTGCATATTTTTATGCAAATTTAGAATTTTTTATGCACCTCTTTTCATACATATATAATTAACCATCAAATAAACTTAATGGTGCTATTAAAGCAATCCAAATTGAATTATATCACAAAAATAAATATTTTTCAAGAATTTTATTTTTATATTAAATAAAAGTTTCTCGTACGTTTGATGCAATGACAAGAGTGAAAATATTGAATAAAAATGCAATTTGCATGTTATTTTAATGTAGATTAAATTTGTAGTTATTTGAATTTTAAATAAACTTCTTATTTAAATGTTTTAATAAAACTTGGTATATAATTTTATTCTGATTTTTTGCTTCAAAATGACGTATCGCTTTTGCTTGTGAGACTTGCGGTTCGTTCTGTGAAAGTGAGTGACAGACGGATGGACTGAACGATTATAAAACATTCCACTTTTTACGTTATAAACGTAGTGTGGAAGCTTAAAAATTGTACCCAAACACAATTGTTAGAGTCTCTTACTATTTGGGGTCCACGATAACACAGACCCTACCAGAGGTGCCGATCCCCCCCAGGTACAATGACGCACCCCCCCCCCCCAGAATTTTTTGAATCCCCCCCCCCCCCCCCAAAAAAAAAACCGCTGCAGATTTTATATTTAGATAGATGAGTACCTACCTAAGTAATTTACACCATACTGTGTATATATATAGGAATCATTACGATTTATACATGAAACTTTATAGTAAAATAATATTTTAAATACCATCGAATTTTGTAACTTTGTCCTATGAAATAAAACCCAAGTACTGACTTTCTTCTTGAATATTTTTCTACTGATAGGTCAACGCAGAGTTGCCCCTAATTGAAAAAGGGAATCACACTTTTAATTGCTTTTATAATACGGAATTACAACTTATTTTTAATTTTCCTTCAAATAGATTTTCTTTACAGCAAAAGCTATCGGAAATAGGGATGGCGGTTTTTGAGAAAAAAAACCGTTTTTTTGAAAACCGGTTTTTTACAACGCCGGTAAAACCGACCCGGTTTTACCGACCCTAAAAAACCGGTTTCGTAAAACCGGTTTTCCATGAAACCGGTTTTCCAAAGGAAAAAACCGGTTTTCCGGTTTTTTTTCGGTTTTTTATTAATTAATTGAAAAAATCGATTAATTATTAACAAATTAACAATAAACCTAAGAATAATTAACTTTTTAATAATAGACCTATTAAAAATGTACTAATTAATTATAAACTTATTAAAAATTAACTACAGTAAACTCCCGATTATCCGCTGAATTGGGTGGCGCGGCTTCCGCGGATAAGCGAATTCGCGGATAATCCGCAAAAATGAAGAAAATGCCTATAAATTAAATTTTTTCTGTGTTTTATTAAGTAAATTACAATAATCAGCATGTACAAATTTACTTTCTTCAAAATGTCTATAACTGTCTATAACTTTTTTTTTAAATTTTATATTTGAACTGAAAAAGGGGAGGGGGAATAGTGGCCCGCGGTTAATCCGCAAAGCGGATAATCCACCCGCGGATAATCGGGAGTTTACTGTTGGCAATTAATTAATTATAAACTTATTACAAATTTACTAATTGGGAATAACCTAATTAATTATAACTTATTAAAACGTAACTAATTTTCAATTAACTCATTTATAAATTAATATTGATGATTTTTTATATTCATATAATTATTTGTTACTTTTATAGTATTTAAATTATTAAAATCTCTTATTTTTCATTCCGGTTTTCTCGTGTTTTAAGATTTTTTTTACTTTACTTACTTTCGAATTTAAAAAACAATTTCCAGTCAATTTTAAGTGTTTAAAATTTTTTTTTATTTAAAACTATAAGTTCCTGGATTTCTTCTTAATTTCTTACTTCTTTATTAATATTTAAAATTATAATATTCCTTTTTGTTTTCTTATTTCGGTTTTTCTAAAATAACGTTTCGAGTATTTTTGTAAAGCTTTGTATATTTCTATTTCTATTTCTTTTTTTTTTTAAATTATATTTAATTCCTCCAATTTGCCGTCAGTCCATGCTGCATCCTTCATTCCGCCGCCGCACGTCTACATACATAATGACCTTCACCTTTTCCCGCCAATTCTGATTTGTTTATGATCATGGCATTTCGACTTTCTTTATCTTCGTATTACTGACGGTTTTTAAGTGAGACAAATTTTACAATTCTGCCCGCCACGATACCAATATAAAAATCGGATTTAGAAATTTAAGATTTTTCATGTACATATATATCGTATGATTTTTTAAAAATTATAATATAACGTAAAATTATTGGATCCTTGGCAATAATTTATAATTTTATAAGGATACATCGGTTGTAGTCCTGTAGTCTATTTTGAACACTTCTCAGTCAGTCTTGAGTTCAACTAAAACTAGATCTTATAATCGAATAAGGGGCTGGGCCCAGTCGGTTAAGCACTCGCTTAGCATGCGGAAGGTCCCAGGTTCGGGTCCGGGCATTGCAAAATAGCTGCCGACCTATAAACGGCCCGTGCAGTCAAAAATGTCCGACGAATAATACCCCGTGTAAGGGAGTGCACGTTAAATATCCTTCAAAGTCCTAACGCTGCGTACGATGTCGCTCTTAACGGTTGCGTTGGGTACCTATTCAGGTGTGGCTCGTCACCTGACTGTGGTTGTAAAATACGAAGCCCGTCGCCAATAGCCCTCGTGTAGCTCTAGTGCGACGATAATTCAAACCAAATATAATCGAAAAAAGAGAGAATGTATATGAAATTTCGTAATGTTTTAACAATACTCAGGATCAATACACTCGAAACACAGAATACTCGATTTGATAATTAATCACAGCATACAAGACATGAACTAACATAAAGAATTTGCAAGCAGCTGCAAAAATTAACAATTTCAAAGCGAAAGTCCACACTCATGGTTTTAAAATATAGATTCTTATGGTTTATTAGAATTTCTTATGGCTTTAAAATATAGGATAGCTTCACCCCTTCGCCAAATAAACTATAAACTTTTTGTATATTTTAATTTGTTTTAATTCGGTATTAACTTAATTTTTCCTCACAAATTGAGGAAAAATTAAGATATCTGATTAAAAAACATTTTCCCGCTGTGAAAACGAAACACTCATTTGTACTTATAATTTTTTTTGTGTACTCTGCTTAGTGGGGGAGGGGGCGCCGCGACAATTCGCGGCTGCCCTGTTAGTGGTGACAGTGACAACTTTATGTAAACACAGCTCAGTTTGGAATGTTTCCACAGTGGGTGTGTTTACTTTCTAGTAACCTTCTCCCCCAAATCAGCTGTTTAGTAAATACCGTTGTTGACGTAAGTCACCCATAGTTTTTCACATTTATTAATTAAACAAATTAAAAAGTATATTTTTAATGCTTCAGTTGAATTTTCATTTGTAGGTAGGTAACAATTATCTTCGCACTAGAGCTACACGAAGGCTATTTGCGACGGGCATCGTAATTTAGAACCACAGTCATGTGACGAGCCATCACCTGAGTAGGCACCCAACGCAACAGTCAAAGACAACATCGTAAGCAGCTTTGGGACTTGGGAGCGTATTTAACGTGCACTCCCTCTGCAGGGGGTATTATTCGTCGGACTTTTTGGCTGCACGCAGGGGTGCCTACAAGGGGGGGCAGCGACGCAGACTGCGTCATTGAAATTTTAGGGGGGGGGGTCGAAAAAAATTCGAAAATTTTCAATGTAAATGACTTATTTTGTCTAAGATACCACTCTAACAAATACTTGTTCTTTATAATCATCTCTCCCCCCCCCCCCCAGACTTCAAGGAGAGGGGGGGGGGCATAACCCCTTGCCCCCCCCCCCTCCCCTCCGCAACCTTCACGAATCAGAAATGGTAACCAAAATACTTAAAGAACATTACAGAAAGAAGATCATAAATAGAATATCGCGTAGAGGCCTAACGAATCTTTCGAAGGCCTAACGAAGTTGATTTCGAAACGTAGGGGAATCATCAAAGGTACACCTATATTAAATGCATACTATTTGATCTATTTTAAACTAAATGAAGTTAAATTGCACTGTACTATAAATACTCCAAGAGCTTATTTTGAAGTATTATGGAAGTGATTCTGGTAAGATATTCGAAATCATATAATTTGAATATTTAAATCTTGTTAACCCTCTGAAAAAGCAAATTGGCAGAAATGTAAACTTGTTTTCCCTGCTTGTGATTTAAATTAAAATTTTAACTGAAAATTTAATTTCTTAATTAAAAAAATTATATTTCTGTAGTAGGTGGTTATAAACCTTGGTAGAATCCTCCGTGCTTTAAATTTTGGAATTTAATAAAATTATTAAATTTTTAAAAATTATGTGTGTTGCTGGTAAAACAGTCATTTGACGGGTTGGTTGGTTGTGTGACTTGTATTTTCAGGTTTGTGTACTAGGTCAGAGACCCTCTTATAAACTTTTTTGACGAGTTTATATGTCTGTTTCCGTCAGAAGTTTAGGCGAATAAAGAAAGGATACTAAAGAATTTTAAAGGATGCAAATACTGAGAAGTTAATTATATTTTATATTGCTGATAATTTTAGTTTCAAATTTTACACTTAAAACACTTTTGGGAGCCAAAAATATTGATCAATATTAATAATGAAAAACATTGTTTATTTTTTAATGTGCACCTTGGATCTCACGTGTCCGGCTATTTTTATAGATTAAGAAAAGAATATAATTACATATATTTTGAGCGGAACTTTTACCAATACCTTAGATTTCCGATTAGGGATGGGAAACCGAAACCGGTTTTTTGAAAAACCGGTTTTTTGGCCTCGGTTTTGACCGAAAAACCGGTTTTTTTATGAGGCCGGTCTAAACCGGAAACCGGTTTCTTAGGGAAAAAACCGATGGAAACCGGAAAACCGGTTTTTTCTCAAAAACCGCCATCGACTTTTTTTTATTTAAACAGAAGTTAAACACACAAATGTAAAAAAAAAATCGACAGCATTATTGAAGGCAATATCTTTTATAAACTTCGTTTTTCACATTTCCATTCCGGTTTTCCTCCTAATATATAATACATTTGCTAATACGTTCTATCAAAGCATCTTTTCATGCTCCTTGTTATTTAATAAGGGTATAGGGCCTTCGATCAGTTCAGCTTTGCAGTCGGCTTACCAGTCGGTAAAGGCATTCGCCTTGCATGCAGAAGGTTCCAGGTTCGGGTCCGCCTGGCATCGCCAAGATATCTGCCGACCTATAAACAGCCCGTGCATTCAAAAAATGTCCCCGACGAATAATACCCCGAGAAGGAATTTCACGTTAATTATGGTCGAATGTAAAAAACGCTACGTACGATGCCGCTCTTAACGGTTGCGTTGGGTGCCTACTCAGGTGTCGGCTCGTCACTTGACTTTGGTTCTAAATGAACACGCCCGTCACCAATAGCCATCGAGTACATTCTAACTAAAACTAAAATCATGAAAGTCTCCAAAAGGGTCGGTCGATGCACAACACTACAAAGTGAGCGCCAAAAGGAGAAACATATTCAATTTTTCATTCCAGTTTAGTTTGAATTATCGTCGCACTATAGAGCTACACGAGGGTTATTGGCGACGGCCCGACGGGCGTCGTATTTTAGAACCACAGTCAAGTGACGAGCCGTTATCTGAGTAGGCACCCACGAGGGTTATTGGCGACGGGCGTCATATTTTAGAACCACAGTCAAGTGACGAGCCGGCAACTGAGTAGGCACACAACGCAACCGTTGAGGGCGACATCGTACGAAGCGTTGGGACTTTGGAGGATATTTAACGTGCACTTCATCCACACGGGGTACTATTCGTCGGACATTTTGGCTGCACGGGCCGTTTTACAGGTCGGCAGTTATTTTGGCGATGTCCGGACGCGAACCTGGGACCTTCCGCATGCTAGGCGAATGAATACCGACTGGGCTCCCCAACCCTTTTACATTCAAGACTTACAGACAGTTACCAATAGATCAGTTTAGTTTGAAAATCGTAGCACTAAGAGCTACACGATGGATTTCGGCGACGGCCATTATTATGTAGAACCACAGTCAAGTGTCGAGCCAACCACCTTGGTAGGCATCCAAAGCAACCGTTAAGGGTGACATCGTACGCCCAGTTATCATTAATTTTTAGACAATTTCATTGACATATTGAGTTCTGCCCAGTGAGTTGGAGCTAGCCAGAAACGTTACGACGATGTTTAAGATGACCAGATCACTATCAAATAAAGTATTATTGAACCTAATTACACTTAACAAAAATATAATAACCAAATGCCAAACAAATATTTTAATTCAGATGACATTTTTTTAAATTGTTTATTCGTCAAATATTGAGTAATTAAATACTTTATTTTAACGGATATTTCAATAATATTTATTGTCTACTAATTTATAACCTAACATTTTTAAAATTTAAACAATTTTCTTTAAGTTTCAAACTTTTTTTCTGAATAGTCAACCGCGTTTCGTCCGTTTCATATCGCAGTTACACATCGTCAACTCCGTTGTCAACTCTGTTGTCAACTCCGGCTTGTGCAATTTGCCCTTCAACCATTCGACCTTTGTTGGCGTAAAGTTGGCGAGTGATTGTATGAGACGCGGCGATTTTATTCAGTGTTTGTGAATAGCAACTGAGATATGGATGAAGAAATTTTGATTGCTGCTTGTGCATTACATTTAGAGAGTATAAACAATTATTTAGAGGTAATTAGAAAAAAAGCTAAAAAACGTCGTCGAAGATGGTGGATGATAGCATGTCATCGCAACCGAACTATGTATGTAGAAAATATTTTTAATTATTTTTCATAGTATATTCTTCATGGAATGATATCTTTCATTACAAAGAAATATTAAAGTTGTTTTGGTCAGCCGGGCATTTTATTTTAAGCACGATGTCGTATGTCTTGCAAAAAAAAAAGTTTTTTCAGTGTTAAATTCATAAAACATATTTTCATATACATAATACATACATATACATACATAATATACATATACATATACACAAACATATTTAAATCTTTTAATGCCGGAGTATTACCGATTAAAATCAGGTCAAATAAAAAAGCGTTTTCAGTATTGTCCGCCAAAAATTTCGAAATTATTTGTATTAAAATAACTGATTAAGCTAACAACTCCAACCAGGTTTCAGTATTTTAATACAAAATCTTGTTTAAAAATTAATTGTTTTGATTACATGTAAGATATAAATAAGAGTTTGAATACTTTAATTCACATAGATAAATGTTATCATCACATATTTTACAGTGTCAAATTTTTAATTTCATTCATATATGTGATTGAATTTTATTTTCAAAATCATGAATGCGTCCTGCTTTAAATAAAAAAAAAATTAAGAAAAACTCATACAATTCAATTTGATGTTTTACATACTTTTTCAAAGGAACACTTAAAAAAGAGATAACACGCCAAGATGTTTGCTATTTTCCTTATGGCAACCCTTTCCTTTGAAGTAGAGAAGAAAAACCGCAAAAAGATGGGTTCGTTACCTTGAACACCAGCTTCAACTGAGTGTAGAATATCTATATGTAATACTTTTACCTTGAACCAGTTCAAGGTCAAGTTGAAGTGGAAGTTTAAGCCGAAGTTGACAACGTGTAACCACGGTATCACAGATACAAAAGCCGCCACAAATCGTAAAAAATCTACTACGATGAATGACTCACCAACCATTACCCTCGCGAGTGCAGATGTTACCCATAAATTAGTTTTTCAATTGAGTCTTCGCTTCGACCTCAGTAGATTAAAGCCCGATGTGCTGTTGAAGATTGCTGAATATCGGCCGTTTATAAACTAAGGTTTTAGAGTTATGTTGCTGGTATTGCTCGATTCTTTGGCGCTGATTTTTAAAGAATCTTATTTGTTATAGACAAAACACTTTTTTTACGAACCATACAGACTGTTTGAAATAAATAAAATTGGCGCGTCATGTAGAGGCCCTAATTATCCCGGCAATCTAAATCAAAACATAGGATTTAAAAACTGAATCGGTACAAAAAGTTAGTATTTAGGAACATAAATACTGTATGTAAAACCTTAAGTTCAAGGGCATAACCATAGCAGGTGTTAAAAATCGGTTTGATTTTATAAGTTCAAAACACAATAAAATACTTTGAGAATTTTATGTGCATTGACTTTCATTTTTAAGGTGCCTATTTTTAAAAACTAAATCCTTTTCTTTACACCCATTCTTTTTTCTCATATAATCAATTTCTGTTGTTTTGATGATAAAATACTGATACAAAACTTTTTTACTGTACCATATGAACATACAGTAAAAAGTATAGAGTACAAATCAAAATTAGGGGCTCGGGAGAACAGGCGGTTAGGCATTCGCCAAGCATGCGGAAGGTCCCAGGTTCGGGTCCGGGGATCGCCAAATTAACTGCCGACCTATAAACGGCCCGTGCAGCCAAAAAGTCCGACGAATAATACCCCCTGCAGAGGGAGTGCACGTTAAATACGCTCCCAAGTCCCAAAGCTGCTTACGATGTTGTCTTTGACTGTTGCGTTGGGTGCCTACTCAGGTGATGGCTCGTCACATGACTGTGGTTCTAAATTACGATGCCCGTCGCAAATAGCCTTCGTAGCTCCAGTGCGAAGATAATTGTTACCTACCTACAAATGAAAATTCAACTGAAGCATTAAAAATATACTTTTTAATTTGTTTAATTAATAAATGTGAAGAACTATGGGTGACTTACGTCAACAACGGTATTTACTAAACAGCTGATTTGGGGGAGAAGGTTACTAGAAAGTAAACACACCCACTGTGGAAACATTCCAAACTGAGCTGTGTTTACATAAAGTTGTCACTGCCACCACTAACAGGGCAGCCGCGAATTGTCGCGGCGCCCCCTCCCCCACTAAGCAGAGTACACAAAAAAAATTATAAGTACAAATGAGTGTTTCGTTTTCACAGCGGGAAAATGTTTTTTAATCAGATATCTTAATTTTTCCTCAATTTGTGAGGAAAAATTAAGTTAATACCGAATTAAAACAAATTAAAATATACAAAAAGTTTATAGTTTATTTGGCGAAGGGGTGAAGCTATCCTATATTTTAAAGCCATAAGAAATTCTAATAAACCATAAGAATCTATATTTTAAAACCATGAGTGTGGACTTTCGCTTTGAAATTGTTAATTTTTGCAGCTGCTTGCAAATTCTTTATGTTAGTTCATGTCTTGTATGCTGTGATTAATTATCAAATCGAGTATTCTGTGTTTCGAGTGTATTGATCCTGAGTATTGTTAAAACATTACGAAATTTCATATACATTCTCTCTTTTTTCGATTATATTTGGTTTGAATTATCGTCGCACTAGAGCTACACGAGGGCTATTGGCGACGGGCTTCGTATTTTACAACCACAGTCAGGTGACGAGCCACACCTGAATAGGTACCCAACGCAACCGTTAAGAGCGACATCGTACGCAGCGTTAGGACTTTGAAGGATATTTAACGTGCACTCCCTTACACGGGGTATTATTCGTCGGACATTTTTGACTGCACGGGCCGTTTATAGGTCGGCAGCTATTTTGCAATGCCCGGACCCGAACCTGGGACCTTCCGCATGCTAAGCGAGTGCTTAACCGACTGGGCCCAGCCCCTTATTCGATTATAAGATCTAGTTTTAGTTGAACTCAAGACTGACTGAGAAGTGTTCAAAATAGACTACAGGACTACAACCGATGTATCCTTATAAAATTATAAATTATTGCCAAGGATCCAATAATTTTACGTTATATTATAATTTTTAAAAAATCATACGATATATATGTACATGAAAAATCTTAAATTTCTAAATCCGATTTTTATATTGGTATCGTGGTGGGCAGAATTGTAAAATTTGTCTCACTTAAAAACCGTCAGTAATACGAAGATAAAGAAAGTCGAAATGCCATGATCATAAACAAATCAGAATTGGCGGGAAAAGGTGAAGGTCATTATGTATGTAGACGTGCGGCGGCGGAATGAAGGATGCAGCATGGACTGACGGCAAATTGGAGGAATTAAATATAATTTAAAAAAAAAAAAGAAATAGAAATAGAAATATACAAAGCTTTACAAAAATACTCGAAACGTTATTTTAGAAAAACCGAAATAAGAAAACAAAAAGGAATATTATAATTTTAAATATTAATAAAGAAGTAAGAAATTAAGAAGAAATCCAGGAACTTATAGTTTTAAATAAAAAAAAAATTTAAACACTTAAAATTGACTGGAAATTGTTTTTTAAATTCGAAAGTAAGTAAAGTAAAAAAAATCTTAAAACACGAGAAAACCGGAATGAAAAATAAGAGATTTTAATAATTTAAATACTATAAAAGTAACAAATAATTATATGAATATAAAAAATCATCAATATTAATTTATAAATGAGTTAATTGAAAATTAGTTACGTTTTAATAAGTTATAATTAATTAGGTTATTCCCAATTAGTAAATTTGTAATAAGTTTATAATTAATTAATTGCCAATTAGTTAATTTTTAATAAGTTTATAATTAATTAGTACATTTTTAATAGGTCTATTATTAAAAAGTTAATTATTCTTAGGTTTATTGTTAATTTGTTAATAATTAATCGATTTTTTCAATTAATTAATAAAAAACCGAAAAAAAAACCGGAAAACCGGTTTTTTCCTTTGGAAAACCGGTTTCATGGAAAACCGGTTTTACGAAACCGGTTTTTTAGGGTCGGTAAAACCGGGTCGGTTTTACCGGCGTTGTAAAAAACCGGTTTTCAAAAAAACGGTTTTTTTTCTCAAAAACCGCCATCCCTATTTCCGATAGCTTTTGCTGTAAAGAAAATCTATTTGAAGGAAAATTAAAAATAAGTTGTAATTCCGTATTATAAAAGCAATTAAAAGTGTGATTCCCTTTTTCAATTAGGGGCAACTCTGCGTTGACCTATCAGTAGAAAAATATTCAAGAAGAAAGTCAGTACTTGGGTTTTATTTCATAGGACAAAGTTACAAAATTCGATGGTATTTAAAATATTATTTTACTATAAAGTTTCATGTATAAATCGTAATGATTCCTATATATATACACAGTATGGTGTAAATTACTTAGGTAGGTACTCATCTATCTAAATATAAAATCTGCAGCGGTTTTTTTTTTTTTGGGGGGGGGGGGGATTCAAAAAATTCTGGGGGGGGGGGGGGTGCGTCATTGTACCTGGGGGGGATCGGCACCTCTGGCTGCACGGGCCGTTTATAGGTCGGCAGTTAATTTGGCGATCCCCGGACCCGAACCTGGGACCTTCCGCATGCTTGGCGAATGCCTAACCGCCTGTTCTCCCGAGCCCCTAATTTTGATTTGTACTCTATACTTTTTACTGTATGTTCATATGGTACAGTAAAAAAGTTTTGTATCAGTATTTTATCATCAAAACAACAGAAATTGATTATATGAGAAAAAAGAATGGGTGTAAAGAAAAGGATTTAGTTTTTAAAAATAGGCACCTTAAAAATGAAAGTCAATGCACATAAAATTCTCAAAGTATTTTATTGTGTTTTGAACTTATAAAATCAAACCGATTTTTAACACCTGCTATGGTTATGCCCTTGAACTTAAGGTTTTACATACAGTATTTATGTTCCTAAATACTAACTTTTTGTACCGATTCAGTTTTTAAATCCTATGTTTTGATTTAGATTGCCGGGATAATTAGGGCCTCTACATGACGCGCCAATTTTATTCATTTCAAAAAGTCTGTATGGTTCGTAAAAAAAGTGTTTTGTCTATAACAAATAAGATTCTTTAAAAATCAGCGCCAAAGAATCGAGCAATACCAGCAACATAACTCTAAAACCTTAGTTTATAAACGGCCGATATTCAGCAATCTTCAACAGCACATCGGGCTTTAATCTACTGAGGTCGAAGCGAAGACTCAAGTGAAAAACTAATTTATGGGTAACATCTGCACTCGCGAGGGTAATGGTTGGTGAGTCATTCATCGTAGTAGATTTTTTACGATTTGTGGCGGCTTTTGTATCTGTGAAACGGACGAAACGCGGTTGACTATTCAGAAAAAAAGTTTGAAACTTAAAGAAAATTGTTTAAATTTTAAAAATGTTAGGTTATAAATTAGTAGACAATAAATATTATTTAAATATCCGTTAAAATAAAGTATTTAATTACTCAATATTTGACGAATAAACAATTTAAAAAAATGTCATCTGAATTAAAATATTTGTTTGGCATTTGGTTATTATATTTTTGTTAAGTGTAATTAGGTTCAATAATACTTTATTTGATAGTGATCTGGTCATCTTAAACATCGTCGTAACGTTTCTGGCTAGCTCCAACTCACTGGGCAGAACTCAATATGTCAATGAAATTGTCTAAAAATTAATGATAACTGGGCGTACGATGTCACCCTTAACGGTTGCTTTGGATGCCTACCAAGGTGGTTGGCTCGACACTTGACTGTGGTTCTACATAATAATGGCCGTCGCCGAAATCCATCGTGTAGCTCTTAGTGCTACGATTTTCAAACTAAACTGATCTATTGGTAACTGTCTGTAAGTCTTGAATGTAAAAGGGTTGGGGAGCCCAGTCGGTATTCATTCGCCTAGCATGCGGAAGGTCCCAGGTTCGCGTCCGGACATCGCCAAAATAACTGCCGACCTGTAAAACGGCCCGTGCAGCCAAAATGTCCGACGAATAGTACCCCGTGTGGATGAAGTGCACGTTAAATATCCTCCAAAGTCCCAACGCTTCGTACGATGTCGCCCTCAACGGTTGCGTTGTGTGCCTACTCAGTTGCCGGCTCGTCACTTGACTGTGGTTCTAAAATATGACGCCCGTCGCCAATAACCCTCGTGGGTGCCTACTCAGATAACGGCTCGTCACTTGACTGTGGTTCTAAAATACGACGCCCGTCGGGCCGTCGCCAATAACCCTCGTGTAGCTCTATAGTGCGACGATAATTCAAACTAAACTGGAATGAAAAATTGAATATGTTTCTCCTTTTGGCGCTCACTTTGTAGTGTTGTGCATCGACCGACCCTTTTGGAGACTTTCATGATTTTAGTTTTAGTTAGAATGTACTCGATGGCTATTGGTGACGGGCGTGTTCATTTAGAACCAAAGTCAAGTGACGAGCCGACACCTGAGTAGGCACCCAACGCAACGCAACCGTTAAGAGCGGCATCGTACGTAGCGTTTTTTACATTCGACCATAATTAACGTGAAATTCCTTCTCGGGGTATTATTCGTCGGGGACATTTTTTGAATGCACGGGCTGTTTATAGGTCGGCAGATATCTTGGCGATGCCAGGCGGACCCGAACCTGGAACCTTCTGCATGCAAGGCGAATGCCTTTACCGACTGGTAAGCCGACTGCAAAGCTGAACTGATCGAAGGCCCTATACCCTTATTAAATAACAAGGAGCATGAAAAGATGCTTTGATAGAACGTATTAGCAAATGTATTATATATTAGGAGGAAAACCGGAATGGAAATGTGAAAAACGAAGTTTATAAAAGATATTGCCTTCAATAATGCTGTCGATTTTTTTTTTACATTTGTGTGTTTAACTTCTGTTTAAATAAAAAAAAGTCGATGGCGGTTTTTGAGAAAAAAAACGGTTTTCCGGTTTCCATCGGTTTTTTCCCTAAGAAACCGGTTTCCGGTTTAGACCGGCCTCATAAAAAAACCGGTTTTTCGGTCAAAACCGAGGCCAAAAAACCGGTTTCGGTTTCCCATCCCTATTTGTGATTTGATGATGGTCATGGGCATGGCCAATGCAAGACAGGTCGGAAATTTGGTCGGGTTTCTATTCATATTTTTTGAAAAAATTAAAATAATAATTATTTAAAAATATAAAAATTGTTTTAAATACCCCAATATTGAATGCATTTTGTTTGGGTTATTATAATTTCTTTTCAGTAAAAAATTCGTTTCATTATCTTAATTATTTATAGATCGGGATAGTTTTTTATGTGCAACTCATTTAACATTATGGGACCTAAACTTTGCACGTCTCTAGCTCCTCTAATAATGCTTAAAAACTAACAAAATTTGGCATTTCGTATTATCATAGGTCAGAGATTTGAAATATGGATTCAAAAAGGGGTGTTGTTATTGGAAATTTTAAAGTTAGTAAAATTTTTAATATGAAGATGGCCCCTTATGCAAATTTTGTGTCATGCAATTAACTCAGAATGTTAATTGTTCACAATGTCAAAAAGGTCTGATTCTATAGGATGACCAACGGCCAAAATAATCACTAGTGGGTACTTTTTTATTTCCACAGCTGTACCTACTCATGTGTCGTCTCGTAACTTGACTGTGGTTCTAAGTTACATCTCCCGTTTCCAATAGCCTTCGTGTGTACCTTTAGTGCGTTAAGTGCGAAAAGTTAATGATTGGCAATTTTGACAGCTAATGTATAAAATAGAAGTAATATGCTGTGTTTCACGAATTTGTTTCTGGGTTTTATAACTTGTGTTTGAAAGCAGTTTTAGGTGATCGTTACAGTTACAAACCTACTTGTAGTTTTTCTAGAGATGTAAAATATATATATACGTATAGATACATATATTGATAGTTAGGTTCAACAATGTTCGAAAAGGAAGCATATATTCTTATCCTTAATTGTAACATAGAACATGCTTATATGTTATAAACTAATTTGCTTCTATGAAATTCAAAAACAAATTAAAACTAAATTTAATTAATGGAAATAACTGCATTTAAGAATTAGAAATATTATTCCACGTTATACAGGGATTGGATAAACTTGTTACGAGAATAATGTACACAACTTGAACATGTTTGTTGTAACACGTGTTACAAGTCGTTAAAAGCATTTTAACTATATCCTAGTAACTTATGAAATGTGATTTAATTTAAAACTTGCAATGTGTGTACATTATTTTGTCGCATACCTGTAATAATATAACAAATATTATCCAATCTTTAATACACGTATTTCAATCAATTAAATTTAATTTTAATCTACATTTAAATTATATAATTTAACTATAAGTACAATTACATAATATAATTGTATAGAAGTTTATTTTATAACATAAGCCTGTTACTATACCAAAACCGACCCTAAGTTTGCAGTATACAAATGTTCTACGAGAAAGAGGGTAAATAGTTCTAATTTTTTAGTGCAAGAATCGAATACAAAAAGGTATTTCAAATTTATTTGTTATTTCAAGACATACATTTATTATTTTTCTTAGTTTAGCTTCAGTTAAAGTGTTATTTTAATTATTTTTTCCTTCGATTTTGACGTAACAGGGCGCACGAATATCAGGGTCAAATTATCAACCAATCGGAGCAGGCGAAGCTTCGGCGCCAGCCGCGTTGTTTACCCAAATTCCTCCGCGTAGTACATTTCTCTGCTGCAAACTTAAGGTCGGTTTTGGTATCGAATAAAAATAGTTTTTTGGCTTCAATTTCAAACGGTTTTGATTCCAACTATGTATCAACACACACATTTTTTAAACAACTCCTGGAACAATAAAAATCAGCGTTTGTAACAGGTTTTTCGTGCTATTACAACAAGGAACTTTGCAACATTCGTATGCCCTAATATTTTCCAGAATTTACATAACTTTAATGGATTCAATGCGAAAAGAAAAGCATTAGGAAGAGTGACATTCACAAAACACAATGGTCGACTATCTGTGGCTTTCCCAGTTAGGTCGACTGATGTCGCGCGGGGAACGAAGGCCAGAGGCATTGATTTCAATTGGTTGAACTAAGCGCAAACTTTGAAAAATAAATAAAAATTTACTAATGGTCGAATTAATGTAAAATGTATGTTGATGTTCTAAGAATAGCATGGAGATTATTTTAAAAGAATTTTTAAAAATACACGCAAGTTCCCTATTAAAATCACCAATGTATACAACGGCAAACAAATGTTTAGGTATGCGAACAGTTTTTGAAACATACTACAATTGAACAAGTTACATACATTGAACTTTTTCATAATAACCTTAAAATTATACTTGTCTCTTACATTGTTGAAATTAAGGTCAGTTAAAAGCAGGGCCTGCTCTAGGAAATCTCAGACTATAGGCACAACCTATTTTGGGGGACCCTTTACGGAATATATTGTGTAAGATTTCCAGTAGTGATGGTTCTGTGACTATGACCTATGTATCAAATTTTTGCAGCAATTTTATAGGCTCCCTTATAAACATCTATCAAAACATTCACGTTAGGTTAATTTCTCAGTCGAAATTGAGCAAAAAACAAAGTGGGGTATCAGAATTTTTTTTATAGTTTACTGATATTTTTAGGGATTTACAGCATTTAGCATAATAGAAACTCATGAAATTTAGGGGGTCATAAAATTTGGAGCCCTAAGGCCCGGGCCTTATGGAAGAACAGGCCCTGGTTAAAATTATCATTTTAATTGAATCCGCAAGAAGAAATGAGATCTTCAAAGCGATAATTAAAACCAAATCCTAACTATACAATTCCTTTATTGGTGCATTTTCAGACCACAATTTATGCATGAACTGATACAGCCGACCAGACACTGACACTTTAAATGGAGTTGGATTTAAAGTCCTCTTAATATCCGCCCTCAGGGTTGCCAGCGAATCTTTCACTCGTTGTCTTATCTCGGAAAGCACCGGCAAGTCAATACAGATCTCCCCTTTTTCGAAGCACAACACATGCAAATCCATCACTTGTACCTAGTAAAAAATAAACCATCAGACTATATTGTAGTTTGAAAGAAAATATTTTATCTAACTTGGGTACTCTGTAAGACAGGTCATGTCTTTTTTTTTTTAAAGTTTTGCTTATTTAATTTAAAGTACAATTCTAGTTTCTCTTATAAGCACAACTATTGCACTTTTTGTTCAGTTGTTACTAAATAAATAAAATCAACGTTTGATTGGATTAAATTGCATCGCATATAAAATCATATAAATAATTGCATTGCATATTAAATCATACAATTGCATATAAAATCGAACAAACAAAAGCACTTGTAGCATTAGAATGTAGCAAACAGTGTCGCCATCTGCTGGGCGCCGCATGTTAAAACTTCAAAAATATGTAATCAAATAACTACATAAAATTTTCACTTCAAATTTGCTTCATTTTAATGTTATGTTGATTCCCATACCATGGGGTAAAAAGGGTTCAAATGGCAAAGCAATACTTCTGCGAAAGATGTGATTTCAAAACTATTGCATTAGGTCTAAGGGACTGACAATCTTAAGGGGGTTCAGTATGTTGTATCTCGGTAATGTTAAATTGGCCAATTGCAATGTACCTTTTCACAATAACTACTGATCAGATCATCTTAAAATTTTCTGTGTGTGTTATACCAACCTTATTTATTAATCTGAGGTTGAAAGTTTTTTTTTAAATAACTGTTAGATTTTTTTAATAAAATAAGTTTTAAAGTACCCAAAAAATCATGAAATTTTTCACTTTTTTGCCCCATAACATTTTTTTCACTTTAGTTTTATTAAAATTTATAACCTCAGATGAATCTAAAAAAACTAATCTAATCTTAAAGTTAACGAGAAAACATAGCATAGTTTTTGAGAAAAGGTACATCAAAGTTCAAAAAATCAAGTTCTGAGAAAAACGCATTTAAAGTTTTTGTTGGAAGCCGTTTCAGTAAGGTAAGGGTTAAATAAAATAACTTTTAATGTAAAAAATATTTATCCAATCGTCTTTGTAACATCATTAATAAAGGTTGTAATAGTATTTTAAACCAACAATTTCATTTTTGATTTTTTCACCGTTTTAAGAGTAATGAACCCCCTTAATATTAGTTAGAAGTATAAGTACCGGTTGAACGTAGGCTCTTTTCGATTCCTGGAAGGGGTGTCTGACCAGGACTTTCTGACCTAGTTCAGGGGGTGGCTCATCTTGCATTTGGAGAAGGTCGACCAGAGCAATGCCGTCTTGGCCCAAAATCCGATACACGGTCTTACGACCTGGTATGGTGACTTTCTCCACATCTGGGCTTAGTTTGATGCATGGCCTCTTGTTCACCTGACAAGGATTAAAAAGATTTCGGCAAAGCTCAAACAATATAATGCATAAAGTATAAATAAGTAATTCTATCATACAAAACACATAGCAATGTATGCAAATCTTTTATAATACAAACTCCTTATCTTCGGAGCAACAGAACATTGCTGGGCCCTGCCATGCCCTATTTAAGCTTTCATGATCTAGGGCTCTGGGGTGCTAGGCATATGTCCCTGTAAGGGGGTGAGCCTCACGCGGAACCCCCAGTGTTTAGCTCCCAAGCATGCTTGGTACCCATATGTTATCGATCCACTCAAGGGATGAAAGGATGGGTCAACCTCGCCCAATCCAGGATTCGATCCCCGGACCTGTGCCATGTGGCAATGCGAATGCACTACCACTAAACCACTGGGCCTCTTTATTGTACGAATGTAATTTTAAAAAAATGCTTATTTAAAACATAAGACGAGTTAGAAAATTAATGCATACAATGAAACGAGTTCGACATAGTTAACTACACTAAGCACTGATATTTTTTATTAGAAGATTTTTCTCGAATGACAGATTCAATCTTTGATTAAAATTGGCCTTTTCAGTTTATTTAATTTTTGCTAAAGCAAGTCTAAGAACCTCATAATTTGAGTGTGACAACAAGCAGCAGCAGTTCATAATTGTAATATTTATTTATATATTTTATAGCAATGGAAGTATAGTTTTCTTGTTCATATAAATAAAATGACGAAATTCGCTATTGTTTTGTTCTTTTAAGTAAAAACCTAGAACTTAGGAGAACAAACTGTGCTTTCAAATCTCACTAAATATCATGATATTAATATTATAGTATTGTTTTTTCGCACACACAAAAATTCAATACAACCACATTTTGAACTTAGCCAAGCAGACAATATACATGCTATTGCATTGCATATCGTGTACACAAGTTCTATGATCCACCTACCTTGAGCTAAACTTAGTTAATCCTCAGAGATTAATAGACATGTCAACCTATCACCTGACAATCAGGTTTTATAGCGCCAAACATATTTTTTAAATTTAGAAATATTAAAATTGGAAGTATGAAGCAGTCATTTATAAGTATCTGCTTAGGAACAACTAATTTAAATCCATTTAAGGAAAGTGAATTTTCAGTTAGAATTTTAATCAAATACAATAAAAACAAGTTTAAACTTAATCTAATCTGTGTGGCCCTCAGAGGGTTAATATTAAGTGCTTTAAGTTAATAATAGGAATTTGAAAGTGAAGGGCGGTGACCAGTGTTGTGGATGAATAAATGTTAAAATGATCAGAAGGTTTTTTTAAGACATTTAATATAACTAACCACAGCACAAACTACATATTATTAAGAATAAAAGAATATCTTGGTTCAGGCCATCACAGGTCCTTTTGGCTTAAGAGTAGGAGCAAAAGTGATGTCTTGTTCGGTTCGAATCTCACAGGGAATGAATGAATTTGTCTTGCCTTTATGAAGCAGGGATTTTGGTTAAAAGAATATATAAGAATTTATACTATTGGTTGAGAAATTTGATTGACAGAACTTTAGTTTTAGTTTGTAATATTGAAGGATTCGGGTGGTACCTTGTGCAAAAGTTTTACTTTACAAAATTGGGTGCCGAAACAAAGAAAGTTAATATAAATTAAATAAGCATCACCACAAAAGTATACAAAACTAAGTCGTACAATGCAGTAGCTTAAAAATTTTAAAAAATACAATTCTATTAATTTTGAGTCCACAAACCTCCACCAGCTTATAGACACACCCTAGGGCTGGCTGCTTCTGGCAGGTCACCAGATGGGTTCCTATTCCAAAGCATCCAATTTTATGGCCTTGCCCTTTTAAGGAACTTATAGTATCTTCGTTGATGTCATTGCTGGCTACGATGAGCAGATCTCGAAAAGACGGGATATTATAGTGGTCAGCCACTTTGCAGAAGATCTGGAAAGCGACTTTGGATAGGTAGGCCAAGTCTCCGCTGTCGATTCTCACTCCTCTTGGTTTGTAGCCCAGGTGTATAAGACCAAGTGCTACAGCGCAGAAGTTTATAAGGCCGCTATTCTCTGTGTCATATGTATCAATTAGAGCCAGGAATCCCTCCGGAAAAGCAATTGCATAGGAGACAAAGGCCGCTAGTTCCCCGTCACTCGCTTCTTCCTTGGGTATCTTCAGCAATGTCGATAATTCGGATCTGTTATTTACACTGATGTCCACCAAGTCCTCTTTAATGCCTGTGTTTTTGTTGACCAAGTGTCTAACTTGGAGATCCTCTAACAAGGCATAGGACATGACAAAGGCGTGGGCATGAGTGCCCTTGACCGGTATATCGTACATCTTCCCAGCCAGGACGTTACTTGTGCCGTCGAAGCCGCCAATGTAGACGTACCTGGACGCTGACAAGCCGCCATCAGGACCTTGTGCTCTCCTTAAGCCATATTCCAGTAGCTCTATTTGGGGGCCGGCCGCAATGCGATATCTGGCAGCATTCGTAGCCACGAGACTGGCGTAGTTGATGAGCGCTAGGAGCGACGTCTCCAACAGCAGCACCACCGGCAGCGGACCTTCGACTCGTAGAAGGGGGACCCGGGGAAAGACGACAGTCCCCTCTGGGATGGCGTACACCTTCACGTCTTTGGGGGTTAGCTCGGACAGAAAGCCGAAGAATTCCGGTTCCACGGTTGTCGGAAGAATCCGCTTCAGGTAATCAATATCGGCCTCGGAATAACGAAAATTCTCCATGAATTTGAGGGCTTCCTCTAGACCGGCGAAAACGGTAAACTCGCCCTGGAAAGGGTTTCTCCGGAAGAACAGATCGAACACGGCATGATCGGAGCACTTCTTGCTTTTCCAATAGGCGTAGGCCATGGTGATTTGGTACAAGTCGGTCAAAAGTGGCTGAACAACTCCGTTCAACAAGGGAAGGTTTCGTCTTTCCATGTCGGCTAGGTTTCAGTGTTGATTGCATGCACAGAAAAATTGTTCAGGTAGAGTGCGAGCTCACTGCTCGTTATTTATTTTCAAAGTAGTTTCGCCAAAATTAAAATACCAGAATAACTTTTAAAAATTGTTCGTTCCTCTATGGTTCGTTCAATGTTCGTTCGAAACCAGATTCGAAATTCGAAACCAAATGAAAGTCCGCTCACACGCTCTGCTCATTTCACTTCGGTGGCGAAATATCTTACTGGTTTAGAAAATCTATAAATTTGCCATTTTTTTTTTAAAAGGTTAGCATTTTTGTCTAAAATATTTTACTATTACAAAATAGCTGAAGCAGGCATAATAATGCTATGTATGGAAGGAATACATCTGAAATATTTTTGAAAGTTCTGACGCCGCGTATGATTGTTTTCGTCACTTGACCAGTTACGAAGCATCTGAATCTCGTAGCAAAAACCCTTGGTTGAAGTGAAGAGATGAACTTAGTCAAACCAAAACAAATCGTATGGATTCATTTGGAATTTTGAATTACGCATATTAGGTTCAAGTTTATTGTTTATCGTATATCATTTAAATATGCATTTATTAGCAGCATTTTATAGTATATCATTTTAAATATGAACTCCTCGTTTGTTTTCTTGCTATTGCAATTCCACCTGAAATAAGAATATAGAGTTATGGCTAATTATTATGATTGTTTCGAACAGTTTAGCAAGTTCGATCGTTGTTTAAATGACACGGTCTGCGTTGTTTTATACAATCCAACAGATGAGAAAATTGCTCTTATAAATATTGACAAATCTGGCTGGTGGATACCATATAAAGAAGTAGAACCTCATAAGACTTGGAGGACTATTGCTGAAGAAATATTAAAAGTAATTTTATTGTTTATCTTTAACCGGTCTCAAAGCTATGCAACAACACGTTATTTTAGCGATATTCAACGAGAAATGAAAATGTCGCTGAATAATGATTCTAGGATTTAACAAATATTTTTATTTTAGCATGAAAAATAAAATGGGAAAAATTTACTTTAGGGTCACCCTTGGCGAATTTTCCTAATTATCGCCAAGGCTCGGTATTTTGGTGACTTTTTGACAACCACGATTTAAAGAAAAGGCCTTTTTGAAAACATTAACTGGCGAGAAAATTGAAACAAAAAATCCCTGATATCGTACATAATGAAAAAAAACAATACCTAAAATCCTAATTGCGCTAACTCGGAGAATGCTGCCAGAAAAATTATTTATTGCCAAATTTTTAAAAAATTGCACCAAGTGTAACCATACAGTAAATTTGATTTTTAAATTTGTGAAAATAAAGAAGTAAATAAAAAAGTACAGGATAAATTTGATCTATGTTAAATTAGGTTTAACTTTATTTCATAGATTGTATATAAGCTGTGACATGGGTCTCGATTTTTTTATTTCCATCATAATGCCAAGTAGCGAACATGCACAGATTTGATAATCATTTAAGTCAGTATATAGGTATAGCAACCCATTAATGCAATGCTCAGCTATGCTATTATATACATTAATCTGACCAACTTGTGGCTCTAGTTCAACATTAATTCAACCAGCAAAACTGCCCTTGCAATAGGCCATCTTTGTAGCTTTGAAACATAGTGTAATTCGCAATCTAACAAGAACATACCGTATATACTCGTGTATAAGCCGAGAAATTTCGGTCAAATTTAGTGCCGTGAAAAACGGGGTCGACTTATACACGAGACATCAAATTTCCGGGGGAAAAAATCCCTGATCCTTAAACTAAAACTAAATTTCAATCAAACTTAAGGTTTAAGTACTATCTATTAAAAATAGAGACAGAAAAGCAGTTAAATTCTGAAAATCAAATAA
Source organism: Hylyphantes graminicola (assembly GCA_023701765.1). Classification (NCBI taxonomy): domain Eukaryota; kingdom Metazoa; phylum Arthropoda; class Arachnida; order Araneae; family Linyphiidae; genus Hylyphantes; species Hylyphantes graminicola. The sequence goes on along the minus strand of CM043117.1, from coordinate 67,695,910 downwards.
AATTGGTATATATTCACAATGTCCACCATAAAGATAGTAATTGTTAGTTCTTGGCGCGATGCTTATTCACATCGTGTAGGTCTGGCACAGGGCAGTTCAGTCAACCAGTCTTCAAATACGTTGCCAGTCCGTGACCTTGGCAGCGAATCTTCACGCTGCACTGAACATAGTTTCAACTAAGCTTCTCCCTTCAGGGCCAAAATGTCAAGGACATCAAAGCGGAAACCTGTTTTTGCGTGATACGTATTTGCACATGTAGCTCTGGCACAGGACAGTTCAGTCAACCAGTCTTCAAGAGGTGTAAAGAAACGTTGTCAATCCGTGACCTTGGCAGAGAGGTCTTCACGCTTCACTGAACATAGTTTCAACTTAGCTTCCCCATTCAGGGTCAGCAATGTCAAGGACATCAAAGCGGAAACCTGTTTTTGTTTTTATTGGGGTTGAAATTTTGCATGCAAGTTTTAAAAAAAATACGATCCCGTCATGAGCCGGTTTCTTCTATTACTTTCTTCAGAAAGCTCTAGCTTATTTCCTAACTCGACTTATACACGGGTTAAAGATTTTGGAAGGATATTTGGTTAAAAAAGGGGGGGTCGGGTTATACACGGAGTCGGGTTATACACGAGTATATACGGTAGTAAAATATTCAATCTAACAAGCCATAGCTCTTCCCAGATAAAAATTCCACAACCAAATCATTAAGAAACATTATGCATGTATGCTGAAGTTTTTAACTACCTATAGTGTTTTTCATTTACCAATTTTTACTTTCTTTAAGACGCTTACAAATTCTGGAGAAATACTTGGAATTCTACACCATTGCCATATCCAGTACCATGCTGCAGTTCCTCCTGTAACTAGAGTTACTTTTCTAGCTGAAGGAGATCAAGTTTTAAACGTAATCAATATTTTTTTTATTTATTTACTTGATTCCTTTTCATTTTGGAAAATATGGTTAAGTTTCCGAATCTAACATATAGGTAAAAAAAAGTTCATAATCACAGACCTAGTGATCTTTGTTAACTTTAATACGGTAATAGGTATTCTTTGTATTGTAAATGAAATAAGTCATTTAAAGTTTGCCTCAAACTTTTCCCAAATAACTTGGAATTCCTTCATTTGTAATTTCTATTCTCTAAAAGCAAAACTTTTGGATATCTGCCCGTTATAATGTTTTCAAGATCACTTTTTTAGTACCCTAATTTTTTGTAACAACTGTGAACGTACCTTGCTCTTTCAAGATTTGAACCCTTGATTATAAGTTACATATAAAGAACCATTTTAGTGGCGATCTAATTTTGATTGAGGGGCTGATGGGCCCAGTCAGTTAGGTATTGGCCTAGCATGCAAAAGATCCCAGGTTTGGATCCGGGCATCGCTAAAATAACTGCCGACCTATAATTGAATCATGCAGCCAAATGTCTGACAACTAACACCCTGTGTAGAGGGAAAGCACGTTAAATATCCTTCAAAATCATAACGCTGCGTACGATGTTGCCCTTAACAGTTGCGTTGGGTGCCTACTCAGGCGTCGGCTTGTCACTTGACTGTGGTTCTAAAATATGACGGCCGTTGCCAATAGCTCTAGTGCTACCGTAATTCAAACTAAAACTAAAATCCAATTTAGATTTAAATAAGAAATTTGTTTCATGGATATATATATATATATTATTTTTATCTCTCTTATTATAAGCACTGGTGTAATATTCTGTCACTATTTTAGAGTTCCTGTAATGCTGAGTGGTTTTCTGCTCAAGACCTTCAAACCTCAGCTAAAAGTGACTTGAGAAGCCTAGAATTTTTATCATTGTTGGAATCGCTTAAAACCAATGGAAGACCAGTTGCGACCAGTACAGAATTAACAATTAGTAACTCAATCATCAGTAATGTGCGAGAATCAGAAAACATTCCTAAGTCAAGTTTTGAAAGCCTGATAGACTCAACAGGTTTTGGGTTGAAAGGTAAATTTTATTTTGGCATAAAATTAAATTTATTCCTTTTATTTTAGACACACCAAGAAAAGCAATTTTTTTTAGTTTAAAATTATGAACAGGGTGGTAGCAGAACCTGGAAATTAGGGAATTTTTTAATTCTGGAACTATCAGGGAATTCTCATGGAAGTTTTCAAATTTTGTAAAATGTCAGGGAATTTTTTTCCCTTTTTTGATTACTTAAGGGGGTCTGGCACCTCCATAGAAGCCCATGTTAAATTGTCCAACTTTGGGGGCATCTCAAGAATTAACTAATTAATATATCCATTTCAAATTTTCACAGTTTCATCTATAGACATTTTTAAGTATTTTAACACAAGATTATTTTGAAAAACTAAAAACTAGATTAAATATGAATTTTTTTTAAATATCGTTGAAGAATGTCAATATTTTTAACCTAAAAGATTTTTTTTAAAAAAAAGTAAAAACTTTACAGACTATTCCCTGCGTTAAAATGTTTAAATATACTTGTGAATTACACATAAAAAAATTCAAGTATTTAAATGAATAACATTTTTAGTTATGTGCCCCCAAACATTCACATGATTCAAAAATTGTAAAACCGAGAAAAACCAATTTAAAGTTTTTATTTTTAACTCATTTCCTTACGAAGGATTTTTGCTTCCTCGTAATATTTGATTGGAATAACATTATCGGATCCTTAGTCGTTCGGCCGATCTGGGCAGTTTCACTAAAGAAAGGGTAAAATAAAATTGCCTTTAATGTCAAAAATATTTTTCTAACCGTCTTAAAACTTTGTGACATTATTAATAAAGGTTGATATAGTATTTTAAGCCACTAATTTTTTTTTTAATTTTTTCAATGATTTTGGGGTGCCAGACCCCCTTAAACAGCAGGTTTGGATTCTTGTGATCACTACTAACATACACTTGATCAAAATATATATATTCTGGTTGATCCGATTTGCCTGAAGGACAAATCTCTCTCACAAGTCATGTTATAACATAAATCTCTGATCACATGATTCCTCTAAACTCCAAACAAATGAAACCTCAAAAAGACTTTCTTCCCCAATCCCTTCGCTTGGCTTTCTACGAAATAGGGGGAGCATCTTTTTTCTAAACCTAACACATTTGAGGTTTTGTTGTGAGGTTAACAATCGAAACAGTTCAAACCCAAGTAGGGTGGGGGGAAACACACTCGCGCCGTTTCGAAAAAAATCACATGGGGGGATGGGGGAGGAAAATGCTTTTGAGGCTTGATTCTAGATAGACAAGGTATAAGAGGGGAGGTTTAGAACAGTGACCCAGACATCATTTTCTAGTAAACCACACAAGCGGTTAGGGAAAGAAAGTGCTTTTGAAACTTTCGTTGTATTCAGAATGAGTATAGTAATGATAGTTTTCAATGTCTATTTATTACAGGTCAAGAACTTGTTTATCATGATTTCATCTGTCATATTTATCCTTGTTTGACGATGAATTTTCACATGTTTCATAAGTATTTAAACTTGATTCATTGGTGGGAAGAAGAGGAACTAAGCAAAATGTGTCCACACCTTTTCAGGTATTCCTTTGTTGAAAATAGTGTTTTAATTTCATTTTGAAATGTTATTTTCTTAGAGCATTGTGTGTATCAAACTAATAAAAAAAACATTGCGTTTCTAATGAAATAATTTTTAATTTGCACATTTCTTTTTGTTGTCTTTTGTGCTAATTTTTAAAATATTTCATGATATTTTTTTTTATTTATCCCATTATTTATTTGGAATGTATTATTGGTTTAAAAAAATTTAGTAACAATAATGCTGTTTTTATATTAATCGTCAAACACTATTTTTAGGCTTCATAATAAGGATCTATCCAAACATGGATTCCATTGTATGGTTACCAATACAAAACTTCAAACTTAAATAATAATTATTAATTTATTCCAATAATTTTAAAAATAGTAGAGACAATTATTTATAAAAAAATATGTAGGAGGCAGGATTGGAACATTTTCACATAAATATTTTTTTATTCATTATCCCTATATTATCGATGCAAATGGTTAAATAATAAACTTACATGTTTTAAGTTATTTTCAAAAAATACACAGCATTTAAATGTTGAAAAACTTAATTACTGTTGAGAAATTCAAGTTACAAGAATTTTGTCCCATTCCTCCCTCTTGTGTGGGAGGTGTGACTGTTATTCATGGAAATTAAGTTAAAATTCCTATGAATAACACAACAAGTATAATAACGACTGTAATCTGTTCATTCAGAGCATTTGACTCCAACTCCACTGGACATCTGACCTATAAAGATTTTCTGATGGGGATGGCAGTCATGAACCACAGCACCCCCCATGGTGGCACCCCAGCGGAAATGCGCTGCAGATATATTTTCCGGTACTATGATACGAACAACGATGGGATCATGGAAAGTTCAGAATTCAGGTACATTAAGTTGCTTCTTCAGGTTAAACTTAAAGAATCGTGGCCGTATTTGAAGGCTTTTTGAAGTTGTCAACAATTCGAAATGGTAACAAACCCCGGCACTTGCCGAGATGATTGTCATCTCAAAACGACCAAAAATACTAGCTAATTTCAAAATGGCCGACTTAAAACAACGGAAAAAAGTCACTAAACTGCAGACCAGATTTATAAAAAATTTGGAATGTTAAAATCCTAAAGAATTGATTTTAAAAAAGTAAATAAGTGTTTAAAATCATTAAGCATATAATTAATAAAAGATTAGTGTAAGAAAACTTCAGAATAAATTATATGCATTTTAGATTTAAATAGTTTAGCAATTCGAAATTGTCAATGAAATTGCTAACGTTGTTGCCAAAGGTTGCCATAATACCAATTTTTCGGGGTTACCAGATTTGGCATAAAACTGCCAGCCACGATTCTTTACTTTAAACCTTCTTCAGGCCTGCCAACTGTGACGCTAACCAACCAACCAATTTGCCAACTCTTCGGATTTAACTCGGTAATAAAAAAATTCTGATTTCCGGGTGCCAAAAGAAAGCTTTGAAAAGTAGTTAATTCAGAAAGTAACACAAGGTTGCCACAGTCCTTGAAAAGTGCTTTAAAGAAACATTGATTTTCAAGGTTTTAAAAGTGCTTGAAAAACATTATCAACTTTGAAAAGTCCTTAATTTTTTGTCTGTTGTCTTCTAAGACTGTTGCACATATTAATTTTAGCTTCATTAAAAACACTTTTTCAATGTGAATCAGCTCCTATTTTTTTTTATTTATTGTTTATGTATAATCCAAGAAGGCAGACCAAATAATTTTAGATGGATTTTTTAATAACTAAATGGTTATTTTTTTTTAAACACATACATAAGATCATAGAGATCATCACATAGAGAGTTCTTATTCGTTTTCGAAATGAATTTTTAAATACTATCGTGAAATTTAGGTGTTGCATGTTCGAATATACAATCCTTGAAAATGGAGCAATATATCCTTTAAAAGTCCTTAAATGGTTTTTGATTTTCTTTTACCAAAAAGTGTGGCAATCCTGGTAACACGGAAATTTGGAAAGTTATATAAATCCAGCATTGCCAGTTTAAATCCGAAAAGTTGACAAAGCTGCTTCTTTTTGGTTGCACCCTTCAGGTGTTTCTTAATGAAGAGCTTTTAAAAAAAGAGGATTTTTTTAAATAGTTGAAAATAAATGTGCTTTCTTTTTCATCTAAAGGTCGATGATTTCTGATGTCAATGTAATGAAAGGTATCAAAATGGATGATGACGTGCTAGACAAAGCAGTTGCGGACCATGCCAAGTAAGTTTAAATTCCAATATAAAGGATGCTTAGTAACTATTAACAACTTAAGATCTACCCATTCTTGTACCATTAAATTTATAATTGCAGAAAAAACTCAACTGAGTGTTGTTATTTTTAATATGCATAAATCAGTAGTGTTTTGTCAGTGGATATTAGTATTTTTTGACAATGCTGGCTGTTGCACCATAGAATTTGAAGTGAAATCGATACATGCATGCTGTTTTTTAATGACATAATTTATTGTTCTGTAGCTAAGTTTTTAAAACAAAATCAATTTTGAAATCTAGAAAAAACATAAAAATGTTCTATCTATTTTATTATCTCTTTAAACAACTAATTTAAACTATATTTCTAGAACATTCCAAGTTCAGGGAAATCGGAGACTTAGTCTTGCAAATTTTCTACAAACAGTGGGACAACTCAAGTTTCGAGGAACTTCAAGTTTATTACGGTCTCCAGAACCAGTGATTCATTCCATTTTAAATAAAAAGTAAATTAAGTTTATTCTTTAACGTTATATATATATTAAAACTGGCAGCTACTAGGTTTTACTTTAAAAAGTTTTGGAAAGTTTTTTTTATGCAGTTTTAGTTAAAATTTGAATTGTAATTTGGTAAGTAAATCCTTGGAAAAGTCTTGGAAGAATTGTCTTGGAAAAGTTTCTGACGACTATATTATTTTGATTAATTTTTCATCTCTTAAAGAAGTGCTGCCATTTGTTTTACTAACTATTGTTATTATTTTGTTTCTAACCAATTTTAAAATTAGTAACTGTTGTTCTGGTACGGTACATTCTGAATGCAAAAAAACTCTCCAAAATGGTTTCTCTTTTTGTCTAGAAAGTTTCAATTGTTTATAAAACGTGTTCTTTTTGTTAAGTTTTTAAATGCTAATATTCAGAATTTTCATTCATAAAATTTTGATAATAAAACTAATTTATATTTCCTAAATTTGTAGGATTGTTTTATAAGTTGACTAAGAATTTTAATTTGTTAATTATGTAGAGGCCTAATGAACGTTCATCCCAACACAGACCACAACATATCAATTAAAAGACGACGGGAAAACTCTCCAGGTATAATTTAGTGTTACTCATTTTGTAGCATATTTGTAGTAAATAACATTTCTAAATACATAAATTTCTTTTTTAATTTATATATTCTCTAAAAATTTTTTTTAAAGAAATGTCTTTTTTTTTTAAATCTGTATAGTTTTCTTATTTTAGAATATTTTGTTTAAAGTTGATAGCTATTTGAACCTTATTAAACTACCACCCAATTGCATTTTTTAAAAAACTAGCACTTATTTGCTACAACGCTCTCTTGCTAAAATATTTGTGAAAGCAATAGCAATGCACATGGTAGATTTGTATAAGGACAACTTTCACTTCGGAAGATTGTTACTGTTCTTAAATTACATTTTTAAAAGCAAAAATATATTTGTAATTGTATCTGATCCTTTACAATACTTATATTTTTACTATAATATATTTTTTTCTTTAAAAAAATGTATTTTTAAAACAATAGACTTTTACTTCAAAAGCTTGTGTTACTGATCTAAAATTGCATTTTGTAAAAGCAAAAATATATTTGCAATTGTATCTGAGCCTTTTCAGTATTTTATGATGATATATTTTTCTTTTTAAAAAAATACATTGCAATTTCGTTAATCAAAACTATTGCCAGGTCTTCGGTGAATATATTCAGTGGTTTCTGGATAACCTAGCTTTTACTATATTTTTATGCATGTTTTCTAGAAGATGTCTTTGAGAAGCTCAACGGAGATCTGTTTGAAAAGAAGTATGAATTAGCCACCCATTCTGTAAAAGTTCGAAGATCCGGAGCCCTGATCGGAATTAATTCTCTGTGGGACATGGAAGGTTTGTTTAAATGGCTAATTTTTTAATTTAAAATGAAACTATTTTTAAAAATGGTAAAAAATTTATTTGGCCACAGTGAAGCAGTAGTTATGTCTGATAATCCTATTGTAAATTCAAACCTGGGTAGAAAATTATGTCTCAACTTTGCTCTTAACCCCCAGTGCTTAGCTCCCAAGCATGTTTGTTACCCATTTTATTGACCCACTCAAGAGATGAAAGAATGAGTCAACCTCGCCCAATCCGGGATTCGATCCCCGGACCTGCGGTGTGGCAAAGCAAAACTCCACTAAGCCACTGGGCCTCTTTATAAGTGGTCTACTTTAGATAATAAATATGTCTGGATTACAGGGATCTTTATTACCACTTTGAATTGGTTCAAATATATATTTTAATTTTAATAAATAATTCTACAACAATATTCAAACCATTTTCAGAAAGTGGTATTATAGAGCCCTGTAAGCCGTTACATTTATCTGATAAAAAAGACCACTTGCTCAAAAATATTCAATACAGCCAGAGTAATTTGATTTTGAATTCTTTTTCCTATTGGATCAACTCAGAGAAGACTTTGGGTTATTGAGACCCAATCACTGCTCCCGATCAAAAAATATCTAATTATAATTTTGCTCCAAAATTCTGTTATGGACTACTTTTATAAATAGAGAGTTCTGCATAATTTTAAATGAAACAACACTTGAGAGCTTCTTTCACCAAAAAAGTTCATTATTACTTTCAACTATTTCCACTTATATTTCAATTAATTTATCTAAATCTTTTATTTTACTAATTATTAGATGTGTTGTACCAGCCATGCATCAACCTTAAGTTTACTTTGCATACAATTTATGTACTTATACTCCCCTTGTAGGCACTGCTGCTGTCAGTAAAAGTGTTAAGTTTCCTTCCACAATGAGGATCGAAAGGGTTTCTTCAGTGGATTCTTTTAGCTTGGTAAATTGTTTGATTTATTTTGTCTTTTAAAAGCATGATGATTTAAATTGTGAAGACTTTGTGAAGACTAGGCTTTGTATAGTGCTACAAGTTTTAATTGTATTTTTTTAACACATAAACTACAATAAATGGGCAGTTTGCTTGCACACAGCAGAATACCCCTCATGTAGCTCTATTTGATGTTATTCAATTAAACCTTTCATTTTATACTCCTATAATGTTGCTTAACTGTCTGTCATTAACTTATTATTTAGTCTCACCAGACTTATTTCAGTGATTAAATTTAAAATGTATGAAATCATCATGGAATTTTAATAAGTCATATTTTATTTACAAAAATTTGGCTGGGGAGCCCAGTTGGTTAAGACGTTTGCCTTGCACGTGGTAGGTCCTAGATTCGGGTCCGGGGATGGCCAAATTACTGCCAAACTATGATGGGCCTGTGATACCAAAAATGTCGACAAATAGTACCTCGTGTTGTAGAGGGAGTGCACATTAAATATGCTCCAAAGTCCCAATGATGCGTACAATGTTGCCCTTAACGGTTGTGTTGGGTGCTTACTCTGTTGTCAGTTAGTCTCTTGACTGTGGTTCGAAATTGCAATGTTTGCCCCACTAGCAATTATGTAGCTCTAGTGCAAAGATGCTTCTTAAAAACTGTTAAAAATCATTCATTTTTTCACTACTAATCGCCTGCATAACATTAAGTTTAAACAAACTAAACATAAAGTACAAATCTTCTTATATACTTTTAAGAGACCATCTTCAAATCCACAAAACGCAATTTCTAAAAATATCAATTAAAGAATATACAACATTCTACCGAGTTGCACTTTTCTCAGTAGGAGTTGGTTGCCGACGACCGACACAACTAGAGCTACAACGATTTAATCCAACCTAACCAAACTCTCTCCTTTTAGCAATCCCAGGCCAACGAGATGCTACAAGGACTGTCCTACTTTGAGCACACCATCAAGAGCGACCCCAAGTCCAGCCGATCCCCAAAAGAAGCCTTCAGCTGGGGGAATACAGACAGAGACGCCCTTGCCAGATGCCTCATCAGTATCTGCAAGTCGGCACATGACGTCATCAGCAAAGAGGATAGGCTGCTGCATTTGTCTTCTCCTGCTTATGTGCTGGGTAGGTCGCATTTTTTCCTATGCCTCAAGAAAAACTCTGGAATTCCATTATTTTCTTTGCTGGGCCTTTATAACTCCTGAAATTCGTGTCTCATCTGCTGATATTTTTCTTTATTATTAGTATATTTTTATTGGTGACACGAATAGTTTTTCTGCTTGCTCTGCCATTTTTCTCCCGTATTTTATTTGAAATAAGTCTACTGTGAAATAAGTCGCAGTAGAAAATATAGTTCAGATATTGTGATAATAGTTAATGCACAGTACACCTCTTTAAAGGTGCAGGAAGTCACTAAATAGTGATACTAACTTAGGTTTAATTAACTATCTGTATTAGTTTTCTCTAATTTTTAAACTATCTTCACTAATATTGCTACTGGGATTACTTCACTAATATTGTTCAACTGAAACTAACCTTAACATTGCAGGCGACATCCATGGTAATTTTTCCGACCTTGTTTGTTTTGAAAAAACCCTGTGGCGCATGGGAACTCTTCTAACTCCAGCCAGTTTTTTGTTCCTTGGTGATTATGTTGATCGCGGACAACATGGAGTAGAAGTAAATACTTTGGTGTATTTTTAATTTCTTTTAAAAAAATTCTATTACAGTGAAACCTCTAAGAGCAACCATCCCCCCATTCTCTAATAAATCGGTCGTAAATGGAGGTTGGTCGCTTCTAGAGTAAAAAAAAGTGAAAGATCTAGAATGTTGAAATGTCATTAAACAATGTATTGTTAACATAATCTATTTATCATTACGTTTATTAATTAATTCGCAAATAATGCACACAAAATTATACTAACTTACTTTTGAACAAACTGTAGTATGTAATAAAAATACTACCCTAACTAATTTAAAAATTTAGTATGACCTAATCAAACACCTTTTTAAAGTATGACAAAATTTCTGACTGGTTTCATTTTTTCATTTTTCAAAAATTAACTCTTTTTTTTTAATTTATTTTTTTAATCAGAAAAAAAGTCGTGTTAGAAAATATATATTTTTTCATGAAATGCACTCTTAAAACAATCGAGTGGATTTAACTCAGTCTGAGTTAATTTTCACTCCTTTCCAGTTTTGAAAATGCACTTCTCCTATATGAGTGGATTTCACTCTTTTGTTTTGAGAGTGGGAGATTTGAAATCGGTCGTTTGGGGAGTGAAATCTGGTCTCTCAAAGAGTGGTTTTTAACATTGAACACATGGGGAAAATCGGTGCCTTGAAAAATTGGACGTAAGCAGAGGTAGTCGTTTAATGGAGATGGTCGTACATAGTTTTCACTGTATATTTAAAAAGTCATAGCTTTATCCCATCATAATTTTTTTTAATTTAAAATATGGCTTGTTTTAGATAACATAACTCCTTCCAAATTTTATTCCTGCCGGTCCTTCTATTGGTACTCTTAAAACTATGTTCTTTTAAAACTGTGGTAATACAATTATTCAATGGGCATGCTTCTTATCTTGAGTGGCAGCAGCAATGCGAAATGAAAATAAATTTTTCTTGAGTTGCTTTGATTGGTAAATCTATGTCACATGCTCGTTTCCCATTTGACACTGATTCGCAATCAAGGCCCAAGAAAGAATTTATTTTCATTCTTCAATTCTGTTGCCACTCAAAATATGAAACATACCCATTAAATAAATTTATTTCCACGGTTTAAACGAGCAAAGCAATAATAACAGACATAAAATTTAACATATTTGTATGCCTCTATTTAGTGAAAATTGGGCATTTTAAATACTTTTTATGGAGTGTGAATTATTATTTTTATTTTACAATGCCATAAAAGTACTCATCAATTAAAAATAAAGATAATTAACACACCTAATTGATGCCTATCTGCCATTTGGTTGCATAAGATTAAATTTTCAAACTTATTTTCAGTGATTTTTTTAAAAATTAAATTACTGGGTTCTGCTATTTTATTAATTTATTATTTAAAGTCTAATTATTTGTAATTTTTCATTTATTTGTGTTTAGTTTAGAAAAATAAAATGCACATATATTTCTTAAATTGCTTACCTTTGTACCTAATTCATATAAAAGTATTTTATTATAGCTATTGTCAAAAATATTAAATTTTTGGTATGAAGATTAAAAGTACCTGAATGTCTGTAAACTGTCTATTAATATATTTATGAAACATTTCGTAGCATAGATGAGTAACTAATATTTATAGTATGGACATGGTACAGTTCAGTTGTCATGGTACAGTTTTGCTCTATTTTTATCATTCAACATATTCCTAACTGAATGAGGGGCTGGGGAGTCCAGTCGGTTAGGCACTTGCCTAGCATGCAAAAGGTCACAGACTCGGGTCCGGGCACCGCAAAAATAACTGCCGACCTATAAATGGCCCGTGCAGCCAAAAATGTCTGGCCCGTGTAGAGGGAGTGCACATTAAACATATATTCAAAGTCCTTGGCATTGGGTTCCTACTCAGGTGTCAGCTCGTCACTTGACTGTGGTTCTAAAATACGAAGCCCGTCACCAATAGCCCTTGTGTAGCTCTGGTGCGACGGTAATTAAAACCTAACTTTAATGAGTTAAACGTGCTTCTTCATCATAATTGAAAAAAAACTTCATCATAATTTCATGTTATGGTTGTGTTTCAGGTGATTGCATATCTTTTCTCCCAAAAACTATTGGCACCACAAAAATTTCACCTTCTGCGGGGGAACCATGAAGTTCGAGAAATTCAGCAAATGTTTACTTTTCACAGGTATTGATTTGGGTGTTGAATATATCTATATGTTTTATCTTGAATTTCATAAGAATTAAGCATGAGAAATTAAATGTAGAAAAAGACAATTTGTGAAAGAAATTGAATCCATCAAGTTGTGACTTTATTAGTTAGGACTATTAGCTTCCACAATACGTTTATAACGTAAAAAGTGGAAGGTTTTATAATCGTTCAGGCCGACTGTCTGTCCGTCCGTCTGTCTGTCATCCACTTTCACAGAACGAACCGCAAGTCTCGCAAACAAGTGGGATACGTCATTTTGAAGCAAAAAATCAGTTTAGGCTACATTCTAAATTTCATTAAAAAATTTAAATTAGAAGTTTATTTAAAATTTAAATAACTAAAAATTTAATCTACATTTAAATAACATGCGAATTCCATTTTTATTCAATATTTTCACTGTTGCCATGACATCAAGCGTCCGAGAAACTTTATCAAAAATAAAAATAAAATTCTTGAAAAAATATTTATTTTTGTGATATAATTCAATTTGGATAGTTGTAATAGCACAATAAAGTTATTTTTAAGGTTCATTGTATATGAAAGAAGAAAGATGCATAAAAAATTCTAAATTTGCATAAAAAATATGCAAAGTTTCGCTTTTATTTTTAATGCGACATTTACTAATTTATTTTTCGAAATGTAAACTTGAGGCTTCAAAAAGATATTTATTTAAAAAATACATCATTATTCTTCGAACTTCAAAAAAAAAAAAAAGCAAACGATAAAGATTAATTATCAAATCTTCAAAAGAAGATTAAAGACAAATATTAATTTTGGCTTATAAAAGATTGAATTAGAACTAGCTAAAGGCCCTGTATGGCGAATTTCTTTCTGAGGTGCTGTTAGTGTGTTTCCTGTAGAGCGCAAATATTGTGTGGAAGCGGTGTAAGTGGCAGATTCTGTAACAAACCAACTTGTTAAAGTCTAATTTCTTTTCTCTATTCCCCGATATCGGGTTTATATCATAAAAGTCAAAATTACATTTGAAAAACTATGTAATGTTAGTAATTTGTTACTAACTTAACAATGCAAAGATATGTTAGTTTTTGCTTTAAATATCAAACAAAATTTCTTTTTAATTTTAGAGAATGCTTGGCTAAGTTTGGTGAGAAATACGGAACTGAAATCTGGAATGCCATCAATGAATGTTTTGATGTCATGCCATTAGCTGCAGTTGTAGATGGCATGGTAAGATTTGTATCTATAATAATAAAAGAAAGAGTGTCTGTGGATTGTGAAAGACCTACTTACACTGCCCTCGGAAATTCAAAATTTTTAACATAGATTCCCTTCAATACCAATGTGTGCACCTGAGGCTTAGTTTTATTCATATTCGTACTATTTTTAAAGAAGATTTGAATTTTCTGAAAAAAGTACACCACTTTCGCTCAAATTCAATAAAAAATTTCCTTTTCCTGTTGCCATCGGCTAAAAGAATTAAAATAAACTTTTACAAAAATAATTAAAATTGATTTTTTATTTTATTCTGCTGCCATTACTTTGACAAATGACAGTGAATGCGCCCTCTAGAAGGGAAGGGCGTAGGCTATATAGTCCATTACCCAGCTCGCCAGAAGAGACAGTCACAAGAGACACACAAAGAAGGACGCCACAAACACGTAGACATATAACAACATTTATTGACAAACACAAACATCCATGCCTTAACCGGGATTCGAACCCGAGCCCGGCAGCATCAAAGGCTAGTACACTAACCATTGCGCCAGTGGACCGGCTGCCATTACTTTACTAAATTCACAATTTGAAAAATAATTGACACGTTTCAAGTGACGTAATTCCGGCCAGTCTCGATTCTAGGATTTATTATTTGTTTATTTGATAATTTCTTCATTGATGGTTCTATTGACTGCATGTATGAATATTTATGCAATGAATGCCTAGTTAAGCTATTACTGAACTATAATGATTGTTCCAGGTCATCGCACTAGAGCTGCATATTGGGGTTTACGTCTTCATTTTTTGCCAAATACTTTTCCAAACTCTCTAAGTTATTACAAAAAACGAGCCAAAGGAGCCAAAAAATAAAAAATTATAAACTGTTTTTTTTTTTGCAAAGGTCATCACGCTAGAGCTGAATGGGTGTGTTTGTAGCTATATCTTCTCCTCGACAAATTAGCAAAAACGAGCCAAATGAGCTAAAAGAAGCTAAGGATTCCCTTTCAGAGTGTTAGTCTCAGATTTTTAAGCAATTCATGCATCAGTCAATAATATAATTTAATTAATGCGTTGTTATCGATATTTTGCTTTTTCTTTTATTTTGAGGGGATTTTAAGGTAATCTCTTTCGAAATAAATCAAAGTATGACTGATTCTTCTGTTGTTGTTTTTTCTAATTTGTTCTTTAAAAAAAATTCACCTAAAAATTCATGCAGAGAAAACAACCCTGTGTTTTTGCCCATTTCCAGTACAGTGAGATGTTTGGCAGCTTTAAAACACAGAGAAACTTATTTTTCAAGAACTTAAATTTTAATTGTGAATACAATCACCAATTTTAACTAGATTTTCTGTGACAGTACATCACTCAGTATTTCAAATAAAAAAAGAAATCATCTTGTGTTTTTTTTAAAAAAAAAACAGCATGAATACCACTTTCTTCAATGAAAATTAAACACATTGCATTCTCTTTCGAGTTTTTAGTTTTATTAGTTTTCGAGAGCCTGTATGCCAGCTGATTGTCACATTATGTTCTATCTTATTTGTTTATGTGTTTTGTTTTGTTCGATTTTAACAATATATGTTTTTGTACGCATGTACAGGATTTTTTTTCCCTTAGAGTGCCATAGTATTATATATTGTTCCATTGTTAATTTTTTGTTCTCCTAATGATGAAGATGATTATTACTTTTCATGGTTCGTTCACTCCTTGAAAAGTGCTTGAATAAAAAAAGTTCATTTTCAAGTCCTTAAAAGTGCTTGAAAATGAAGCTAGAGTGCTTGAAAAAAATCTGTATACTATTTATTGCAAAATCGGATATTAAAAATTTTCTCTTTGAGATTGCCAAAACATGTGACCTCTCGCCCGATTCCGCTACTGCTATGACGTCACTCTAATCTTTTCCCAGTTAACAAGCGACCAGTATCTTTCTACAACTGTAACTATATATCTAGTAGATTAGTTTTTGTTTTGATTGTATTTGAGCATTTTTATTGTTCTATTTGCGGCAAATTAGCATAAATAACCTCTGGAATGTGAATAAAATATTTTGCTTACCAAAGTACCTGTAATAGAGGTTAAAATACGAAAAAAGCATTTTCTTCATAGTGCATGCCTAGCAGAGCTGATTTTATAAATTGCGTTTTGTAACTTTTCAAGTATTACAGTGATTGTCTTGACTGAATACTACTTCACAAAATGAGTGAAAAATGTATATTCACCAATCTTTGGTTGAAAAATCCCGATTATCATGACTGGTTGCAAATTTACTTACTGAAAGCATTGGAGTTGTCTAGATTATGAAATTGATTACCTGAAACCTTAATTGGTTTGTAACATTTTTAACCATATAAAAGTTATTGTTAAAATCTGGCACCAACATCTAGTCCTTGAATTTATCTGGAAAGGTGCTTGAATTTCTTTTCCTAACAAGTGTATGAACCATGCTTTTAGATATTCTGTGCCCATGGTGGCATCCCTCCCCCCTGGTTCAATGGAGGCCTGATCAGTGTCATCAACGACATTCCGAAACCCCTTCCGAATCCAGAGAGAGACAGCCCCCTTGCGTGGGAACTGATGTGGAACGATCCTATCAAGTGGGTTTCTTTTTATTTTAAAAATCATAGTTAACCCTTACAATCCCAGCTTTTTATTTTGTATTCTAAAATTTTTTAATTTGTGAAATAGACTGATTATGCATCCAGAATAAAATATGAAAAGCAGGGGCAAAGATCTTAATTTTTTAACTAAAATTAATGAAAAAAAACTTGGGATCCTTACTTTTAAATAAATTATAATAATGATTTTCCAAACTTAATTTGTTAATAATAGTTACAATTAAATTTTAAACATTTAAAATACAAGCATGAATTGATAAGTTCAGAGTCGATTTTTATTTTTATCACGTTTTTCATATTTTAATTTAATATTTCCATTAACAAACATTATTTAATTATTCAAAAGACATTATTCTTACCTCTAATGATAACTACAAAGAAAAATATTTTTATCGAAAAAATTTATGCAGAATTTAATAAAATTTATTTGAAATGAACACTAGCTTGACTTAGTGAGAAAAGAAATCACAAGTTTGTTGATTCCATTGAGAGTCAAATTGTTAAGAATAAAAAACTGAAGCTATCAGTAGCGGATTTCTAAATAGGCTAGCTAGTCTAAAGCCTAAGGCGGCAAACTTTCAACGGCGGAATTTCGCATGTTGAGGCAATTCTTTCAAAACGCAACTGAAGTTTAAATACTCTAATACATTGGATTATTTTCTAATATTTCACTTCAAGCCCTATTTTAATGTAGCATTAAAGTAAGAGATCAGAAAAATTACATCTAAATGATGAAAAACATACTTACAGCATTTTTTAAACTTAATTTAGTAATTTAGGGGCACTAACTTTCATTGAACAACGGGTTATAACGAGATAAATCAACCATTGGTGATCAACTTTTGAATCATTTTTAAGCCACAACCTAACCCTATAGGAGGTAAATTTTGGTTCAGCCTGTAGGCGGCACATTTGGAAATCCGCCACTGGAAGCTATCTTTAGCCGAAGGGGTAAAAATATTGTGACACGGCAATTCGATCGTAGCCTATAGGCGGAAAATCTTTCAATCTGGCCCTGAGTAGGATGCGGCAAAAACTAAAACAGTAGATAATGCTTTCTCTGTTTCCCTGAAAACCACACAAGGGAATAGGGGAAGAAAGTGGTTTAGAAGCTTGCATTATGATCAGAAGGACTATAGAGTAAGATACTTCTCGCTTTCACCCACACTATATTTCAGAACTAATAAACTTTTCTTTATGCTTCAGCTCTGAGAGTATTAGTACCCCACTGGAGTCAACCCCTGAAGACAAGACTGGTTTTTTGCCCAACACTAAGAGGGGAACGGCACATGTTTTTACGGCTGATGCCTTGGAAAATTTCCTCAGCTCCAATGGACTGTCGCATGTGATCCGCGCCCATGAAGTTCAGCAAGCAGGTTTTAAAGTGAGTCTTTTTTTTTAAAACGTCAGCAGATTTAGACTGTTTTTAAAGTTGTAGGAAAAGAAGAAAAATCTATCTTAACCCTCTGATCATTAGTACAGGATTTTTTCATATTTTGTGCTTTATTTTACGATAATTTGAAATTTTGTAATTATTATTTTTTATTCATCTGGAAATGTTTTTGAGATGATCTCTTTCAAAATAAACCTAATTCTATATTTTTTAAAAAATATTTTATTCGAAATAGATTAAATCAAGAAAATTATGCAGTGAAAACAACAGATTTAAATATTATTTTAGAAAATTTGGCAATTTTATCAGAATGAAAAGTGTAATTTGGTTAAATTGTATCCATATCATTTTGTATGTAAATATTACCTTACAAGAGTTTCCAACTAACGGACCAATCGCGCTTTTTACTATTTGTTTGTACCCAAGTTAGGTTGGCACGGATTGTAGTCAAATTGTTTTACGACATCTGGGGATTGAATTTTCATCAGATGCTTTGAATTATGATAGTCTTTTTTGTACTATGACTTTTTATTTCAAAATACATTATGATCTAATTATAGAGCATACCAACTAAAAACCTTATTTGCTTTGTTTTACCAACAGGCGCTAATTTATCATGTATGACATTTTTTAGTTGTCATGGCCAGGGTTCGAAATTAATGGTTGCTAGTCTCAAAATGTTACCAAATCCTTTAATTTTGCTACAACAAAATAAATTTTGTCGCAGTGTTTGTGATTAGTTTTTAAAAATAGTCAATACTAGCTATTTTATTGTGGTTGGATCTTGCCAAAAATAGTTTCAAATTACAAATCCAAATTTTGTATAACCTTCTATTGAGAAATCACAAAATTGTGGTGATTCTCAAATTTAGAAACTCCATCAAATCAAAAAACTGAGAGGACCATAATATCCAAAAACTCTAGCTATCGTAAATTGTAATTTCTTAAATGAGTATATAACTAAGTAACTAAGCCCTTGCCAATTTAAAAATATTGTGAATGTTTTTTATTAAATAACCTAAATTAATATTTAAAATTATTTGTTTTTTTAGGTTCAATTAAATGGAAAACTTCTCACTGTATTTTCATCATCCAAGTACTGTGGTGGTTCAAATGAAGCTGCCTGCATATTAGCCGACCGTTTAAAGTTGCGAATGATCCGGATCGATACTTCATGATCAATCGATCTGTATTCACAAAAGAAACTTTTTTAAATGAAGTTATATTTTACAAATTCGAAATGAAACCCAGATGTTTTAATGCCAAACTCAATGAGCTTATGTAGACCATTTTAGGTTTTTATGGACTATAGTAGTTTTATAAATTTTCACTTTGTAATTTTAGACCCTTCAGTTTATGTTTCTGTTATTATCAAATTTTGTACAAATACACATGCTTTTTCAAACATTCAATGTTCATTCATTTGTATTTTTACATATTTATTCAAAATTAATAAAATATGAAGTATATAAATTCTAAATTTAACTGGAAATATTTTTCTATTGTAACATTAGTCATAAAATTTTACATAATTAAAATTACTTTTTGTTAACATACTCTTGGTCATACAATATTGTTTTAAAACTACTTATTTTTTTTAACATTCAATTTTATCTGTTTTCTTAATTTTTCTATGTTAAAACAGCAACAATTAAACTTACACACTGTAGTTATAGCCTATTTTAACATTGTTAATAAGAAACTGTTTAACAAATCATATCATAATATGTTCTTGTTAGATATTTAGAAATCTTGTTTTGTTTGTTCTGTTTTTAATATCTGATTACTTTAAACTAAACTTTCAGTTTAATTAAGTTTTTTTTTTTTTTTGGTAAAATTCAATTTTTTTTGTTATCTTTACAGTTTTGTTATGGTTAGATGCGAAACTATATGAAATAAATCCATATGGGAATTTGTAACTTTAATCTCAAAGCTGGAAAAAGTTATTAAGTGTTTTACACAGTTTAAAATGATTTTATATTCCATGTTTTTTATTGATAAGCAGAAATTTATAACCTTTGTTTTTTTTAATAACATTTACTCATTGAGGAAACTGCGTCTATTTGTACTTTTTTGAAAAATTTATTCTACTTTAGTTATCTGGTTACTTAATGTTTTTAGTTCCTAGAATATTTACTATATAAGATTGTATTGCTTTTAATTTTAATGTATTCATTTCTTTAAAAAAAAAACAATTTAATGACAATCATAATGTAATGATTAATACACTTAACAACATTTCCTAAAGATTATGCTCCTTCTGAACAAAAAAAAAAACTAACCATAACCTGGAAAATGTTAATATATCTCTTCCATAATATATCACTTCCATAAGCTTTTTATGGGTTGTCCCAAAACAATTAGAATGTAATATTAAGGAAGCTAAAAGAAAAATAGACTCTTGTGCATCATTAATATATATATTTTTAATGGTTTTGTACAAGAAAAATCGAATACAACTTTTAGGTTAGTTTATACTCCAACAACAGACATGCTGAAAAGTGGTTAGGCCATTTACAAAAATAAAAAACACTAACTGTATAATTTTTTAACTTATTGTTCTTAAGTGTTTCGATATAAATTGTTTCACAGACTGTATTATATATATTTAAAATACACAATTCTGAAATGTAGAGAATTAAAACAAGATTCTTTGACCGAATTGTTGTCGTGTATGCTATAGTTTGTATTACATTTGTATTTCTTAAAAAAAATTCTCCAAATAATGAACTAGAGAAACATATATTTATATTATTAATAAATGTTATACTTTTTATTTATGACATGTACTCTGTGCATAAAAGTTTGTAACATCAAATATTTACATTTGTTGTGAATAAAGGTTACATTTGAATGTTCAATTTAATTGACAATGAATGTTTTATTTTAATTCAAGGTCAATAAAAAAGTATTTTTCAAATTTACATTCAAAGGGTAAACAATTTAGGAGAAATTCAGACATAAGGCAATAAAATAACTTCAGAGCTAGAGGGTCTGAATGTTAAAGGCGCTTTCCTAAGGCACATATGAAGAATACAGGGTAAGAACCCCTTCATTGCAAAGTAGTTGGTCTGCATCAGGTCTGCTTGGTGAAGATAGCGAGTCATCATCGCCTAAACTGGTGTGATGGAACCAGTTTTGCCTTGGTTCTTTTCGAGCGTCTTTACTATGTCTATGATCGAGATTCACGCCAGAAATAGTCCGACGCTTGAACCGAGGAAGAAGAACCAAAAGAGAAACCGGTTTTCAGTTCGCCACCACTCGCCACGCAGATTTCGATACGGACAGATTCCCTGTCAATGAAGGGTTTTTTCCCCCGTACTTCTTCATATTCAAAAGTTGTTCAGTCCCCTTAGTTGCACGGGATGCAATGGGACATCATGTATCGTCGCAATTTTCGTAATTTATGTCTCATCTTATCCAGGGCTTTACTTCATGTGATTTAGCAGCTCAGTGTCTGAGAGGTTAAACGTGTCCGCCTCGTAAGCCCAAGATCGTGGGTTAGAGCCCCGGCTGAGTCGTCGAATTTTCTGGATTGGAAAATCTGGGGTGCGCCTGTCATATGATTATGTGGCATGTAAAAGATCACTAGAGGGTCCCAATTGCTTAGGGTTCTCTCGGCAAAATTAAATCTCGGCATACTTTCACAAACACAGAGAGCTCAGATTCATTGTAATGCGCGTCAAAGCGAGAGTCGCCTAAAGGGTGCCACACAAAATGACTTTCAGTTCTGGGGAATATGCCGAGTCTGCAAAGGCTTGACCGCCAGTGTTGCAGCCCCATTAGAGAAAAGAAAACTTCATGTAATATATTCCATTTTTTTATGATGAGTTAATTCGTTAAAAAACTTATTTAATTTTACTTTTAATTACCTAATATGAAATATAAGAAAATGAAAGTATTGCTTTTAGCACCAATAGCCCTCGTGTAGCTCTAGTGCGACGATAATTAAAAACTTAAACCAGGGTTACCGATTCTAAAAACGTGTTTTTTGAAATTGTCCTTCTGCCTGTCGTCCTGAAACTATTCTACAGCTCTATTTGATCCCGTCGCACAGTGTGCCAGAATCACGATTTAGCTGGCAAAAAATCAAAAAATGAAATGAAGCATTCAGCTGCGAATCATTTATAAATATAAACAATACAGTTCGGGGCACCTGGTGTTATGACTTATTCTCGGTTTGAGTGCTTTCCCCCTCCCCCACACCACCACGAACAAAGCATTTTGTGTTGAATTTTAATCACGTGAAGTATTTTCGCAAATTGGTCTCTACTTTTTCAGCTTGTTTTGCGATAAAAATAGTATTTCTAAATTTTTAAAAAAGATGGATCCTGAACCCTCAGGTATGATATTGATAATATAAACTGTTTTTCTAAAGTTTAAGTAAGTTAAAATTATATTTAAAAAAAGTTCTAAATGTAGCTAAGAAAATTTGATTTTTTTCCTTGTTAATTTATTTTCTCTGAGTGCAAAAGTAAACTTCTCCGCATATCCTCGCGAGGTTTTTACAGGAACTTGTAGTGCATACTTCATATATTGATGTCCAACAGGAATTTGTTGCTTATGTTTGCCCCATTTTGATTTATTCACTTTTTTATATAGCTCCAAAAATTAAAAAAAAACGCATATAAATAGCTTTTAGTTTGAATTACATTAAACTAGAAATTTCTTTTGGGAAAATTATGGTAAAATATGTTTAATTATAAAATATATTATCAAGAAAAAGTCACGCAACTTGATTTTTGTTCGCAACAAGCGTATAAAGTAGAGTTGTGACGATGCCTCAGAAACTGTATCACCAATCTCCAAAAAGCTTGGATCTAGAGGGAAATCTATAGTGATTTTTTAAAATGGATTATTATAAAATTAGTATAGCAGGCTATCTTTCAACTTATATGATATATATGTATGTATATATGTCTTCATAATGTTGGAATGAAAGAATAATGCAACTTCTTGAGGGTTTTAATTAATGTTTTGCTTCTTAAGCAAGTCTCAGGATTGATGTATTGCATCTTTTATCGCAGAATTATGTTCAAAAGAACTTGTTTAAAAAAGAATGGAATTATATAATTTAATGAGAGATAATCTTTGTATAAAACCCTATACGAAAAATTCGTTTTTTTAATCAGAACATCTCAAAAAGTGTACAAATGGCCCGGATAGTGAATCAAGCTATTTATTAAAACTCTTTCGCATTTTACAACGATGCGTCTCATAGAAAACTGGTTAAAAAAGTAAGAATTCTTATTTAAAACAAAATAATTACTAAAAAAATCTTTAAAGTGTACTTATTTATCCATAATGAACTATTTTACATTAAATACAACCATTAAAATTTTTATAATTCACTCTAGGGAATTAATGCCAGCTAATTTGGTATCTTGACACACTGTGCGTCGTTGGGCTGCCGTCAACCAAATTAGCTGAAAAATCATTCAACAGCTAATTTATTCAGGTGCGGCTCGTCACTAGACTGTGGTTCCAAAATACCACGCCCGTCGCCAATAGCTCTAGTGCGACGATAATTCAAACCAAATGTACAGCTAATTTGGTTGACGGCAGCCCTATGAGGGGTCTAACAAGTTTTATAGATGTTAATCACATTAACGTCATTAAGGGGACGCATTACCCGAAAATTGGTCAAAATGTCAATTTTTCAGTTTTTACTTTTTATTATTTACAATAATCTTCTAAATAATTACTGAAAGTTTCATAATGATATCTTGTGTAGGAAAAAAGTTATCAAATATTTTCTGGAGTCATTCCTATACATTTGAATACGTATTTCGTCTGCTGGGACGCAGTACCCAAAAATTGGTCAAAATATTATATTTTCAGTTTTTACTTCTTATTATTTACAATATCTTTCTGAACATTTACTGAAAGTTTCATAATAATATCTTTTGTAGAAAAAAGTTATTCTATATTTTCTGGAGTCATTCCTATAAGTTTGAATACTTATTTCGTCTGCTTTCAACCTTTTTGTTTTTCTCTGTTTCACGTTTTTCAATTCTTGTGTTTAATAAATCCCTAAGTCTTTTTTGCTAATTAAGTTAGAATTTTGAAATTTTTTACCTGTGTTCTTACATATATTATGCACAAAATTGTGCATGGAATAAGGTCTTCTATAGTTATTTTTTTTAAAAATGTTGAATTCAATAATTTGAATTTTTTGTGTATTTTTGTGATTTTCACTGAAATGCATATTACTTTTTAACTGTCACTCACATTTTAAAATCCATGCACATTTCTTGCACAAATAGTACTTAAAAGAAAACATAAAAGTTTGGTGAAGTTATTCTTAAAATTGAAGGAGGAGTAGGGTTTAAAAAAAAGTTTAAAATTTTGACTTTTTTTTTTTGAATAAATGAAAAACTACTTGTAAATATTCATTTTTATTGCTAGAAATTTTTTATTTAGAGTGAACATTATATAAAACCAATATAATTTACAAGTTTATGTTATTATTTCTAGAAATAATATTTTGAGTAATGCGTCACCTTAAATAATAATTGCTTAAATAAGTAAAGACTTAGATCCTTAATTAATTGGTATGGAAAATCACTAAATGCTCAGTTAACTTTTCATGGATATTTTCGTTTAGCTGCAACACTATTTTTACTTTCCTATTTTTTCTACTTGATAATACATATATTAATGAAGTTTTTTGTATTCATAAATTACCCTAAAGGTCCGAAGTTACTCGTCGAAACAGATTCGATGTTTTTATGTTTGTCAATCTTCATTTCTTGCCAAATTTAATTAAAATGCACCTGTGCAATTTGCAAAAAAAAATGAATTTTTAGCCGATATCGGCGATATCTTTTTTTAATCATTAAAATTCTAGAAGTCATATCTACCAAAAAAAATCTTGTACTGTCAAGAGAGTTACTTTTTTATGCAAAGTATTCCTAAAGCTTTCACTGAAGATAATAAAACAGGAGATTTAACGTTCCTAAAATCGCAATGTTTCATGGCTACAGCTAAATGTACAATGTACATTTACAAAGTGACGTCATGTAGAATAAATTTTAAAGGAAACAATTCCAACTGTAAACAAGTTTAATAAAACTATTCAAGCAAGTACAGGGTTCTAAACCGCAAAAAGTATGGCAAAATTCCTTAAAAGTGACGGGATTTTCTTTGCAGTGTAAATAAAGAGAACCCCCCATTCAGAAATAAACCAATTTTTACATAAATCGTGTATAAAAAGAAACCAATTTTTACATTAATCGTGTATAAAAAGAAACAAATTTTTATATTAATCGTGTATAAAAAGAAACCAATTTTTACATTAATCGTGCATAAAAAGAAACTAATATTTACATTAATCGTGTATAAAAAGAAACCAATTTTTACATTAATCGTGTATAGATAGAAACCAATTTTTACATTAATCGTGTATAAAAATAAACCAATTTTTACATTAATCGGTGTATAAAAAGAAACGTGTAGAGTTTTCATTTTTCCTTTTTTTTATTGCTGACAGTTAAGTCCATTGACCTTTTTTACAGAACCCACATGATCACTGTTTGATTCTATCACTGGATATTTTTTTATAACCTCAAGGAAGTGAAATTAAATCGGTAGACATACACTTACCAAATAAACAGAGAAATGTTTTAATGTGGGTTTAGACTTTCTGATTGCTACAACTACGTTTTTACTCATGTGTGCATTTATATTAACCTTAAATCAGCCCCTGTAATGTATTGCAAAAAAAACCCTTATAAAACAATTTTTTGGTTAACTTTTCTTTTGTCTGACAATGATTCTGACAAATAATTTTAGTTCAATTAATTAGTAGTCTCAATTGCGCTTACGACGTATTCTCGCCACTTGACCAAGGTCTAAATAACGAGGACTAATAGGCTGTGTTAAGGCTCCATGGAAGCTAGAAATAGACAGCCGGAAAACGCACCCACTAATCTCGACGCATTCGGTAGCAAAAAAAATGTCGGATGGGCCCGGGTGGAATAGTGGGTTTTATCGCAGTCAATTACACAGAAATACGTATTCTGTTTTCAAACGGACATTTTTTTTACATATGTATATTATATAACGTAACTTAAAAGGTTTCTATATAAAATAAAGAAGAAAAATTTACCTCTCAAAAGCATAATATCTCCTGTAGGCTTTCTCCTTTAAAAAAAACACAGACATTTTCTGATGGAAAAATAACAAAAACACATAGTTTGTTTTTAAACATACTTTATTTTTCATTGGTGTAACATAACTTGCAAAGTTTCTATTAAAAAAAAAAGAGAGAAAAACTTACCCCTCAATAGCATAATATCTCCTATAGGCTTCATATTCCGTTAAAAAAAAACAGTAATATTTTGTTGGAAAATAACAAAATCACTTATTCTGCTTTTAATCAAATACTTTTTTTAACATTGTATATGATAGCTTTTAAGATTTCTTTATACTTATACTATTTTATACTTACCACCAAATGCAAAATATCTCCTGTAGAGTTGCTTTTCCCTGAATATCTTTGGTTGCGCGGAGCTGCCAGAAAAATGCGTTATAAACGGACGAAAATCCCACCGACCAATTTTTTTGTGGAGGTCTGGCGGGAATTTTCCCCCGGGTGCAACGCAACGTTCGAATTTGTTCAATTTCGCAGAAAATCAAGCTGTAAGAGAATTAATAATAAAATTAATTATATTATAAGAAACAAGTATTTACAGAATTTGTCACCTAACCCGATTTCCACACAACATTTGTCTTCAACAGGAAAAAAAGATCCAAGCACCGGATCAATTCTACATCAATCGTTTACATGGTAAATTTGGCTATTTTCATGTATTTTCTTTCAAAAATTCAGTAATTATTCGACAAAATGTAATAATTATTGCTTGCTTAATTCATTTATATTTCAGAAAATAAATATATAATATTCGTCGCTTTTAAATATAATAGAAGAAAAATATTTCATATCAACATGCAATAAAAGAATATTTTCGTGAAATATATATGACGTCATTTAAAACTAATTGATGTCAAAAAAGTCTTCTAATTTTTATGCGCTGAAGTTTTTGACGTATGAATTTTTTGGCGCACTTGATAGTAGCATTATAGCGCACTTGATAGTAGTTTGGGCTATGAAAGTGGGTGACAGACGGACTGAACGATTATAATACCTACCTATTTTTACGTTATAAACGAGGTGCGTAAGGAAAAATGTGCATTGTACTTGACATGTTTAACAATAAGTATGTTTTATTAAAGAAAAACTTGCGTTTACCTGCGTTTAAAACCTTTATAACGTCTTTTACAGATGAAAAAAAACTTTCGTGTAATAATAGAAACACAAAAAGTGCCTCGGCGGCGAAAGCCCAAAACATAGC
This sequence comes from Hylyphantes graminicola, assembly GCA_023701765.1. NCBI lineage: Eukaryota > Metazoa > Arthropoda > Arachnida > Araneae > Linyphiidae > Hylyphantes > Hylyphantes graminicola. Next base: position 67,668,918 of record CM043117.1, on the reverse strand, counting down.
TTCTCTCCCCGAATACTAATATGAACGTGTTTTGAAAGAAAAAAAAACATTGAAGTTTTCATCAAACAATTTAAAACTATTCATGCTTCATTTCTTTTTTAATAACAGTGTTTTTTTAGTGAGAAAAATATGTTCTTTTAATAATTGCAGGAAAATAACAAAGGGCATTTTCATAAATTCTGTTAGATGTTACGCAGATTGTGAATGTTTAGAGATCATAACTTTCTTAACCTCTTAAGACCCGACCAAAATCGTATATTCTTAATCTAAACATACTTTTCATACAAATATATACTAAAAAGTATGTTTTGCAAAGAAATTTTTTTAAGTTACTGAGAGACACGTCTTAAGAGCTAAAAATACACATTTTTGGGCTATAAATGCAAAACAAAAGGCCTTAGCACTTATTTGTAGTTTACATTGCATTTTAACATTGCTTTTAATGTAAAATGCAAATTAACTACTAAAAGAACTTTTTGAAAAGTTTGGGAAAAAATTAAAATAATTTCTAAGAACTCGAAAATCGTATTGACCCTCGTTCAACTTCATTTTTAAAAGAAATAAATGACTCTGCAATCAAAGGCTGAAAACTGATATTTGAACCTTCTTCTATCGGACCAGAACAATTTCGGAACTAATTAACTTGTAAAGTGTTTGTAAGAAGGTTTTAAAAAATGTCCCCAAATGGGGACGCCAGGTCGCAAGATGTTAAACCAAACCTAATCATAAAACTACATAGCTACCACAAAAGCTTGTCAATAAATGTTGTTATTTGTCTGTGTGTTTGTGTCGTCCTTCTTTGTGTGTCTCTTGTGACTGTCTCTTCTGGCGAGCTGGGTAATGGGCTATAAAGCCTACACTCTCCCTTCTAGAGGGCGCATTCACTGTCATTTGTCATACACATATTGGATGCTTAGAAACCAATCATAGCTTTCCCAGCACGAACACTAACTTAGTAGTGAAAACACTTTTACAGAGAATCATGCAGGGGTTGGTTTTCTATTCAAAATGGTTTTGGTATTTAAAAAAACTATATATAGCATAAAAAAAAACTTTATATTGTGTGGGCTTTTTACAAAAACCTACTCCTCTACGGGTTTTGAGAATTTTTGATTGATTTTTTTTAAATATCAATACAAAATATCAAATCAATAAAAAAATCAAAATTTAAATATCAATCAAAATAATCAAATACATATAAATCCACAGCTGTTATCGCATAAGATTTAAAGTAAATTTTAGTTGTGTAGCTAAAAATACGCCTCTTAGAATTCTTTTAAAAAATATTACAAAGGAAATTTCTGGAAAATTATTCGAATTGAATAAAATAAAGTAGACATGAAACATATTTTAAGAGTTTAACTAAAACAAGCATTGTTTCTACACATTTTTTCTTTGTTTTGGAATTAAATATGATTTTTTTACACTATTTTAAGAATATTTTTTTAAGTATTCCCTAAGAATAAAACTAATGAAAATTGAGTTTGCTTTTACTTATTCAATTTTTTAAATGTCAACTTCTTGCTGTGTTGTTGGTGGTTCAAAACATTTGTTACAGAAAGCAGAAAGCTTGCAAAAGAAAGAAAAGTTTATTTTCTATATCGGTCACATTGAGAGTGAAACCGAAGTAACCAATGAAATCGTAATAAAGAGAAAAATTATATAAGAGTGTTACATCATCTGAAACATCCCCATTAAAGGTAGTTTTGTAATTTTAAAAACTAAGTATTATTTATATAAGGAACAAAATAATTGGGAATAATTGATAAATATGATTTTTTGAATTTAATCGGATAACAACGTTATTATACTAATTGGAGGGAAAATGCTACAACATATTTAGCTTACTTCACGAGACGCAAAATCATTAATTCTTTCATTTCAGAATTCCATTGGTGGTTTTACATCGTAAGCTCCGCCCCCTTCATTGATTAAGCAATCGAAACCTTCTTTCACATTCATGGTGAAACTGCTGCCACTCAAGACGTGAACCCATGCCCATTGCAGTATTTTGTAGAGAATATTCTTTAGTGATTGACAAGAAATCGAATAAAATTTGAGGATGGTGTTTTTTCTACATAGATAAACTACATACAAACAGTTTTTACGAAAACAAACTAGATGCAGCGATGCAGCTACACTCCTTGCCAACCTAAGTTGGGTAGATAGAAATATGCTATGAAGAAGATCCTTCCGCGGATGTAGTAGAGTTCCATAAATGGTTTGTGAATCCTTCTAGAAAACATTTATTTCAATTAAGGTCTAACAGATTTGAATATTATTCGAGAAAATTTCGCAATTTTATCAGAATGAAAAGTGCATTTGGTTTAAATTGCATTGAGATCGTTTCGTATACAGTGACGCGTTTACCAATAGGCGTCAGAGGCGGCCGCCTGTGGCCCCAAGATTGCGAGGGCCCCCAAATTTCAAAATTAATAACAAATACCTGGACTTCCAACTGTGATCGAGACGAAATAAAACATTTTTTAATACTTGCAAGAAAAGAACAACTTTGGTTTCCAGCGAAAATTTATAACTTTCTGCAACACGGATTAAAATCGACTTTTCTGACTGTGGAAACGCTATTGCGTATTTATCTAACAATTCCGATTGGCAATGCAACTGAAGAACATTTTTTCTCTGTACTAAAAAGAATAAAGAATTAAAACCCTGCAGGACAACTTTCTGAAGAATCGTTCAAAGAATTTTTTTTAAAGTGCATTAAATATTCTGCAATATGATACTAAAACTGTCTCTATAGACCCAAATGGTGTCAAGATTAATCCTTTCAAAGTTTGTCATTTTTTTTTTCGAACTTAGCTCATTCGAACTAATGCATTTTGAATCGGATTATATACTATGGAAGCCCTGTTCTTTTATGCTATGATGTTAAAAAAAAATTAGACATGCAACAATGTATACAACAATAGTTAATAAGTTTATTTGTAAGGATATTCAGTAATTTCAAACTCAAAGAATTAAATTAATTTAGCCCTCTCACCATAGTTTTTGATGGGGATATGCTCTCCTAATCCGTCGATCCATATATGGATGAACCTTAACCGGGACCTTCCAAGAGGGCTAAATTAATTCAATTTTTATAGTTTGAAATTGCTGAATTTCCTGACAAATAAACTTATTAACTATTGTTGTACTCATTGTTGTTTCTTTTTTTAACATCCCATCCCAGCATAAAGAACAGGGCTTCGATAGTATATAATCCAATTAAAAATGCATATGTTTGATTGAGCGAAGTTCGAAACAAACAACAAACTTTTAAAAGATTAATCTCGGAAACTACTGGATCTATAGAGACAATTCTAGTATCATATTGTAGAAAATTTAGTGTACTTTAAAAACGTAGTTTGAAAGATCCTTCAAAAACTAGTCCTTTGGGATTGCCAAGGTTTAAGGATTTTTGACCAAGTTGCGTTCGGCGCTCGAGTTCGAAAACTTGGATTATTCACTAGTTCAACATCATTTCACACATGCTATAAAGATGTATAAAGTTACTGAGCTATAAGAACAGTAAAAGTATAAGTGAAATTCTTTCTCTTATAATATTTAGCCAAGACCATGGTTCTTTTTATCAGCCCCGAGTTGGTCACTAGCATTTTATGCTCCAAAAAAGGGGAGGGGGAATCCCAACTGAAACTGGTTAATCCTCCATCATGCTTTTTATTTGTACAAGTATTAAGATTTTTTAAAATTCTAATTTCTTTTTTTGGGGGGGGAGGGGCTCCGAATTCGGAAGCCGCCTATGGCCCTGGCATCCATAAACGCGTCACTGTTCGTATATAAATATTACCTTACAAGATTTTCCAACTACCGGACCAATCGCGCTTTCCCCCTTGCCTTTTTACTATTTGTTTTCACCCCAGTTAGGCATTGGTCATGTGAGTGTTTTCCGTTTTAATGCAACAGTAAAAGTTTCGATTTCAACTACACTGCTCATCTCAAAACAATTAAGGGAGCGAACATGTTTAAACCCTTTCAACTCCATTGATTACATTAGGAATCATAATTTTTGTTACAGTTAGTTAATCTTGAACTTACTTCAAATAAGTTTTATCAAATTCTAAATACATTTTATTACAAAGTTATATTTTCTTATTGCATAGTTAGACGGAAGAATCATGTCTTTTGAAGAATTAAAGGATGTTTTTTTTTTAATTACATGAAAATATGAAATCCATGGTAAAATAAAATTCACTCTGAAACAATTTTATAAAATAAATTGACAACAAATTCTTCAAGATTGCATTTTTAGATGCTTAAAAACTGGTTTTAACTATTTTTAACAAATTAAATTTTGAAAATTTATTGGTATACTTTATTTAAAAGTTATGATTCCAATTTTTTCTTTAAATTTTAGTTACAAAATTAAGATTTTTTAAAACTGTTTTTTACCATTTCATTCTGGATGCATAATGAATCTTTCACAGATTTAAGATTTTTAGGATAAAAAACAAAAAGTTGGGACTGAAAGGGTTTCAAAAGAACGCAAAGTGCTCCCCTAATCATTTTGAGCAGTGCCTACTTGCCGGAGTTAATTGAAGCATTTTTGAGAATAAACCAAATATTTTATTATTAGTTATTTCTTCATTTTCACAGAAACTAAATTTTAAATTTCAATATGGGACTTTGTTTTTCGTATTTTAAATTTAGAATTTTTCTACATAATACACTTTTTGTTTAATTTTTTCAACTTTCTGGGTTCTCTATGTTTTATTAAGTTTAAAAATAAAGCAATAAAATACAATAATAAAAAATTCAGTAAAAAATAATTTAAAAAAACAAAATACTGTGCAAAAGAAAAAGACAACATTCAACTTAAAAACATTTCTTTGGTAAATTTAAGGGTGAATAACTCAAGCAATGCAATGATTTTTAAAATGTAGCATTCAAAAATTTTTCACAATACAAAAAAGGAATCAAAACTTACTCAATATTCGGGAAAATAATAAAAGCTGAAGAAATCGAATTTGGGAAGACTTTAATCCAATTTTCCATCGAAATGAATGGCAACATTATTCAACCACTTGTTCATTATCGTTTGCTCTTTTTCGATTGGAACTTGCGCTTCATTCACAAAAGAAAAGAAGAAAAAAACCTCGTGGTGTTTCATTTACTGTTGATAGTTGATTTGCGCGAATGCGACGCACTCAAATGAAGGGAAAAGATACACGATGTAAACAGTGACAAAGTCACAGTTGCGTCATCTGGCGGCTTGGCCTCGAAGCTCTTCGCCTTTTTTTTTCTCGGGAAAATAAACAAAGACCATAGCCGCGCAGGCGACGAACTTTTATTGGGGAGAAGTGGAGATCGCATCGAAAATGCCTTCGGAATAAAAGATGATGAAGATGTGAGAAAGTGATCTTTTAAGCTTGTTATTTTAACCTCTTAAGACCCGGGGAAAATCCTACACGTATATTCTTAATATAAACATACTTTTCATCATACAAATATATGCTAAAAAGTAAGTTTAGCAGATTGCAGAGTAATTTTTTTAAAAAAAATATGTTTAAAAGTTTCTTAGAGATACGCCTTGAGCTCCAAAAATACATTTTTCTTGTGCTATAAATGCAAAATTCGGCGGCATCACTTATTTGCAGTTAACAGTTTATTTTAATATTGTTTTTTTATACAAAATGCCTTTAAACTAACTGCAATAAGAACTTTTTGAAAAGTTTGAAAAAAAGATTAATTAGTTTTTTAAGAACTCTAATATCGTATTGACCTTTTATTTTGTTAGAATTAATAAAAGTATTTCTCCATTTCATAGATTCTCAATTTTATGATTCGGCCCATTTCATTAGATTCTAATGATATTGAACAGAATTCCATATAATACAAAACAAATATAACAACTAAAACAAATATCTCATAATACGTATAAATTTTGAAAAAATAATGTCTGCAAAAATAACAAATTCTAAAAAAAAAAAAAAAAACTAGAACGGCGATTTAAATTGAATAAAAATTAAATTTCACTGCAAAGTCAAATGGGCAGACTATCGACGGACAGATAGATAGATATCCGCCCGGACGTATAGATAGACGGATAAAAAGTAAAAAAGTTAGGTTTCTGATGGACATACCTTTTTAGCAAAAACAAATTAACATCCGACTGATAGTACCGAAATTAGAAGATGGTCCAGACGAGTATCTCCATCATGTCAATACACTCTTAAAACAAACGAGTGATTTTAACTCAGTCTGAGTTAATTTTTACTCATTCCAGTGTCGAAAATACACTTCCCCTATAGGAAAGGATTTAAGTCATTTGTTTAGTTAAACCTACGACGGGATCACTCCAAACGAGTGATTTTAACTCCGTCTGATTTAAATTTAACTCAGTCTGAGTTAATTTTCACTCATTTCCACTTCCAGTGTCGAAAATGCACTTCTCCTATAGGAGTGGATTTCACTCTTTTGTTTTAAGAGTGTAACTACTTTCATTTTGGTAAAATTCTTCAGAATTAATAAAAAAAAAAAGCCAAGTAGGCTAACATTGCAAATTTCTTTAAAAAAAATTAATCTACTGAAATTTTCTATTATATTATTATTATTTTTAGTAGTAGTAGTTCGTTTGAACTTTATAAATAGTTTTGTTTTAATTATTATACTATATTTCAATAATTAATTTACTCTGAAATTTCACTTTCTCGATTTCATAGTCTTCGAATATTTAGAAAGCTGAATAACATGGTACAGTTCTTTAACGATAACGTTCTCAAGTTACATTTCTCTATGAAACGATCGTATGAGATGTTTGATAGACACAGAACATAATTTATATAGAATGCGTAGACGTAAAATTTATTGGATCATCCATTAATATGAAACAAGTTCGTAAGACTCATCATCATGAGTAATTACTTGATTTAATGAAAATTGAGAAATTATACAGTTGATAAATCTTCCGTTTCATTCAATGTAACATTTTGAGGAATGAATTTAATATAAAGTGATTCATCCAGTTAAAAAAGATTTCTGAAAAGGAATGAAATGTTAAATGTTTAAAAAGTGCAATAAGCATTAGGTGATTAGATATGGAAAAGCTTGCTGCATTTCTTGCTTTATTCATATCTACAAAGGAAGAAGTCCTGACTGACGGATTCACTGACTCACGTATCGACGCTCAGTCAAACAGTTTACAAATTTTAGGAGCTTATTCCTTTTTTGTACTGAGAGCGTCATTTTAAGCGAGATTTAATAATTCAAAATTCTAACCCAACCTTGTTTATAAAGCTGGGTTTTTTTTAATAGAAAGCGAAGTTTTTTTTGTTTTTTTGTGACAAATAGGCTCACAAATTACGCGAAAAAGTTTCATTCTTATTTACTTTTTAGAATATTGTTCTCACAATAAAATAAGAATATATCCTAGTTCTCATTCCCAGATTTGCTTGAAAAAGTCCAACTTAGGGCAAGAAAAAGGATTAAGGTTTTATCTGGTATCGATTATAACAGATTAAGGTCTTTAACACATTCGCTGCCACTAAATCATCGATAGAGTCTTCATCGATAGAGGCTGATGAAGTAGAAAAACATCTTGCTTTTTAAAACCTGTTCGTTACAATGGAAATAAACTAACTGTTCATTTTTGAACAAGTACAAATCTTAGTTCAAGATCGTAAAATAGCAAGGTTAGGTTGAATTAACGTCATCAACTAAAGCTACACGAGAGCTACCTAGTCGTAAAAATACAAGGAAATGTTCAGCCTGGCCTTTTCCAACCGGATAACTCATCATCTGTTACTAATAATTGAATTGAAAGCCAATTACCAGATTTGCTTCAGTGATTAACTTTTCGACTAAAAAATAATCATTAAATTTTCCTAATTCGTATTTTTGGGTAGTTTTTGTTTGAAAAAAATTTAAAAAAAATAAAACAGACAATTTTTAATTTTTTTATGGCTAGATTGTTGAATAACAAGCTGAATCACCTTACGGAATGCGGTATGTCATGTGTCTGGTCGCCCTACACTTGAGACGAAGGATTTAATTTCCTCGTAATTTTAAATGGAAGGCCCTCTTTCAAATCACCAAGTATTATTCCAAGCACAGAAGGATCGGTTGCAAAAGTTACAAACGAACTTGAACTCATAAGAACGGTTGCCGAAATGGTACTATGAATTTCATCAGAATGTGCTGTTATCGGTGAATCGGAACCACGCGACTCCTTAAGGAGTCAGTGGCATCCAACGTGTTAAACATGTATTCCCTGGAAACTAGGAGAACAAGAGGAGATTTAATTCTTTTATTCAAATTCAAAAGCAGGGACACATGCACTCTTAAAACAAATGAGTGAATTTTTCACTCAAAAAAAAGAAGTAAGTATTTTTCAACAACTTTCACCCCTGAGTGCGTTTTCGCTCAAAAAAGAATGCTTTGTCAAAAAAGAGCGATTCTTCTTAACAGAGTGAACGACAAATTCGTTCCGTTTCGAAAAGAATTTTAATTCTTCTTTTAAAAGAGCGATTTTAAAATGTATTCATTGGTCCTGTAGCGGTCGACACACAAATACGCAAAACTAGTCCTAGCGACATAGTTATTACTTTGTCGCAGACGGTTCAATATTGGGCTCGCACGCAAGAGGTCTCTGAATCAAAACCGGGCCCGGTCAGGACCTCATCAGTGGTGACTTCGGATGTCCGAAGGGTGCACGTCCGACAAATTTCACGCAACCATTGGTTGCATTAATTTTTGTGATTTTTTATAAATGGCTGCTCAGAAAGGAGTGAAAGCTGCTTGGTCAAAAAGGAGTGAAAAAACCACTCCCCAAAGAGATTGAAATTCGTCCAATAGGGAAAGTGCATTTTCAACATTGGAAATAAGTGAAAATTTACTCAGACTGAGTTAAAATCGATGGTTTTTAAGTGTAAAGGGCTTAGGGGTTTTCAACTTTTTCAATAGACAAACCAGAGGACGTGGTCACAAAATTAAAAAAAATATCGAGCATCAAAAGAGACTAGAGAGGTAAAAAAAAACATAAATTTTTCAATAGAATTGTCTCGATAGTTATTTGATACCGGTAGAAAATTAGAAATGTTTTGGACCAACCTTTCTGGGCCCCTGGCCTGTTGTTGGTCGTTGGTCAACAGTTTATGTATTACTGAGAATTTCATGTTTTACAGGGATAGGGGTAGATATGTGGCGTGCACCTTTAACTGTAAACTGTGACTGCTTAGCTAAATCTATAACTTTAACCTTTTTGTATAAATACAGAAGTTCCACTGCACACCCCTTTTGGGTTATTTATTATTTTTGCAACTTATGTTGGGCAGCGGATATTTTAGTTATGTTATTTGTTCATCTTGTTTGTGTAAGTTAAGCTTATTGTTTTTATAGTTATTGTTATTTCATAAATTATGTTATGCTAAAACGAGTTTACTTTATGTAAGATTCGACTTGGTGAACCACATATAAATTCAGGCTTGTGTGCTTGATCAGATACCCGCCTATGAAGCCTTCGTCAAGTAAGACAGACACAGAAAGAATTTTTACTGTCATAGAGAAAGAAATATACACCCAGGGCGAAGGAGGGAATCGAACCCGCACCCGTTTTAGCGCGCAGACTGCTAGCGTAATGGTCCAAACCACTCGACCATCCGGGCCCTATGTTCTACAGTATACGGTGGTTGACCTTTTTACGGTAAAATATCGGAATTTTATTTATTTCCTATGATTTCCAACCCAAGATTTCACTCGCAGCATGATGAACAAGCAATACCTGATCGGTTATCAGCCATTAATAAGCAATAACATTACTGCTTACTACTCATTTCTAGCCAAAGTAAGACGTTTAAAATCGCCTGAATGTTAACAAATTCCACACGTGCCGTTTATAATTCCGCAGCAAACACCAAAACATCTCTAATGAGGTCTTTAGAATTTGGCTTCTGGTTGTTTTGTTGGATGCATAGCCTTGCTCCCGAGCATTAAATAGAATTTTTTTTCTCTCGGAACAGGTTTATAAAACGGAGAGAAAAAAAAAAAACTTAAAGGGTGCATCAGAATGCACTTATTGGCTGAAAGGCGGAAATGGTGGTAAATGGTAAGGTAGGTAATGTAATCTATTCCGGCTGCCTATTTCTAGCCTCTTTTAGGAGCTTTAACACAGCCAACAACGCCTCGTAATTTAGAACCCTGGACAAGTGACGAGGTCGACACCTTAGTGGGCACCCAACGGAACTTCGAGTGACATCGTACGCTGGCGCACTTGGGAATTTGGACTCCACACATTTAACGAGCTCACGTCTGTGTCCCAGTGTACTCGGGCCCATATGTCACGAGTTGGATTTTTATACTCTTTCCCAGTACAGTGATCCGATTTATTGGATAACTGGCAGTAGGTGTGGTGGTAAATTTAATCGTCGCAGTTTTAATTGAAGTTATTATAAAAATGTGTTATAGTCAATACACGCGTACACGAATTATAGTCAACACATAATCTTTTAAATAACGCATGTTTTTTTTCCTCCAATGAGGCTGTAATATTGGCAGGCAAGCCTTTGCAGACTCCGCATATTCAACAGTACTGAGGGTAATTTTTTGTGGCACCATCTAGGCGACTATCGCTACCAATTTTGATGCCGAGATTACAAGGAATCAGAGCTCTCTGAGGATGTTAAAGTATACCGAGATTTCATTTTGTTGAGATGCGCAATTTCTATATAACGCATGTAATATAGAAATGTCTCAAAATGTACCTGAAATACATTTATTGGCACCATCACCATAGGATCAAGACGTATTTGCAATTATGTTTTGTTTTAAACTTGTGCTTTTCTTTCATAAAAGAAAATAGCAAATTAAATAATGTAAGGTCATGTAAATTTTTAAACAATTTGTGTATTTAAGGAAAATGCTTCATAGGTTTATAGGTAGTTTTATTTTGACTGGTTTTTAAGTTAAATTACATAATATCAAATATAAGGTGATGAAAGTATTGTGAGGGGTCGAAATTCGAAATGGAGATTTTTAGTTTTTCATAAGTTTTAGAGGGTGCAAGTCTTAAACCATTATTGTTACACTTATCTTGGTCCGAAGTCCTAATCGGGTGTATTCATTTGATAGTGGTTCAAAACTTAGAGACCCTTCGACGATCGCTCAGATGCAGCTTTCGTGTGACGTTAATTTCACAAAAGTTTGTTTATCGCATACTGTGTGGTATTTGTTTGTCAATCAGATTTATACACGTCATAATCAATGCCGTCTTTACCATAGGGGCACACGGGGCCCGTGCCCAGGGCCCCCATTCTCAGGGGGCCCCCGAAGGACCGACAATTTCTCTCGCACATTTATTCTCAAAACGCATTTGTCGGGCACATTACACTTTCTTCACAAATCTGTAATCTTATCAGAAGGTATTTACAAGGCATATACTACGACATTATATCGATGACTGCGCCTATTCCTTTATTAATTAATAATATTTCCAAACGCATCCTACCTAATTTACTAAGTACGCCATCTAGCGATCAATCGCGCAATCACTCCGATTCTAAAGTCAAGCTGCACTGTCGAAACAAGAACCAACATAAATTTCAACATTGTTTATGGTTGAATTGTACAATTTTTTCTCAGCTTCGACAAAACGATGGAAAGTTTTGACAGAGCATTTAGGTGCGAATAGAGTCCTGAAGTCTCCTTCAGAAACTAGATTTTCTGAAGCTATTAATGCTATGAATGATGCTATTAATGCTTTTAATAATGGCAATAATTGATTACATAAAATAAATGGTCATACTCAGTAAAAAAAATTAATTATTGTAATTCACTTTTTTTACTTTCCAAAAGGGCCTCAAATTATTGTGTGCCCAGGGGCCCCAGCCCAGTTTAAGACGGCCCTGGTCATAATGTCATAAAGATTTCCTTCAAAATTTCATTGAGACAAACATGATATGATAAACCTTTCTCTATGATAGACCTTTCGTCATGTCTACGTCATATCTTTATTACTTTAAAATATATACGCATATTGGTATTTGTTTGTTTATCAATTACTTTTCATCGCGACCTTGCTTGTGTGCGTTGCAGTTCAGACAAAGATTATAAAAATAGTTTGGACTATCGTCATGTCTAATGTCAGATTTTAGCTTCCAACACTACGTTTATAACGTAAAAAGTAGAGGGTATTATAATCGTTTAGTCCGTCTGTCTGTCCGTCAACCACTCTCATAGACCAAACTAGAAATGCTAAAGGAAAGTATGTTAAGTCAAAAAAAATTTACGCATCTAAATTAGAATACATTGAAAATATCAGAAAAAATAAAATGTAAATACTTTAATTATTCAAAAAAAAAACTGCAAAAAGTAATCCTATAAAAGCATAAGAAGCCATTTTTATCAGAATTTAATCGCCATTGCCATTCGCAACAATTACTCGAGGAACTTTAATTCTTTTAAAGAATAAATTAAAATAAATTTATTTTTTCTACATCAATCCAGCCGCGTTTCGCTAAAATGGCTTCGACAAGAGTTCCAATGTCTTTACAAAGACATAGAACATTTTCTCCTTAAAATCACTAAATAATCAAAACCATCAAAATTACATTTGAAAAATACTTGCTTTAAAAAAATCCCCAAATATTCTGAACTAAAAATATTAAAAAAAAATCTACAACAAATATTTCTATTCCTTGAAATTAATAATTTAAAAAAAGAGCTACTTTTTTATAGATTATTTTATATGTAATCTTATATCCGTGATTATGAACGGTAATTCTGGTACTATATGAACAAACCAATTCAAAATTTAGTGCATATGACAAAAAATTAAGTTACATAAAGACAAGTAACACTATAACTAGAACATACAAACGAATGCACCATTCGTAAAAGCAATGCTCACAAGGCGTTCTGTAAATGGGGTTTTACCTCAAGGTTAGTCTTCGAGTTGGGAAACATACGAATTCATTGCCATTGTTTCAACTGGGTACATAAAGGTAACAAGTAAAGGGAAGATTTGAGAGTTTTTTCAGAAACTATTTTAAGCCTAGTTTTTTTTTTTTTTTCAATTCGAAATTTTTTCGAAATTCCTAATCAGTTTGGAATTACGTCATAAAATGTAGCACAATGTAATTCTTTGATTGTTCATTAATTGTTTACAAAGGAAGAAAACGGCAAAGTATACTTTTTGCATACAATTCTGCTTGGTTTTAATTTACCTTCCTTATTTTTTTAAAATGAAGTTTGTAGTAGTTTAATGTTTTTTGTTATTTATAAATATTTAATAATCATGATGGCTTAATGGTTTGGATCGCAGACGCTAGCAGTCTGCGATCTAACGGGTGCGGATTCGATTCTCGCCTTCGTCCTGGTTGTACTTCCTTTCTCTGTGTCAGTAAAAGTTCTTTATGTGCCTGTCTTTCTTGACGAAGGCTTTTGTTTTGGAGGAAGGGGTGGGGATGAAAATTGAAATACTCCAATAAAAATTTAATCCAATAGGGGGAAAGTATTCATGTTCATAAATTTTTATTTTTTAAATGTTTTAATTAAAACAGCATTAGAAAAGTTGTTTCTAGTGTTTTGATATTAAAAAAAATTAAATGCTTTCCATATTAATATTCAACACCATTCTGTAACTTTTGTTGAGGTAAATTGAAGAGCAACTACGCTTTTATTTTTTAATAAAAAAAATATAATTTTTCCCAGAAATATTTTTAAAATGGCCCCACAAAAAAATCTTCTAATGGCTACAGATTAAAGATGGATTGAATGGAGTATCGTCCTTCAAAGTAGGCGGTCTCTGATTTAAAAGATAACTTTTTTTCATGTGAATCAAAACGTAATAAAACTGTGTCTTATATGGAGTTTCTGAAAAATATACATTTTTGGTTTTGCTTAGTATGAAGAATGCCGCTTAAAATTACATCATCATTTACCCTGGCCCCTCTCTTTATCCTCTTGCGACCTGGCGTCCCTATTTGTGGATATTTTTTAGATCTCCCCACAAACAATTAACACCTTAATTAGTTCCGAAATTGACCTGGTCCGATAAAAGAAGATTCAAATATCAGTTTTCAGCCTCTGATTACAAGTGTCAGTCATTTATTTCAATAAAAAATGAAGTTGAACGAGGGGCAATATGATATTAGAGTTCATAAAAAATATTACAAAAAATAAAACTTTTAAAAAAGTCCTTTAGTAGTTAGTTTTGAAGACATTTTGCAATTAAAAACAATATAAAAACAATCTGTTAACTACAAATAAGTGATACGGAAATTTTTGAAGCATTTATAGCACAAAAAATGTGTATTTATAGAGTTAAAGGCGTGTCCCTAAGTAACTATTACACATATTTTTTTTTTAATTTCTTTCAGAAACATACCTTTTAGGATATATTTGTATGAAAAGTTTGTTTAGATTATATAAGAATATATACGTGTAGGATTTTGCTCGTGCCTTAAGAGGTTGAAACTGCGCACAATTAATTATCAATTTTACCCATTACTTCATAAGCGGGGATACAATGACTTAGGTCACGTGATGAGACAGCAAGGCACCCCCGTAATCATTACCATCGGTTCGATAACACGGCGCATGCAAATATTGCAAAATAAAACGCAACCGAGGGAACTGGTTTTTAACCCTTTCAGTCCAAAAAATTTACTACACAACAGAAACATCTGATATTCACAAAATAAGCTTATTTTAGGTCAAATATACGAATTCCATAAGAAAAAAAAATTCATTAAAATTTTTTATATGGTTTTTGAAACAATGCCAAAATTTTTTAACTGTGGAAAACAACAAAATAAAAATATATATATTACCTAAAAACACTTCTAGTTATATATTTTAAGGTATCTGACCATATTATTAAAAAAAAATTCGTAATTATGTTAACCGAAATAGTTTAAATTGTGTTTTAAATGTGTGGAACTGAAGTGAACTTATCAAAAATCAGGAGAAACGCTTGTTGACTATTTTCTAAATAAAAAAATAGTAGTTCTGACTTCTATTGAGATTAATGTAAAATATTGTCTGATAGAACAAAGTGTGAAGAATCGAATGATGTGTGTTTGGATGTCATAACGGGATATAAAAATTTTGAAAAAAATATTGAAAGTGATGATGCCAAATGGCATCACTGGGACTGAAAGGGTTAACATAACTCTCCCTTTAATTTATCAGTCACTAAATTTAGCAACAAAAAAAACGTTGGCTAGGCAAAAATGCTAATAATCTTAATTTATAAAAAAAATAAAAAAAAATTATAATTAATTTTTGAAAATTAACTTTTTATTAAATAATTCTTCTAGCAAAATAGAGTTTCTACGATTTCTTTTTTTTATATTTGTATCCGTGCTGGATTTCATTGGTTGCTTCGGTTTCACGTATACTGCTATTTTACTGGTTGCTTCAGTTTCACTCTCAAAGTGACCGATATAGAGGAAAACAATGTTTCCTTTCTGATTTCTTATAAATGTTTTGAACAACCAACAGCACAGCAAGAAGTCAGCATTAAAAAAATTTAAGTAAAATATTCTTAAAAAACTCATTTTCGAATACATAAACACAAGTAATTGCAGGGAACAAATGACAACAAACCGTTAACCGCAAAATGACAAAACCTGTTCAAAGAACAAAAAAAGCTTTTTTAAAAGATTTTGTGTCAAAATTGTTACTTTTAATTATTATTTTAGGTATTCATGAATATATAAATAGAAATGCATCCAGAAAAAATAATACAAATTTTTTAAAAAAAAGAAGAAGAAGCGGGGTTGTTTCACGGCCGTAAATAGCAACACCTCCAACGGTTTGTTGTCATTTTTTGAATTTATTTACTTATGTTTTGGTATTCAAAAATGAGTTTTTAAAGAATATTTTACTTATTAAATTGTTTAAATGACAACTTCTTGCTGTGCTGTTGGTTGTTCAAAACATTTAATAAGAAAGCATACATAGAAAGGAAACATTCTTTTCATCTATATCGGCCATTTGGGAGTGAAACTGAAGCAACCAATGAAATCCAGCACAGATGCAAATGAAAACAAGAGCATTACATCAACTGAAACTTTCCCACATGAGGAATTGACATAAATTTACTTACACTAAGTGATAACGAAAAATGATTGAAAGGATAAAATTTAATTGGTTGTTTAAAAAGAGTGTAATTGGAGTTAAGAACTTTGAAAACGACGTTTTTCATTTTTTTTAACAAAAAAATATCAAATGAAAAATTCTAAAAACTATGTAAGAGTAATCATGAAACGTAAACATATCTGTAATTTTTTTATTGATTTGATCACGTAATTTATAAGCCCCCCCCCCCACCCCCCATTCGTTACAAAAAAAAACCTTTCCTACATTAAATAAAAGATTCATAATTTGTATTTGTAGCGACCGTAAAGTTATTTCAAAAGTAATTAATCGAATGTTATTAATAGCATTTTGTGAAAATTTCGATTCCGCGAATAAGTGTTGAATAAAAATTGTTTGGTAATCTATATTTTTCAGAAATAAATAGTATGTCTCAAATCTTTTTATCGAGAATAATTTTTAAACTTAGGTTTTCTTATTTTCTATTTAAATAAGAACACAAGGCGAATTTTTATTTCAACAAACAAATAAGCAAAAAAAAGGAGATACATAATCCCAAACTTTTTATACAAATATCTGCAAAAAAGTATGTCTTTCAAAGAAATTTTTTTAAAAAAATTGTTTATAGTTACTTAGAGACACACCTTAAACTCTAAAAATACGCATTTTTTGTGTTATAAATGCAACAAAAAAGGCCGTATCACTTATTTGTAGTTAACAGAATATTTTGAACATTGTTTTTTGAAAAGTTCGAAAAAAAATTAATGACTTTTATAAGGACTCTAATATCGTATTGACCCTCGTTCAACTTCATTTTTTATAGAAATAAATGACTGATACCTGTAATCAAAGGCTGAAAATTAATATTTGGTTTTTCTTCTATAGCACCAGCTCAATTTCGGAACTAATTAACGTGTTGTTTGTGGGGAGGTTTTAAAAAAATGTTTCCAGTAAGCCAGGTCGCAAGAGGTTTATAAAACCTTTCATTGAGAAAATTTTACACAATTAGTTTACTAAGTTCTCTTTTGCATAAAAAAACCCTCAAAACAAGGCTAATTTTTATTTCAAAAATTAACAAATTTACGAATAAAATAAGATGAAATCCAAAACCTCAAATAGTTGATTGAAAAAATCTCTTTATTTTCAATGCGCACATGTATCCTAGTCTCCTGACCGTAGAGCCTCACATATGTTCTAACATTCTTGCAATAACTGCACCTTCTTGCAATTAACCATAAATTTTAAAAATAATATATAAATTAGATTAAGTTTCTTTCATTTGAAAATAGTCTTAAAAGAGAGAGTGAGAGATAGATAGAGAGAGAGTGAGAGAGAGAGATTGTGTGAGAGAGAGGGAGATAGATAGAGAGAGGAGAGAGTGTATGAGAAAGAGGGAGATAGAGAGAGTGTGAGAGAGAGTTAAAAAGAGAGATAGAGTGAGATAGAGAGATAGATAGAGAGTTATATAAAGAGTGAGAGAGATAGATAGAGAGAGAGGGAGAGGGAGATAGAGAGAGAGGTTGAGATAGATAGTGAGAGAGATAGATAGAGATTGAGATAGATAGAGAAAGAGTGAGGGAGAGGGAGATAGAGAGAGTGTGATAGAGAGTGAGAGAGATCATTTCTTTAACCCTCCAATCGTTAGACCCGGCTTTTTAAGCATCAGTCTTTCTTATAATAACTTAAAAATTTCATAATTTTATAAATAATATTTTTTTATTCATAATGTATTTTTTCATTTGGAAATGTTTAAAAGATCATCTCTTCAAAAATAAAACTAATTTTAACATTTTAAACAAACATTTTAATTAAAATAAATTTTTAAATTTACGCAATAAAAACAACCAAACATTTTTGCCCAATTTCAGGCCTTTTGGGAAGGTTAAAGATAAATCTAATTCTGGGATTTTCGGAACAAATATGTTGTTTAATAAAAAAAAACTTCAAATTTATACAGAGGTTGGTTGGCTGGTAGACATATATATTCAGGTTTGTGTGCTTGGTCAGAGACCCGCTTATAAACCTTCGTCAAGTAAGACCGACACAACACGCACACACATAAGTGACACATGCTGCCACCTCCGCAATTTAGACATGTGCCTGGAGGAGAAGGAAATTAGTCTCCAGAGACCAGTACCCGTGGGAAGCTGTGCCATGACCACCCACAGGACTTTCGTACCAACAGATTTAACGAGCACGTACTCCCCATATACCCGGTGGGTCTTCAGTGGCAACGGGACTCGATCGCAGGAGATTCCGAGAACGAGGCCTTAACCACTAGGCAACCCACGACCCTTTATGTGGAGAAAACAACCATACACTTTTGCCCAATTCCAAGAGGAAGGCACGCGGAGCCGTCGAGTTATGCAGAAAGCCCTAAATAATCCAATTAAATGGTTGATCATTGTGAATGAAGGATGTGTGAATGAAAATTGCGTAATAATAAGTCCCATTCAGGAAGTCCCAGAAAACGTACACCCCTTTCCGGCGGAAGTGCTCGAGTTTCAACCCTTTTTTTTCCCTTCTTGCTCAGTTTTCTCATAGATATGGTTGAGTTTATAGTCTGAACTATCGTCGCACTAGAGCTACGGTCGTAATTTAGAACCACAGTCAGGTGACGAGCCGACCAGAGGCGCCGACTCCATAGGGCCTGAGGGGGCCCGAGCCCCCTCAAAAATTTGTTTAGGGGGGCAGAGCCCCCTCCCCAATAATTTAAGAAAATTATTAGTTATATTTTGCATTGTAAAATCACAAAATTAGGATACTTTCGTTCAGTGTGCCGGTCACGTGACCGGTAGGTTTCTTTTTGTATTAAAAGTGTAGGTGTAACATTAGCTAGAAAAAGTGTTTGAGTTTGTATTTTGAACTGCTTGAGCACGTTCTCTTGTGTCTAATATGAATTAAGTTTGCAATGGATAATTTTCTTACCTTTTGGTAACAAATTTATCCATTGCAGGCGCGCTTGGAAATGTACTATATTACTTTATTAGTTATCAATAAATATTTTTAGGATTTAAGACCCAATTAAAACCTGCTATTTACATACTTTTTGACTGAAAATTATTGGGCACACTGTATTAGCATTAACTTTGATATATTGTTTTTGTTTAATGAACCCTGAGCCTTATTCAAGATAAGCTTTAATTAGCTATTTCACTTATTAATCAGATGCAAAATACAGTGGAACCCCAGAATTTCGGGACTTGAAGGGCGTCGAGTTTCCTAAATGTCGAGTTTACATCAGAAGTAAAGGGTTATACCGTACAGTTACAGTCCATAAGCATAATTATTACAGTAAATTAAATTAGCTTACGAAAATAACGTCCGTGTTTTTGCTTTGTTTCCTTTTTCAAAGCCAAAAAATTTGTCAGGCGTTTCGAGTTTCCCGGAGTGACGAGTTATCGGGAGTCGAGCTTTCGGGGCTCTCTAATGAATGTTCAGCATATGACTCTAAAATGCTTAAAAACTCACTATGTTTCATCGAAAATTTAGAAAATTTCCCGAGGCATTATATCAAAAAATTTTTATCCTAAATTAAATAACATTTATCAAAAGTTTTTTAAAAAGTCTCATTGACAAACGATTTTCCAAATTAAAGCATCATATCAAAAAATATTTATCTTGAATTAAACTTTCATCAAAAATTCCAAATTAAAAAAAAAGTCTAATTGACAAACGATTTCTAAAATTAAGGGGGTATAGGACACAAAATCTTTAAAAAAAATCACAAAAAATATTATTATCTTAAAAAATAACACAAATATTTTGGAATAATATGGAAACAAAGTTTTATTTATATCTGCAGTAGAACGTGAGATATGTAGCTTTTTGTGTCATGACATCTGTGTTGACCAACCACGTTTATAACTTTTGCTTCCTCGTAATATTTGATAGGAATAACATTATCGAATCCGTAGTTGTTCGGGCGGTTTGGAGCGCTTCAGTAAGGAAAGGGATAAACTTCAAAGCTGTTTTTCTCCTTGATCGTGTTTTCGATGATTTTTTGACTTTAAATTGATATAACTCAAACTCTACTGCCCATAGAGTGTTAAAATTTTCCACGCATATTTTTCAAACATATATCTTTGATTTGTCTTTAGGGATTAGTAGTAAATAATTTATTTTTTTAGTTATTAATTTTTATAATAAAAGTGAACCTGTGAAATTATTTAAAAAAATTCAATATTAAAAAAAAAAAAAAAACTATGGCAAATAACAACAATCGGTAAAGACAGTTTGTTAAATATATTTTCTTGTTTATAAAAATGCTAATTTTTTTTGTTTGTCAAATAATTTTTGGACATATAACAAAAATAAGAAACATCACTTTTTTACACATTTTATTTTTTTTATAAAAAAATAATGATAATTTAAAACCTTTGACTACCTAAAAGTGTAAGTTTTTTTGGTATACAATGATGGAAAAAAAATTATTTTGATATCTGCAATATATAAAAAAAAAGTTAAAAGTGTCCCATACCCCCTTAACGCATTATATCAAAAAATATTTATCCTAAATTAAATAACATTTATCAAAAGTTCCAAATTAAAAAATAAGTCTAACTGATGCATGATTTACCAAAATTAAAGCATAAAATCAAAAAATATTTATCCAAAATTAAATAATGTTATAAAAGTTTCAAATTAAAAAAAAGTCTAATTGACAAATGATTTTCCAAATTAACGCATTATATCAAAAAATATTTATCCTAAATTAAATAACATTTATCAAAAGTTCCAAATTAAAAAATAAGTCTAACTGATGCATGATTTACCAAAATTAAAGCATAAAATCAAAAAATATTTATCCAAAATTATATAATGTTATAAAAGTTTCAAATTAAAAAAAAAAGTCTAATTGACAAATGATTTTCCAAATTAACGCATTATATCAAAAAATATTTATCCTAAATTAAATAACATTTATCAAAAGTTCCAAATTAAAAAATAAGTCTAACTGATGCATGATTTACCAAAATTAAAGCATAAAATCAAAAAATATTTATCCAAAATTAAATAATGTTATCAAAAGTTCCAAATTTAAAAAAAAAAGTTTAATTGACGAATGATTTTCCAAATTAACGCATTATATAAAAAAATATTTATCCTTAATTAAAAAAACTTTTATCAAACGATTTTCGCATTTTTTTTTTTCAGGAAAAAAAGCTGATATGATTGATAAAAAAATTCCACTAATATAAACGGGGATGAAAGTTCGCATGTTTCTGGTGGCAATGCCTCATAAATCTCCATTCTGCTGGTGACGTCACGGGGACGGTCGTCGGGCGCCAAGGGTAGTCGCATCTCCCAAGGGCGTAGACCTCTGAAAAGGCACGTGACATTCGGAGACGAGATCGTTTTAATGCCTGACACTTTCGAACATATTCATCACTCAATTATTTCTCAGAAAATCTGTCGATTTCAAAAGATTGCGGTGTAAGAGGCCTAAAAAATTTATTTATAAAGCAATATTTCGTTATGGAAAATAATATTTTCATAACCACGTGCAAAAAAAATTCACCTATTCAAATCAATAACGGTTTGAAAAGCCACTTTTTTTTAGGAATCAGAGTAACTTTTAGGCAACAATTGCTTAGGTAGAATTTTTTCCACTCTTTTATTCAAGTTTAGAAAAATCTGAAATTTCTTACTTGCCCGGTAGGTCAACCTCTGAACAAATAAATCGGATATTAGTACATTTTAATTTCTCTTGCGGGCAAGTTCGAAACATTTTTACTTGCTCGGTAAAAATTTCTAGTCATCTTTGTGAAACTGAATGAAGTTTTTGCATTACAAATCACTATTATCTTAGAAACTTCTCAGCTTCAGTTACAAAAAAAACATTTTTTTAACAAGACTATAGTACATATTTTTTAGAAGCAATCTTAGCAATCTCAAGCGCAATGTCTATTGATTCGGTTCAGTTGTTTAAATTTTAATTGCAAAGGAAACATAAACTTTTGAAATTATTAAAAAACAGTTTTTAAAGATGAAAATTCTTAGGTGTTATATTATCTTTAAGTTTCTAGAGTTATTTTTGTTGTTATATTATTGTAAAATTGTACTTTTTTTAAAGATTTAAAAAAAAATTAAGCACTTAAATTGAGCTGTATACGTGATTACTTTAATAAAAACCTTCTTTTAAAATACACATAATCAAATTCATCAAAAGATTAATAGCACCAAAAAGAATCTTATATGGGCAGAACTCTTAAACGTTTAAAAACTGAACAACAAAGAACTTAAAATACTAGATAACTACTTACATTTGATGCCAGTTGTAACACAGATTAAAATTTCCAAACCATTTGCTGTTTAGAAAGAAGTAGTTTACGTAATAGTATCTCTCATGCAACTTGGTATAATTTCAAATCCTAGGGCAATTGTGTGACAGCTTTTGCAGAGAACCTGAAACGAAAACAAAATATAAGAAAAACAGATAATACACAGGAAAAATAGGCATAATTGTAAATCCTCAATTTTAGTTGGGAGCTTTAAATTTTGTACCTTGGCTCAAACATTTTAAACACAAAATATTTATTTGTTTATTTATTTATTTATTTATTTATTTATTTATTTTAATTTTGTTTGTTTGTTTGTGTGTTTGTTTGTTTGTCTACTTATTTATTCACTCATTTATTCTCTCATTCTCATTTATTTATTTTAATTTTGTTTGTTTGTGTGTTTGTTTACTTATTTATTCATTCATTTATTCTCTCATTCTCATTTATTTATTTATTCATGTATTCATTCATTTATTTATTTATTTATTTATTTATTTATTTATTCATTCATTTATTCATTCATTTATTCATTCATTCATTTATTCATTAATTTATTTATTTTCTGGTCTTGAGTAGCAACCGAAATGCTGAACGAAAATAAATTATTTCTCGACATTGCTGAATCAATGTCACTTGGAAATAGAGCACCAATTAGGGCACCTATGGGATCTGAGTAAAATCAAGAATAAAACCCGTAATGAATATGTCATCAGAAACAAACCAATGGGGTTGTTTTACGTCGTGTAAGGCAACAGCTCCAACGGTTTGTTGTCATTTTTTTCTGGAATTACCTTTGTTTAGGTATTCGAAAATGAATTTTCTAAGAATATTTCACGTTTTGAATTTTTTGAATGCCAACTTCTTGCTGTGCTGTTGGTTGTTCAAAACATTTCTTAAAGAAAGCTTGCATACAAAGACAAAAATTCGTTCAATTTTTTATCAGTTATTTCTAGAGTGAAACCGAAGCAACTAATGAAATCCAAAAAAGATAAAAATTAGAACAAGAGCGTTACATCATCTGAAAAATTCCCAGTGCCAACTTAGCCTGGGGCCCAGTCGGTTAGGCAATAGGCACTCGCCTAGTATGTTAAAGTTTCGGGTCCGGGCATCGCCAAAATAACTGCTGACCTATAAACGGCCCAAGTAGGCAAAAATGTCGGACGAATAATACCCCGTGTAGAGGAAGTGCATGTTAAATATCCTACGAAGTCCCATCGCCGAGTACGATGTCGCCCTTAATGGTTGAGTTGGGTGCCTACTTAGGTGTCGGCTCGTCACTTGACTGTGGTTCTAAAATGCGCCACCCGTCGCCAATATCCCTCGAGTAGCTCTATTGCGACGATAATTCAAACTAGACCTAAACCCAGTGCCAACTTAACGACTTCGACCACTTTTACCCTCACAAAATCTAAACCTCTGAGCTCCATGTGTCGATACTGTAAAATACGGCCGCCATATCTCAAAGGTTAATGTTCTTGTAAAAGGGAGCTTTTGAACTCAATTGATTAAACGTATTCCGGAAATTGATGTGAATTAGTTCAAGTGGAAAATAAATGGACTTTGGACTTTTTTCTTTACATGTCCCATGACATAAGCCATTGACTTTTAAAAAAATAAATCCACTATTGTATTAGCTTTCATTTTTAAAACTAGGGATGTATAACACTGCACGACTTTCTATTACCACTTAATAAATTGATTCACACGTTTAAAGTGATTCAGGGGTACAGGGTAAGGGTAGGGTACATATGTATTCCGGTTTGTGTGCTTAATCAGAGACCAGCTTATAAGCCTTCGTTAAGTAAGACAGACACAGAAATTTATTTTACTGTCGCAGAGAAAGATATTTACACCCAGGACGAAGGCGGGAATCGAACCAGCACCCGTTACAGCATTAATTGGCAATATCAATACAATAGAACCTTGATTATCCGTCCCTCTTTTATCGGGAACTCTCTGTTAACCGATCGCCAAGAGTCAACATAAAAAAAATTGTCCAAATAGGAATTTTTTGTTGTTCACAAAAGAAACAATGCTAAGAAATCAACGGAAAGTTGAAAATCGAGAATGGTGTTTCTGTACAATTTCATAACTTTATAACAAAGAAACGCAGAAAGTTGTAACTAGAAGCAAACTTTTTATAATTTTTAAAACGATTTTTGATTAAAAATATCAAAATTCTACTTCCAGTAGTTAGGAAGCCATTAGGGGTTACATACAAACATTGCTTTTTATAGTTTAGATCTAGAAATAATATTAAGGACTACATTTTATTTAAAAGTGTTACAAAACTAAATTTCATAGTTTTCTACATTCTAAGTCAACGCGAGTCCTTGGGCTCCACTGATTTTAACCCTTTCAGTCCCAAAAATTTACTACACTGCAGAAACATCTGATATTCACAAAATAAGCTTATTTTAGGTCAAATATACGAATTCCACAAGGAAAAAAAAATCCATTATGTGGTTTTTGAAACAATACCAAAATTCTTTAACTGTGGAAAACAACAAAATAAAAAATTATATAAAACCTAAAAACACTTCGAGTTATATATTTTAAGGTATCTGACCATATTATTAAAAAAAATTAGTAATTATTTTAACCGAAATAGTTTAATTGTGTTTTAAATATGTGGAACTGAAGTGAACTTATCAAAAATCAGGAGAAACGCTTGTTGACTATTTTCTAAATAAAAAAATAGTAGTTCTGACTTCTGTTGAAATGTTGAGATTAAAGTAAAATTTTGTCTGATAGAACAAAGTGTGAAGAATCGAATGATGTGTGTTTGGATGACATAGCGGGACATAAACATTTTGAAAAAAATATTGAAAGTGATGATGCCAAATGGCATCACTGGGACTGAAAGGGTTAAAACAATTAGGGGAGAGCATGGTTTAAACCCTTTCAACCCTAATGATTCCATTTAGATTCATCAGCTTGCGATATTTTTTTCCTCACTATGTTTAGTCTCACTCGCACTTATTTACCGTTAGATGGAAGAATCATGTCCTTTGAAGAATTAAAAAAAAATTGTTTCAATCAAATGAATGAAAATGTGAGAAACACTGTAAAATAAAATAAACTCTAAAACAATTTTATGAAATAAATTGACCCTAAATTCTTCACGCTTGCATTCTTAGATGTTTAAAAATTGATTTTAACTTTTTTTTTTAATCAAATAAGGATATCGTTATAATTTATTCATGAAAATTATTTAAAAAATAATGTTTGCTTTAAGTAAATGAAAATATGAAAAACATGGTCATGCTAAAATAAAATTCTCTCCCAAAAATTTTCATGAAACAAATTGACCCGAAATTCTACACTTTTGCATTCTTAGATGTTTATAAAACGATTGTAACTTTTTTTTATACAAATAAAGTTTTGAAAAAATTATCGGTATAAATTATTCAAAAGTTATGATTCCAATTTCCCTCTTAAATTACAGATATAAAAAATAAGATTTTCCCCTGTTTATTACCATTTCATTCTGGTAGCGTAATGAGTCAATTTCACAATTTTTTAATATTTTTATTTCAGTATGAAAAATAAAAAAGTTGGGATTGAAATGGTTAACTTACTATAACTCCCAAAAATGTACCATGGAATGTGGTGTGTAATGTGTAATAGTGGTAGCATAACGAATCTGTTTCACAATTGTTTTTTTTTTTTAAATTCAGTATAAAAAATAAAAAGTTGGGATTGAAATGGTTAACTAACTATAACTCCCAAAATGTACCATGGAATGTGGTGCGTAATGTGTAATGTGGTAGCATAACGAATCTATTTCACATTTTTTTTTTAAAAAAAGTTCAGTCTAAAAAATAAAAAGTTGTGATTGAAATGGTTAACTAACTATAACTCCCAAAATGTACCATGGAATGTTATGTGTAATGTGTACTGTGGTAGCAAAACGAATCTATTTCACAATTTTTTTTTTAATTTCAGTTTAAAAAATAAAAAAATGGGAATGAAATGGTTAAGAATGACTCCCAAAATGTACCATTTCCGAATTCTTCCAGGAAAACTAAGTTTCGGAACTCGCGCGCTTCTCTGGCAACCCTTCTGGGTCAGTGGCCTCCGAGGATTGGCGCCAAGCGGCCGGCAGATTGGGCCGGCGACCATAAACTAAAACTTTTCTTGAAACGCTGTCCGTTTTACGACCTTAATCCGGCTTTGATCATTCATTCCGGACGTCGAATTTCCGGATTCCTTTCTTCCCCTGACATTTTTCATCAAGCTTCACTGAAAATTTGCTTGGTGCAAAATAGATGAGTCAAAAACAAAGAACGTTTTAAATAGTTAAGTAACAAAGTTTTTGAATTTTTAATTGCTTCTTACTAGAAATTTGTTTTGACTAAATTAGATGAGAGTAGAGTGGTTAAAATAAGGTTTTTAAAAAATTCTTTATGGATCTTTATAGGATATTTGTTTAGTGTAAAATAGATTGGTCAATGCAACAAAGTTTAGTTTAGTAACAAAGTTTTTGAATTTTTAATTAGGCCTTTCTAAAAATTTGTTTTGAGGTCGCACGAATGTTTAATTAAAATAAGGTTTTTATTTCTTTATGGAATTTTATAGGAAATTTGCTTAGTGTAAAATAAATTAGTCAATGCAACAAACAAAGTTTAAGTAGTTAGTATAACAAAGTTTTTGAATTTTTAATTAGGCCTTACTAGAAATTTGTTTTGAGTAAATTAGAGTCGCGCGAATGTTTGGTTATAATAAGGTTTTTAATTATTTATGGATATTTATAGGAAATTTGTTTAGTGTAAAATAGATTGGTCAATGCAATAAAGTTAAAGTAGTTAGTAACAAAGTTTTTGAATTTTTAATTAGGCCTTACTATAAATTTGTTTTGAGTAAATACAAATAATATAAATAATAGGAAATAATAATATAAATAATGTGGGATATATAATGCTTTGTAATGAACAGGAATAATAACATATGCTTATTACCCTATTGCAGATAAAATTGCAGAAAAAATATTTATTTTTATGATATAGTTCAATTTGGATTGTTGTAATATTATTAGCACAATTAAGTCATTTTGATGGTTCATTATATATGTATAAAGAAAGATGCATAAAAAATTATAAATTTGTATAATATGTAAAGTTTCGCTTTTATTTTTAAAGCAAGAATTTTACTAATTTATTTTTTGAAATGTAAACTTGTGGCTGCAAAAAGATATTTATTTTTTTAAAAATATTATTCTTCGAACTTAAAAACAATTAGCAAACAATAAAGATTAATTATCAAATCTGCAAAGGAAGATTAAAGAAAATTATTGATTTTGGCTTATAAAAGTTTGAATTAGAACTAGCTAAAAGCCCTGTTTGGCGAATTTCTTTCCTATCTGACACCGCCGTTTCATACGTCTAGTGGCCGCTGAACGTAGAGTTGGAAGCGCTTTGACCTCTAGCGATTCGACCTTTGGTTGGCGAGAATTTGGCGAGTGAGATTGTAGCGCGGCGATTTTATTCATTGTTTAAAATCAACTAGATTATGGATGACGAAATTTTGATTGCTGCTTGTGTTTTACATTTAGAGAGCTTAGATAATTATCTAGAGGTAATTAGAAAAAAATATAAAAAACTTCGTCGAAGATGGTGGATGATGGTGATTTAACTGTTTATACCATCTTTAAGGGACATGACTGTTTGAAAAAACAAAAACAAAAAAAAACAGGACATGACTGTTTTTTAACGGGGCATGACTGGTATCTTTGCTGCCGGTCCCTGCCCATTACTAATATTTTAAGGGGGATTTTTTTTGTTTAAAAGTGTATAGGAAAGTGCATTTTTTTCTGGATTGTTTTTTTGATGACTGCCCTTTTCCGTACTTATATTTAAAACTTTTAATGCCGGAGTATTACTGATTAAAATCAGGTCAAATAAAAAAGTGTTTTCAGTATTGTCTGCCAAAAATTTAGAAATTATATGTATTAAAATAACTGATTAAGCTATTAACTCCAACCAGGTTTCAGTATTTTAATACAAAATCTTGTTTAAAAATTAATTGTATTGATTACGGGTAAGATATAAATAAGAGTTTCAATACTTTTATTAACATAGAAAGCATTTTATCATCAACATATTTTACAGTGTCAAATTTTGAATTTCAGTCATTTATGTGATTGAATTTTATTTTATCAAAATATTGAATGCGTCCTGCTTTAAATAAAAAAAATTAAGAAAAACTCAATACAATTCAATTCGATGTTTTACATACTTTTTCGAAGGATCACTTAAAAAAGAGATAACACGCCAATATGTTTGCTATTTTCCTTATGGCAACCTTTCCTTTGATCTTGGCCAAAAAACCGACAAAAGTTGGGTTGGTGGCCTTGAGATCCAACTTCAGTGAGCTTTCGAATAAATACGTATAAAGCGGTTACCTTGAGATTCTCAAGGTAACCGCTAGAGCAAATTGCTAGACGTATGTAACGCCGGTATGAGGTGCTGTGGGTTTGCTTCCTGTTTAGCGTAAATGATGTTTGAAACGGTGTGACAGATTCTGTAACAAACCAACTTGTTTTAGACCGTGCGAAATACTGAACTGGTATAAAATTGCTAGTACTAAAATTTAACTTGTTAAATAAAAATGTGTTTTACTGTTTTCTATTTGTGCGCGTGTACAGCTGTGGAAATAAAAAAGTACCCACTTGAGGTTATTTCATCCGTTAGTCACCCTATAGCATCGGACCTTTTTGACATTGTGAACAATTAACATTCTGAGTTAATTGCATGACACAAAATTTGCATAAGGGGCCATCTTCATACTAAAAATGTTACTAACTTTAAAATTTCCAATGGCAACACCCCTTTTTGAATCCATATTTCAAATCTCTGACCTATGTTCATACGAAATGCCAAATTTCGTTAGTTTTTAAGCATTATTAGAGGAGTTAGAGACGTGCAAAGTTTAGGTCCCATAATGTTAAATGAGTTGCACATAAAAAACTATCCCAATCTATAAATAATTAAGATAATGACACAAATTTTTTACGGAAAGGAAATTATAATAACCCAAACAAAATGCATTCAATATCGGGGTATTTAAAACAATTTTTATATTTTTAAATAATTATTATATTGATTTTTTAAAAAAGTATGAATGGTAACCCCTTAATATTTTTAAAGAATTAAATTCAAGACAAAAAGTTTAAGCGAAATCCCAATTTTTAAAAGTTTTTATTCATAATTTGCTGAGTAAATCACAAAATACTTAATAATTACCCTTTAGGGGACTGTGTATAAGATTACGTGTGTAATTGATAAATAAAGACGGCTTTGCATGCATGCTTGCTTGTCATTTTAGAGTTGGTCCCCAAAAGGTCCACAAGTGATTCGATTGAATAACTCGTCAAATATTCATTCAAATGTAACAAAAACTTAGATTTAAGGGTTTTAAAGAGTGCTTAACATTTCTAAGTTATTAAAATTGGGTGTTGCCATTGGAAATTTCAAAGATCGTTATATTTTTAATATGAAGACGGCCCCTTATGCAAATTTTGTATCGTGCAATTAACTCAGAATGTTAATTGTACACAATCTCAAAAAGGTCCGATTCTATAGGGTGACTAACGGATGAAATAACCTCAAGTGGGTACTTTTTTATTTCCACAGCTGTACCTTTAATACACAAACATAGCAAATGTCTCTAATATGATTTTAAAGAGAAGTTTAATTTTGCTTCAACGAAATAAACACGAAATGTAAAGGAATGTAATTTAAAATTAGACCCATTTGTATTTTACGAGGAATTCGAGTACACAATCTCACAGCTTATTTTTAGAAGCATTAAAGAGTTCAGAAATAGATATAAGGCTGCTGATAATTAGAAGTTTAGTATATTTATATTATCAAAATCTCAGTTTTTACAGGATAAAGTAAATTTTCAGATTTAATTCGATGTTTGTCAAAGTTTTTTCTTCTTTTACAATTAAAAATTGGGCAATTTTTATTATATTTTAGGGTTGGTATTTTTATTATTTTAGGGTGGGTAATTTTATTATTTTAGAGTAATATTATAATAGACCGTTAAAAATATTATTATTATTTTATTATAATTATTTGAATAGTCAAGTGACCCTCTAGACATCAAAATATGAAACTTTTGGGTCACATAATCCTTAAATGGGTTTGATTTTCATAAGAATTTCAAGCTTGTAATATCAAAATAAATATGCATAACAACGGTTTGTACGTCAGAGAAACGAAGTTTAAACCATTCGTTAACTCGCCAAAACTGCCAGCTATCGTGACCCCACATTTATGACCATTCAAATCAAGATTGGGTGCTTCTAACTCAACCAACGAGCTACGACATCTTCCTTGACCACGAGACGATTAAAAATTACCTCATCACTTGACCCAGGGTTCAAAATTACGAGACGTTTGTGGGTGCATTAAAACTTCGCTTAAAAATATTCAGCCGGGAACATTTGGTCGGGGTACAGTTTGCGCAACGGGTGTGGGCTCGATTTACAAATTCCCCGTTGGTGTACACTCTTAAAACAAAAGAGTGAAATCCACTCCAGTTGGAGAAGTACATTTTCGACACTAGAAAGGATTGAATATTAACTCAGACTGAGTTAAAATCACTCGTTTGGAGTTATCCTGTCGTAGGCTTAAGGGGTCACAGGAGTCTTAAAAATGTGCAATGAAGATACTACAAAACATAGTTTGATCTTTCTTGTCATTTTTTAACTACTCAATAAATGAGTATAATTTTTTTATATGTAATTCTACAGGATTTATTTATTATAAAACAAGTTTTAAAATTTATGAAACTTTAGCCAAAACTAAAATAAATTATATTAAACATGAAGCTATTTGAACACATTGTGATTAGGCTTGCGCGGCAAATTGTGAGGTCAAAATTGAAAAAATGACCTAGAAAATGACTTTATATTGTACAAATATGTACAAACTAGGACTTATACCTAAAATCTCAGCTCAATTTTAATTAGAAATTATTTTAAGAACTTTTTTCTAAAAAAATTAATTAAAATTTAAAAATTTTGATTTCAAATTTTTTAAAAAAATAATTTCTAATTAAAATTGAGCTGAGAATTTAGGTATAAGTCTTTGTTTGTACATATTTGTACAATATAAAGTCATTTTCTTGGTCATTTTTCAATTTTGACCTCACAATTTGCCGCGCAAGCCTAATCACGTGTTCAAATAGCCTCATGTTTAATATCACTTATTTTAGTTTTGGCTAAAGTTTCATTAATTTTAAAACTTGTTTTATAATAAATAAATCTTGTAGAATTACATATAAAAAAATTATACTTATACATTCAGTAGCTCAAAAATGACATGAAAGATCAAACTATGTTTTGTAGTATCTTCTTTGCACATTTTTAAGACTCCTGTGACCCCTTAAAACACAAAGAATCCACTCCTTCCGGGTAAGTGCATTTTCCAAACTGGAGGAGTGAAATTAACTCAGACTGAGTTAAAATCGCTCGTTCGTTTTAAGAAAGAGTGTATCTCTCTCTCAGTAAAAATTCTGTCAGTCTTACTTGAGGAATGATTATAAGCGGGTCTCTGTGATCATCAAGCACACGAACCGGAAAATACATGAACTAACCTACCTTGAAGGCGACTAGTCACTTCAAAAGATTCAAAATTACAAGGCATTTGTGGTTGTGTTAAACCTCCTCTTGGAAACTAGAAATATTCAGCCGGAAACATTCACTAACCAACACCTAACGAGTTATAACAAAGCGACCCGCTTATAAACCCTCGTCCTCATTTTTACTGACAAAGAGAGAGGGAATAGTACACCCAGAGCGAAGGCCGGAATCGAACCCGCACTCGCTACTGTACGCAGACTGTTACCGTAATGTGTTGAGGTCACCTGGGCCGAGAAATATTCAGCCGGAAACTTTCAATAACCGTAACCTAACGACGGGTTCTAACAAAGCAGACGAGATGATCTCCTTATCTTGTTCTGGGGCTGGAGAGCCCAGTCGGTTAGGCACTTGCCTAGCATGCGAAAGGTCCCAGGTTCGGGTCCGGGCAACGCCAAAATAACTGCCGACCTATAAACAGCCCGTGCAGCCAAAAAATGTCCGACGAATAATACCCCGTGTAAGGGAGTGCACGTTAATATCCTTCAAAGTCATAACGTTGCGTACGATGTCGCTCTTAACGGTTGCGTTGGGTGCCTATTCAGGTGTTGGCTCGTCCCTTGACTGTGGTTCTAAAGTACGACGCCCGTCGCCAATAGCCCTCGTGTAGCTCTAGTGCGACGTTAATTCAAACCAAACCAAAGCTTATCTTGTTCTGGATCAAGGGATAATAAAGTGAATACATCGTCCCTTTTCCATCACAACGCTTCAAAATTACGAGGCATTTGTGGCTGTGTTAAACCTCCTATCGTAGATAACAAATATTGAAGTCGGAGGCCCGGATGGCCGAGTGGTTAGCGTCGCAGGCCAGCAGTATACGCGCTGTAACGGGTGCGGGCTCGATTCCCGCCTTCGCCCTGGGTGTTCTTCCTTTCTTTGTGATAGTAAAACTCTTTCTGTGTGACGAGGGCTTATAAACGGGTCTCTGATCGAGCACACAAGCCGGAATATAAATGTTAACTACCCTACCGTTACTTGAGAACGCTTCAAAATTACGAGGCATTTGTGGCTGTGTTAAACCTTCTCTCGTAGACTACATCAAAACCGACCTTAAGTTTGCAGTATACAAATGTTCTATGAGTAAAAGGGTAAATAGT
Organism: Hylyphantes graminicola; assembly: GCA_023701765.1. Lineage (NCBI taxonomy): Eukaryota > Metazoa > Arthropoda > Arachnida > Araneae > Linyphiidae > Hylyphantes > Hylyphantes graminicola. The sequence continues at coordinate 67,635,835 of CM043117.1, read as the reverse complement.
TCTCATTTTTGAGTGCGAGAATCGAATACAAAAAGGTATTTCACATTCAATAAACACATATATTTGTTATTTCAAGACATAAATTTATTATTTTTATTAGTTTAGCTTCAGTTAGAGTGTTATTTTAATTTTTTCCCCTTCGATTTTGACGTAGCAGGGCGCACGAATATCAGGATCGAAGAAGCAGCCAATAGGAGCAGGCGAAATTTCGGCGCCAGCAGCGTTGTTTACGCAGATTCCTCCGCCTAGTACATTTCTCTGCTGCAAACTTAAACTCGGTTTTGGTGTACAAATACTGCAGTCGCGGAAACATTGAATAACCATCACCTAACGAGCTCTACAAAGCAGACGCGAGATGATCTCTTTTATCTTGTTCTGGATCACGGGAGGATGATCAAAAGCGCCGCTCTCTCTCCAAGGATCAAGAGCAACCATTCATCCGTGGAAATTCCGTCTCGGTGACGTCACTCGTCTGGGACACCCTTTACACACCTGCAACCTCGTTCGGGGGAGAGGGACTGTTATTTGGTACCTGTTATACTGTCTACACTCCTTGCCAACCTAAGTTGGGTAATTAGAAATATGCTATGGAGAAGATCCTTCCGCGGTCTAAAGAGTTCCATAAATTATTTGCGAATCCATCCAGAAAAGATGCTTGAAACATTAATTTCGTTTAAGGTCTAACAGATTTGAATATTATTTGAGAAAATGTGGCAATTTTATCAGAATGAAAAGTGTATTCTGATTAAATTTTATTCAGATTATTTTGTATGTAAATATTACCTCAAAAGAGTTTCCAACTAACGGACCAATAGCACTTTTCACTCTGCCTTTTCACCCATTATTTTTACCCAAGTTAGGTTGGCAAGGAGTGTAGGAATCTGTACTGTCACGAAATTATTACAATAGTATACTCGCACACTCACTTTTATGAGCATTTTAGCTTCCACAACTACATTTATAACGTAAAAAGTGGAAGGTATTATAATCGATTAGTCCGTCTGCCTCCCACTTTCATTGCTCAAACTACACATGATACAGGCAAAAAAAAAGCGTAGAAAATCTCAGAAAGAAATTGGACTCGAAGAACATTATTATAAAATTGCGAAATTTAATGCTCATTTGAAAAGCATAAGAAACCCTTTTTAGTAGAATTAAATCATCATTGCTATTCACAACAATCGCCCGTGAAACTTAATTTCTTTTAAATAATAAATTAAAAGAAATTTATTTCTGCGACGTCAATCAATTTGAAATGACATCAAATATGTTTCACTAAGCGATTCTTTGATTGTTTTTCGATATGATCTATTTAAAAGAGGGAATATATTTTTATTATTTAAGTATAAATTAATTTAGCAAACGATAAGAAATAACTATTAAAGTTCCGGAATGAAATAAGTAAAATTAGTCCAATTTAGAATGTATGTGTGTTTAATTTAGAATTAATACTGTGTTTGGGGCCATTTTTCCTGTTGAATACAAATACAAATACAAAAATTGTCGACCAGCAACAGGCCAGAGGCCCAGCAAGGTTGGTCCAAAATAAATGTTGTGTGGAAGAGGGCTAAGTAACAGATTCTGATACAAATCTACTTGGTTTTTTTTTTAATTTTCCGATCGACAAGGGGATATGGGCAATTCTACCATAATTTTTAATTTTATGTCCCTTGGGCATAACTTTTGAAAAAATTAATATTTCTTTACCATTTTTTCTTATTATATTAAAAGACTGGTCCTTTTATAATTGCAAAGCGTAATTTTAAAGCAAAGAGACTCCAAAAAAAATTTAGAACACAAAGCAATGCAGAAAAGTCCTTACCATCGTGTGTCCCGATTGTCAAATTTTTAGTTTAGGGCTCAATCTAATACTTTTTTTAGCTAAAAATTACATTCATTTGGAATCTAAATTGAACTAATACTGTAGCTTAACGATTTCCTTCCATTGAATTTTGGCTTTTAACATTTATAATGCGTTTTTCTCGTCTTCTAACTTTGTCCCTGGGTTTTGGTACATTCACTGACCTTATTCCTAAAGTGGTGAAGAGAGGCACTGGATTGAGCTACAGTGATTCTTCAAACATGCAAACTGTATTGCAGAAAACTGATATTTCAGTTAGTAGCCACATATTTTTGCTAAAATTCACCAATAAGCCCAAAATTTAAAAAAACTCAGTGAAATTGGCTGCGAGGCTTTATTGCTTTCCTTACAGTCTCCCAGGTTTAAGGTTAATTTTTGCTTGATAATTGAATTTTTTTTTTATAAATATGTTTAAGTAGAGTACAAGAAGTAAAAAAATCCATTTTTATTGAACTGGAGTTAGTTTCAACACAAAAAAGAAACGAAAACAGCGTGAGTGTCCTTTCCTTCCGTTCCTGACCTTCCGATCCTTACCGTCGTAATGATCTAGGGATGGAAAACCGAAACCAGTTTTACGACTAACCGGTTTTTTGAGATTTCGGTTTCATTGAAAAATAGTTAGTTTCGTAAGGCCGGTTTAGACCGGTTTCTTCAGAATCGGTATTTTTAAAAAACTGCCGTCCCTTATTATAATTTTTTGTTTTTTACAAATGAGCTTTGCTAAACTTTTTTTCGTATTTCTAGAACCCTTATAAACCTTTTGATAAACATTTAAAGTGATTTTGAAAAAATAAATTTTACAAGTTTTTAATATCTGAAATTAAAAATTATGGTAGAACTGCCCATATACATTGCTCAAAACAATGAGGGGAGCGCATGGTTTAAGCACTTTCATCCCCAATGATTAAATTTGAAAATCATCTGCTTGAGATTTTGTTCTCACTAAGTTAAGCTTGCATGCACTTATTTATCATTCATGAAGAATCAAGTATTTTGAAGAAGTAAATAATGTTTGTGTTTTAATTAAATGAAAGTATAAAAATCATGGTAAACTAAAACTCAAGTTCAAAAAAAAATGTATGACATAAATTGACCCTAAATTCTTCACGCTAGCATTCTTGGATGTTTAGATATGAATTTTTATTTTTTAACAAATAAAGTTTTGAAAAAAAATATTGTTATAAATTATTCAAAAGTTATAATTCCAATCACCCCCCATAAACTTTATTTAAAAAAAAAAATTTCCTTCATTTTTTATCAATACATTCTGGATGCATAATGACTCTATTTCCCAAATTTTGGATCTTTAAAATAAAAAATAAAAAGTTGAAACCGAAACGATCAATAACAAAAGTACCCAAAATGCTCCCCTAATTGTTTCGAGCAGTGTATAAAAAATAACACTACCCCTTCCCCACTGTTCTCGCCAATGTAACCCCAACCCTTTTCCCGTGAGTGGCATACCTCGTCGGTCCCATTTTATGCAAATGTCCGGGTTCCCCGCGTGCCTGGAGACCAGCGGCGCGAGACATCCTGGATTGCTGGGAAACGGGGTCAAGGCCAGTGGCGGCCATTCAACCCGCCATTGTTCCACCGCATTGTTGGGGATTGTGTCTAGAGCCACCCCTTGGTTGAATTTTTAAAAATATTTAAATGTCTCTTGTGGTATTTAAATTTATCTTTTTCATGTTTTATCGGTTTAAACTACTGGTTCCCAACCTTTTCTGTCTAGACCTACCCCTTGGTTGAATTTTTTAAAAAAAATTAATGTCTCTTGTAGTATCTAAATTTATCTTTTTCATATTTTATCGGTTTAAAACATTTGCTCACAACTTTTTCTGAACCGCCTCGTTCTTTGGGTGGATTAACATCCATCGCCCCCTTTTCATTTTCATGTTATGTCTAAATTATAATTTGAGTTCAAATCTGTCAAGCAGTTTTATAACACTCACTACCGTTTATAAAAACAATCAAAGAAGCTTCATTCGGTCACTTTTAAATAAAATAGAAAAAAAAACATAAAACATATTTTTAAGGAACAAAACTGAAATAATTACCTAAGATATTTTTACTGGTTTCTAGAAAATTTAAGAGAGTTGAAATTAAAAATTGTCTGGTTTGGTTATGGTTGGAGAATGGTTTTACTGTTCAAAGGTACAACATTAATTTAATTTTCCCCCTTTCAATACTCATCGCTCCCTGATCACCCCTCAAGTATATTTTGCCTCCTTGATAACACAAATCGCCCACTTTTGAGAGCGATCGCCCCTAGGATGGGAACCGCTGGTTTAAACCATAATTTTAATAACTAGGTTTAACCATGATTTTAAAAACAATTTGTTTTGTCTTGCAGCAATGTTTCCAAGGTTTGGTGTCTAGGCCCACTGAAGGATAGCCAAATTGTCTGAACTGTAAACTTTGTTTCACCGCCGTATGAGATTTAAATTTAAAAAAATCAACCGAAAATTTAATTTCTGCAATTTAGAAAAAATTATGTTTCTAGATGGTTATAAGTGGCTCCTCTATGCTTTAAATTTTAAAATTTAATCAAATTGTTAAATTTATAATTTTGTAAAAATTATGTGCGTTGCTGGGAAACCTGACAGCCAAGTGACGGGTTAATACGTCTGTATCCCTTTAGAGGGCTAGAGCCGCCACTTGGTTGAATAAGATTTTCTTACAGCACCTCTTGGTTGAATCAGAATTTTCTTTACAGTGCCCTTGGTTGAATTAATTTTTTTTTACAGCTCCCCTTGTATTATTTAACCTTCTGAGGGATACAGACGCCTGAACCTGTCACCTGAAGTTTTCCAGCAACACATATAATTAGAAAAATATATACATTTAATAATGTTACTAAATTTTAAAATTTAAGATTTGAAGGAGCCCTTTTAAACATCTATTACAGAAATACAGATATTTTTTAATTTACGAAATTAAATGTTTGGTACATATTTTTAATTAATTCTCATGCAGTGAAAACAAGTTTACACTTAAGTCAATTTCCTTATCCCTCAGAGGGGCCTACCCGGCGGCGCAATGGTTAAGATGTTAGAATTTGGAGCTTCTAAGACCGGGATCGAATTCCGATAAGGCATGGATGTTTGTGTTTGTCGAGTACATGCGGAGTACATGTTAAATCTGGGGGTGGTCATTGCGCAGTTTCCCACGGGTACAGATCCCTGGAGACTATTTCCTTCCCCTTCAGGGACATGTCTAAATTGTGGAGGTGGTGATAGATGGCAGCATCTGTCGAGTATGTGTGTGTGCTGTGTCTGTCTTACTTGACGAAGGTTTATAAGCGGGTCTCTGACCAAGCCCACAAGCCTGAAAATATATGTCTACCAACCAACCCTCAGAGGGTTTTAATTTATATTTTATCAGGTTTTGTTAGTTTAAACTATGGTTTTAATCACTTGGTTTAAACCCTCCGAGAGACTAGCAAATTTTTAATTTATAACTACTTGTAGGATAATAAAAATCGGCATAAGTGTAAACTTGTTTTTATATGCACGAGAGCCGGGGTGGCGCAATCGTTAGGATGCTAGCCTTTGGAGCTGTTGGGATCGGGCTCGAATCCCGGTCAGGCATGGATGTTCATGATCGTCAATATATGTTGTTATTTGTCTATGTGTTTGTGTTGTCCTTTTTTGTGTGTCTCTTGTGCTTGTAAAAACTCTTTCTGTGTCTGTCCCACTTGACGAAAGCTTATAAGCGGTTCTCTGAACAAGCTCACAAACTGGAATATAAATGTACCTACCATACCATACCATACCACACCAATATGCACGAGATAAAAAAAATATTAACTGAAAAGTTTTTATTTTTATTTTGTCTAATTATATTTCTGTAGAAAGGACTCATAATTGAATTTTAAAATTTATGAAAATTAAAAAAAAAAAATTAATGACATATTTTAAAATTTTTTAAAATTTACGTTTTTTTTTAATGTAGACATGTCAGTCAGTCGACGGGTTTACGCGCCCGTAACCTTTCATGTAGTAGAAGAGGAAACAGCTATTCCTATCTGCTCTAAATAAAATTAGAAAAATATCCGTCTGGTCACAAAATATGCGTTAAGAAGTAACGGTACCCATACACATCTGCATGCCTCGAAAAAAGCATCGAACGCGGATGTAGATCGGCATGCGGCACAATAAAGCAGGCTAACCGGACCCATCTTCCGAGATAGCCCGTCTTTTGTTACGGAGCTCGACCCACATTCTTGCCAAGTTCAAGACAGAACGGGAACAGCTTTTTTTTATTTCGAGGGCCCGTTCTCCGGATGGCTGGAAAAAGGGTTAGGTTGGCTGTGGGGAGGTTATTGTCCGGTAAAATGTGATTTGGAATAAGGCTACGTAGACATTCAAAATATGCAATTATTTGGATTCAAAATATGTGTAACCAAATAAAATAGACATGTAATAAAAATTATTTATAAAAAAATTAACATTAAGGTTTTAGGAATAGATTAAAATAACGTCGCACTAGAGCCGCCCAAGGGCTAATGGCGATTTAGAACCACAGTCAAGTGACGAGACGACACCAGAGTAGACACCCAACGCACTGTCACAGGGAAAGGAAAATACACCCAGGGCGAAGGCTGGAATCAAACCAGCACCCGTTACAGCGCAGACTGCCAGCGTAATGGTCCAAACCACTCCGCCATCCGGGCCGGGCCACTTTTTATAGGTGTTTCTAAAGATCTTGCCGAAAATAATCATCCTAAAATCGTAAACTTTCAACTATCTTAAATTTGTCAAATTTCTCTATACTGAGGTATTTAAATCGTTAAACTCCGATGATACATAAAATACGATACTCCGACGATTGTAAATTCCAGAAACTTCTTTGATCATTAATCATTAATTTGAGTTCCTAAAATTTAGAGACTCCATTCTCTCCCGAAATTGCGGAACTCCCGTGATTCAATACGTGCGCAACTGCGACAATCTTAATAGTTTACATATAAATTACATGAAACCAGTATTTTCCCCATAAATTATTTTTCTCAAAAATTTCCTCAGATAGTGCGCACCTCCTTCGGTATTTACTCCTGGTTTTTTTCAGATCGTAGCACAAATTGCTCCTAAAATTGTTCATCCTTATTCTAAAACTGTTATAAGAAAAATTTGTGGGGGCACCGTAGCTCAGTCGTCCGAACATCGACCTATCATACAGAGGGTCTCGCGTTCTAATCTTTTTTAATGGGGCTGCAATATTGGCGGTCAAGCCGTTGCAGACTCGGCATATTTCCAAGAACTGAGAGCCATTTTTTTGTGGCACCATCTAGGGGCGGCTCTTGCTACCAATTTCGACGCACAGATATCAATGAATCTGAGCACTCTGTGGATGTTAAAGTATGCCGAGATTTAATTTTGCCGGGAGAACCCAAGCCGAATGGCCCCTCCTGGGATCTTTTACATGCCACATAATCATATGACATGCTTGCCCAGGATTTTCCCATCCAGAAAATCCGACGACTCAGCCGGGGCTCGAGCCCGTGATATTGGGCTTACGAGGCGGACACGTTAAACCTCTCAGACACTGAGCCACTACGTTCCAATCTTGGCCTTATCCTATACAGACGGATATCTGTTAGCAAAAATAAAAATTAAATCGACTTAATGATGGGGCTTTCCCGAGTACTCTTGAACAGACATGCTCGTTAAAGCTGCGGAGTCCAAATGGGCACGATGTCGCTTTGAGTCCAGCTGGGTACCAGCTCAGGTGTCAGCCGCGTCACTTGACCACTGTTCGAAATTATGAGGCGTAATTGGATTATGTTAAAGTACATTTATTATGAAAGTACCTTATTATAAAGTACCTTATAATGAAAACTGCAAGGCATTAAAAAATCCTAACAAAACTGAAATTTGTAACTTTTTTCGTTTTTCAGCAATACCTTTAGATATAGGATGTAGAACAGAATCTCATAGATATAATAAGATGAAATAAGGGAAAGGAATACCATATACAGTCTTAAGGTAGGCGAATACCCAAAATTCTAAAATTTTTACTGCTACTTTAATCTTTTCCAAATTTGGCACAGTGATTTCAAATATAATGAACAATGCTTTTTGTGCAATTTTTTTTATTTAAATATAATTGATTTATTTTAAACGGTGTTTTTCAACTAAAAAAAGGGGTTTACGCCAACACTTCTAGCATAAAAAGTTTTAAGTAAAGTTACTACATCATATAAAATATATTATTTAAAAAATAAAAAAAATACAAGATATCTTGCCATTTTATCGATGTTACAAAGTCTAGTATCACTTTAATGATACAATCACATCCAATTACATTAACAGATTTTATCATAGGTCATTGACCGGAGAAAATGAGCGTTCTAAACAACTTTATCTAGTGTAGATAAAATTCTTTTCCTTACACGATTTCACTCAATACGAAAACGCCTAATTTCTTTATAGACGGAAATATTAGTGAAGAAAAAAGGCAATTTGCTAATAAATGTAAATGTTACTCTTGTAGACAGAAAGCGCTCTCTGTTTCACAACTGTTTAATTAAGAATTGATCTAAGTTTACTCACATTATTATAAACCGTTAGCATATATTAGTTGAAATCAGCGGGGTTGCTTCACGTCGAGGATGGCAACAGCACCAACGGTTTGTTGTCTGGAATTACTTATGGTACTTTGGTATTCGAAAATGAGTTTTCTAAGAATACTTTACTAATTGGATTTTTTTTAAATGCCAACTCCTTGCTGTGCTGTTGGTTGTTCAAAACATTTGTTAAAGAAAATTTGCCATGCAAGGAAAAATTTCTTTTCGTCTATATCGGTCATTTTGAGAGTGAAACCGAAGCAACAAATGAAATCCAGTACAGATACAAATGAAAACAAGAGCGTTACATCATCTGAAACATTCCCATTAGGAATTGACATAAATTTAGTCATACTATTATAAACGATTAACATGTTGTCGTTGTTGTTACTAATTCCCATCTGGTCTGACGGAGTCAGACCAGATCAATAAATCCGTTGACATTAAGAAAGTCCGAAACCAAAAGGGGGGAAGAAAAAATTTCTTCCCAGTCCAGTCCTAAACAAATCAAGTATATGGTCAGGTGATGCCTGCTTTTGCTGGCACTTAGGGCAAGGAGGGAAGATCTTTTGATTAGCAGAAAACTTAAGACTTTTCAAATATCCACTATGGAGTCCTATGAATTAACAAAAAGCAATTGATCAAAGTTCTAAAATACTTTATTTTTCATTATAGAATTTTCTCTTTGAAAATTATTTTTTTAATAATACGATTACAATTAATGTAAAACTGTTTCGTATAAAAGAAATTCATATTTTCAGCTTGATCAAACAATTGCAGAATATAACCCAACATAACAGAATATTATTCCTTTCTCACTGATTAATGGATGTTTAATTTCAAAAAGTTTGGATTTCATCGCTTATGCTTTTTAATTCTAATTCTAATTATTTTTATCGTTTGTATAATTCTTTTATTTCAATTTCGATGTTTTCGATACGTCACCAAGTGTTTTCAAATCTACTATTTTGTCTCTATTTTAACTTATTTCTCTATGTGTCCCCTATATTTGGGATTTTCTTCTGTAGTTGTGACATGATAAAATTAAATAATTAAAAATAACTGAATAAAAATTTCATACCTGTTTCTAAAGCACTAATCTCATTCGATAGAACTCGTCCCCAACTTGTTTCTTATGTAAGAAGCTTCTGATTTTCCCCCTTAGAAACAACAACTATCTGCCTTAGTTGTGTATGTATTTCCTTTAAGGAAACACTAATTACGAAGGAACAGATAGGTTCATTCTTGGAATTCAGTGTGCTATTTAGGTGCTGGGCATACTTTAACATAAGAGGGTGTTTCTTGTATCCGACGCACACAATCACTTAAGGCTCTGCGTGGTTTGACAAAATTGGTATCGAGAATTTCGGTCAAAATTGGATTGATGTTATTTGTATTTATTTTATGAACTAACTAGCTGTTATACCCGACGTTGCACGGGTAGTGGTGAAAAAATAATCTAATAGTCAATTTAACCTTTTTTTTCTTTCATTTGAGTTACATAAGATATGAAGATTACCCAGTGATTTTCCCTTTAATTACCCATCCTGGATATAGTAATGATTAATATTAATTTCAAAATAATACCTTTTATAAGAAGCTCAAATTAAAAGGAATACATATTTAAGTAAAAAATAATCAGTAATAATTAAAAATAAGCTACTCCAGCAAACAACAAACGATTTCCATTTTTATGTAGGTCAGTTCAATTCATCCATCATTTAATCCGTTATAGAAAAATAATCTTATGTTGCTGTTACCGTTCATTATAAAGTACAGAATCCCTTTACTTATATTACCTTAAAAATTCAAAATTTAAAAAATGCTATAAAATTAACAGATAATGTCATAGTAATTTCCCGAATAAAAACATTATAGCTTATTTGGCGTGTTTGAAAAATTTGGCGAGGAAAATATATAGCTACCATTACACCCATTCAGCTCTGGCGCAAAGACCATCGCACAACCAACCAGCTATTAAAAAAAATGCTCTTTTGCACGTTCTTTGTAATAATTTGGCGAGTTTGGCAAAGTAATTGGCGAAAAAAGGAAGACATGAAATCCTAATATGCATCTGTAGTGCAACGGTCTCTAAAAAACCAACATAGTTCAGTAAGAGCTTAACTATGCTTTTAAAAAAATTCATAATTAAAATCATATTTACACAATAAAATAATAGAATGGAGACTGGTAGGATTACGTAACTTGAAACATATCCAACTATTTTTTCAAATTATTAATTTTGTTTCTGAAGGCAATGAACAAATATTAAATAATTAAACATTTTCAATTTCAATTGTTTTCTAAAAAGTTTTATTTAAATATTTCTGCCTGATGGCATCACGAAAGAGAAAAAATGATCGGATTTGAGCGAAAGTGGTGTATTTTTTCCCTTAAAACGTTCGAAAACGATAGAAGGAATGGTCCGATTCGAAAAATTCTTAGCCTATGTTTGTTCTGGAGATGAGATGAATTTTTGTGCCAAATTTCGTGACAATCTGTTGCGTGGTTCTTAAGTTTTTGCGTCCTATACAGACAAACACACAAACAGAAGTCGCCTTTTATGTATATAGATTAAAGCATAATTCTTAGTTTATTTCTTAACCCATTTACCCTTTCAGTCCCAATGACAATTTGGCATCATCATTTTAGAAAAAAAATTCTGATCATCTGTAGCCATTTTTTTATTAATCCCAATCGATGTCAGGCCTATTATTTTTTAAAATTATAATCAAAAACATGATGATGCCGAATGGCATCACTGGGACTGAAAGGGTTAAGACTTATCTCTACCGATCGAAATAAGGGCAGGGATAAAATATGGATGGGAACACACTGCTCAAAACAAGTAGTGGAGCGCATTAAATTCTTCCTGCTTGCATTTTTAAATGTTTGAAAATTTAATTGTAACTATTTTTAACAAATAAAGTTTCGAAAAATTATTGTTAAAAAAAAATTTTAAGTTACGATTTCAAAAAAATTTCCTTAAGTTTAAGTTTTAAAAAAATTAAGATTTTCCCCCCTGCTTTTCACCACGTCATTCTGGATTCATAATGAGGTTATTTTACAAATTTTCGATTTTTAGAATAAAAAAATAAAAAGTTCGGATTGAAAGAGTTTTAGAATTTTTTTAAACCCATTATAGATCTAATTCTTCCGATCGAAATAAGAACAATTGTGAGATATAGAATTAAATACGCCACCTAAAACAAGCTAATTAGGACTGGGGACAAAAGAAAGGTTTTATTAATAGCATTGAAGTATGTATCGGGCTTTGCCGCCCCGGTGGCGCAATCGTTAGGATGCTAGCCTTTGGAGCTGCTGGGATCGGGTTTGAATCCCGGTCAGGCATATGGATGTTTGTGACTCACAATACATGTTGTTATTTGTCTGTGTGTTTGTGTGGTCCTTTCTTTGTGTGTCTCTTGTGCTCGTAAAAACTCTTTCTGTGACTGTCCCACTTGACGAAAGCTTATAAACGGTTCTTTGAACAAGCACACAAGATGGAATATATATGTACCTACCATACTATCGGACTTATGAGGTAAGCCGTAGCCTACCCAGCTTTAAATCCACAGAAGCTCTATGTCACGTCACGCTATCCGACTAGTCCGGATGGTAGGGTCTTCCGAAGAAAAGTATTTAACCTTTTCGCGAATGGTCGACTGTACACTTCAGGTTCCGAATGGGTTTCATTCCTCTCTTTCCGAACAGCCGACAACCCGAACCAGACGGATAGGAACGGAATTTAATGAACTTGGAATAAAGGTTTTGAGTTTTATTCATTTGGATCCCGATTACCACGAAACAGTTTAATTTGCTTCTCAATTAACAAATTAAAATAAAGAGATTATTTCAATAATAGAATTTTAATTTGTTTGATTCTTTTAGATCAACTGAATATCTTAAACGACTACATAATAGTTTGCTCATTAATCAACCTAAATTATAAGAGAATTGAATGAATAATAGAATTTATATTCGTAACTCGTAATCCAATACTTTTTAATTAGTTTGTTGTGTGATTAAAATAATTTAATTCGATATAATTACGTATTTTTATCTCCATATAAATAGGACGTTATTGTGTATTCTTATTTACAAACTTGTTTTGCTTAACATATACTGATGTTGAGTTAAAGTTTTCTGTAATCCAAGATGCTACTTAAATGTGTCAAGGTTTAATAACCGTAAGGCACAATTCTAAAAGTACACTGAAAAAGAAAACTGTCAGTTTTACAGAAATGTTCAATACTGTTTTAAAACGTTTAGTTTACATTACGATCCTGAGCTTAAAAAGTTGATTTTTCTAAGTAACTGCAACTTAAAACCGATTTCTCACAATATTTAGCTCATCCGAGAGCTACAGACAAAAAAAAACCTGTAAGTGACTGACAGCTTTCCAGCAATACACATTTTTTTTTTTTGACATTTATAAATTTAATTGAATTTTATTAAGTTTTAATAGGAAGGAAACTTTTAGGCCATCTTTTAAAAGAATATTCCTTTAATAATAGTTAATGTTTCAACTATTTTTTTACTAAAATTTTGTGCAGTGAAAACAAGTTAACACTTTTCCCAGTTTGCTTACCCTTTATTGGAAAGAATTTAAGAAAAAGAATTTTTTATTCGATATCGATGATATTTTTATTAACATTAAAAACAAAATAAATATGCAAAAGTTTATGGCTTACTTGGAAAAACAATAAATTTTACTTTGATAAAACAAAATATTTCCATTGTAGTTTTAATTTTTTTAATTTTTCAAAAAATTTTGAACAAAAACTCAAATTTCAGTTTGCTTTTACAAAAAATTGAATAATCTTATTGTCATCCCAATGATATTCGTCAAAAAATTATTTTTAAAAAAAATTATTTAAAAAAAATTTAAACAAAAACTCACCGAAACCGAAACTTATATAACGATGCATTCACTTCATTCCATGAATATGCAGAAGCAGACGATTCTGATAAACAATAACACTTGCAAATGAATGACGCTTAAAAATGTGGAGTTCGAAAAGTGGAACTTGAAATCCTTGAACGTCCTTGCAACCCTTCCTTCCCTAGCGAATCTCATTTAATCGTCTGTCCGTTCCTTAGAGCCAGTTGACTGCAATACCCTCGATTCGAACGGCGACTGTTTGTCTAGCGAGAAAATCGTCTGCTGAGAAAAAATAAAAAAAGATCCGCTCCATATCTGAATCTTCATTATCGAACGCCATGTTGGCGTCGGATTGCGTCGCTTGGCGTCGTTAGATAGACTTTTTTTAGAATTAGTTTGCTTTGAATTATCATCAGGGCCTGATTTCCGGCAGAGCAAACGGGGCAAGTGCCCAGGGCCCCCCCCACTTTAAGGGGTCCCCCAAGTTTTCTAGATGAACATTTATGCTCAATACAACTGCTCCGAACTTTTTAATATGAAGAAACCAAAAATTAAATTCATGAACAAAGTTTAATATGAAATTGTGTTTAAACTCTGAATTAATCAATTCACAAGAATATTAATCTGGGGGGGGGGGGGGTTAAGCATACTTTCCAAGCTAATTACTTTGGCTATTTTTGGTAAACACTGTAAGATAGGGAAATACACGCACATATTTTATCGAGGTATGTTTTGGGGCTCGGCAGTAATTTTGGCGATGTCCAGACTCGAACCTGGGACCTTCCCCATGCAAGACGAATGCCTCAGCCAACGGGGCTCCCCAGCCCTTCGTTTCTGTGAAAAGTTTTCTTTCTCTGAAATACCCTGAATTTTTTTTATTTTAATAACCATTTTTTAAATACTCCTCAAAACTTTTCCAAATATAGTTTCATACAAGTTTTCATTCCATTTGACGACAGTAGATTGGTCTCTGGTGTCTCTTTCTAACAGAAAAAAGTATTTTTAGGATACGACGGAGAGAGGAAGGGATACGGGCAGGCGGAAGTTTAGTAATTTGTTAATCTCTGGATGCTTAAGTATGCAGAGATTTAATTTTACAGTGAGAACCCAGGCCAAATGGGCCCTCCAGGGATCTTTTACCTGCCACATAATCATATGACATGCGTGCCCAGAATTTTCCCATCCAGAAAATACGACGTCTCAGCCGGGGCTTCCATTTTTGAACCAGCAGTTTTACATTATAATTCTTCAAACTGCAAATAAATTTAGCAAACGATAAATAATATTAATTAAATTTATGAAAGGAAACGAATGAAAAATGCCAATTTCTGTTTTTAAACTATTAGTTAGAACTTTGTGGAAGGTTTGGTGATATTTTTTTCTTTCTCATCGGTACAAATCTTGTGTGGTTCTAGGTTAGAGTTACTCTTACAAACTTACTTGTTTTTCTATAAGAATTTCAGTGAAAATTAACAACTTTAAAACTAATGTTGTTCACAGTTAAAATTTCACTCACTTTATTCAAAAAAAAAATTAACATTTCATTGCATAGAAAATAACTTATGAATTAACATTATGAATAATAATCACTATATCGTGTCAGGGGTTGCTCTAAATCAAACTCGAGAAAGTTGGCGCGTGTTCGTTGGCGACGAGATGCGAGTGAGTGAACTTCGGTTGAACTTCCGAAACAAGTTCAAATGAGAAGGATTAGGCATTTTTTGAATTCCTTGATTTGGCGACATTGGAAGAGTCGGTGTCAATTGAAGAATGTTGCTGTAAAGGCACAACCTGGAGACATGGGTTCCGTTGGCGTTAGATTGACATGACGTCTTCCATTCAACATTTGTGGTTTTGGTAAGGGGGCGTCCTCTCATTTCGCAATGAAATTTTTCAGGGGTTTTTTTTCCGACCCATTCCCTCCCTACCTTCTCCTGGTGGTATTTCGTGATATTTGTCCCGACCTACCTTCACCCCGTAAACTCACGCGAGATTTTTTAAAGCTCGCATAATTTTTAATTTGATTTCTTTTTTGGGGTAAATTTTAATGGGGTTGTTTCACGGAGGATCTGGCAATAGCTCCGCGGTCTTGTTTTTTCCTTTCTCTCGAATTACTTTTGCTTTGGTCGGTTGGTAGATAATCAGGTTTGCGTGCTGACCAAGCACACTAAACCTGAATATAGGTCTACCAGCCAACCAACTTAACAAAAACAAAAGTAATTCGAGAGAAAGGAAAACAGGACCTCGGACCTATTGCCAGAGCCGCCGTGATAACAACCCCATTGAACCAGGAACTCAAAGATCCTTCAAAAAATCGAATTTTCATGTTAGTTTTTAATTACTGAACTGTGTATTTACGAAAAAACTGGTATCATACACATACGAATATGGGGCTATAGTTGGCAAGGATATCAGTTATTATATCCAGTACTACTTTTTTACCAGCATCAAAGGCCGTTATTTTAAAACAGTGATTTGCAACCTTTAGGTTCTCTTTTCAGCACAACTACTGCGGTAATCTCAAAATATTTTTTACTTAAATTCAAAGTAGTCCATTAAACGCAATAAACCTCAAATCTGATGATAAATCTTTAAATGTCTGAAGTTATTACTCTACATACCATTTTTGCGTCTTTTCTAAATGAAAAAAAAAAGCTTACTTAATATTAC
Source organism: Hylyphantes graminicola (assembly GCA_023701765.1). Taxonomy (NCBI): domain Eukaryota; kingdom Metazoa; phylum Arthropoda; class Arachnida; order Araneae; family Linyphiidae; genus Hylyphantes; species Hylyphantes graminicola. The sequence goes on along the minus strand of CM043117.1, from coordinate 67,619,851 downwards.
TTTTCGACATTTTAATAAATAAAAAAATTGGGAGTTACACTGTTAAAAAAAACCTGAATTTTACGTGCATATTTCTGTGATTATTTTCGAGAATTTACGGAAAGATTGCGTTTCTTCAACAAACAGACGGTTTGTCTGAAATAAACAGCTTGTTTCCGTTTTCCTTGAACGCTTGACAAGCGAAAACGGAAAAACACCGTATTTCTGCGTGCAGAATTTCACTTAAGACCCGTATTAACGTAATTTCTCCATATAACCTCGCACCCAACAGCTTTTAGCCTCGACACATCCGCCGACCGACTCAGCCACCATATTTTTTTGTTTGTTTGTTTTGACCAGATCTGAAGCAAGAAAGATAAATATACAGGTATGTTCATTTCTTTTAATAAAATAAGATCTTATTTAAATATTATATTTTCTATCTCTCCTTACTATATATAAAATCTACTTCTTGTCTCTTTCTTATTTGTTTCTGTAATCTCTATAGTCCTATAATTGACCGTGGGATGATTCCTGAAATTAATAATTCCGTTTGTTTACCAACACGCTTAAGTAAGTAAATTTAATTTAAAAGTTTGAAAAAGCTGTCAAATGCATGAAATAAACAATGTTCACCTACAAACAAGTGCACATTATTAAAAAAAATAATGAAATGATTTGAAATTATTACATTTAAATTCGATTGAAAAGCAATTGCCCTCGTGTAGCTCTAGTACGACGATAATTCAAAACCTAACCTAACCTTGATTGAAAAGCACGGTTACGCTATCGCTATCAGCACAGCAGGGTTTATTTTAAAAACTATGCAAGTATACATAGCGTAAACTTTCTCTTTAATAAATAATACTCTTTTGTTTAATTTAACGAATCAATTAGTGATTACGGATGTATGCAGATCACATGCTTTGATTCGATTCAGATGTTACATACACTATTGTCAATGCTCTTTGTTTTGAAAAATCTGCACTAAGAAAAACACAATTTCCAATTAAATGCAAATTTTCTAAAGAATTTAAAATTTAGGAATTGCAAGTGTCCGCAGAACGCTATTTTAGTGTTTATTTAGATATAGCTGCTAAGTGATATCTCATTTTCGGTCCACCGTCTACAACTACATTAATAGTTATTAGCTTTTACTAGAATACTAATTATAAGATTGTATTTTATTACTAAATACTATTATAAAATTGTATTTTATTACTAAATACTATTATAAAAATCGACCTAAAATTGACAAATTGTTTAATTTTAGAAGGGCTTAAGAAGATTTTGTCTAATTTACGCCTGATTACCACTTGCTTCTTTGCATGAGATCTATTTATTCAAAATTGGATTTGTATATATTAATATATTATTTTTTTAGGTGCTTGTTTATCATAAATCTCCAAAGAGGGTCGAAAGTTCAGAAAAAGAAGAAAACTAAATCTGTAGTTCCTGCACATATTTTTAAATTAGTTGAGGATTTAAAATACCATAACAGTCTTTTTCAATTATGGAAGAAAAATAAAACATGATTATATTCTGTAATTCTTTTGTTATTCACATATTGTTAAATTGTATCAGTGGTGTATCCAGGATGGGGAGGGGATAATAAATCTCGTCCCCATATACTAAAAAATTTTGTTGTTTTTTTAATATCAGCGACTATACAAATTCATGTATGTATTGCACAAATGCAGACACTTAAAAATTTATTGTTTTTGACTACAAAGGTTACTGTCTTAAAGAGTCTCTCTGTTAAGGGTTGTTCAACCCCTAAGACACCCGACTCATTATCCCCTTCCCATGATGTTGCCCTGGATATGCTAACTGTAAAGTACGATACCATTTAGCCACAGAACAATACTAAATATATACATTGTAAAAAAATATGACAGAAAAATTATCAAAATTCTTAAAATTGTTCTGCCATATTAAAATTGTTTTGAATATATGAAGAGTGGTAATTTTTAAATTTCAAAAATGTGAACAATGTTTTTTTTATTCAGATAATATACCAAATATGGTTAAAAATTAACAAAGGATTAGAATGTATTAGTTTTGAATAGATTTAAGGTTAAAGTATGAAGACATTATTTGCTACGTTTTATATAACAAACAGGGTGCATGTTTAAATTTCCCTATGATTATATTTATAACACCATATATAAATGGATGTATTTAGAATGATTGATGGTTAAATAGTATATAGAAACAAAATTGACAAGAAAAAAGGAAAAATGTCTTGGAATTAACTAGAAAATACTATGTAAGTTTTCTGAATTTAAGAGAGAAATGCCAATTAGAGATTCATGAAGTTAACAGGAAACAGCTAAATGGAAAATCCTGAAATTAAGGCTGCTCATCACCCCCACACCCCGTCTTCCTTCGATCGGGCTTGCTAATGGTAAGTCTATGGGGAAAAATGGTTTTTGTTCCAAAAAAAAGCAAAGAAATTATAGGAATATTTTGATGCGTTTTTTTTTAATTCATAAAAATCCAATAAAGTAGTGCTTTTAGAGGTTACTCTTTTAAAAAACGTTATTTACTTTTTTTAAATCTAAATTTTTTCTGTTAAAAAAGGCAAGTAACGTTTTTAAAAAAATAACCTCTAAAAGCACTACTTTATTGGATTTTTATGAATGAAAAAAAAATGCATCAAAATATTCCTATAATTTCTTTGCTTTTTTGGAACAAAAACCATTCCCCCCCCCCCCCATAGACTTACCATAAGCAAGCCCGATCGAAGGAAGGCGGGGTGGGGGTGATGAGCAGCCTTAACGGAGAAATTCCGAAATGGAAGATCCTGAAATTAACGGAGAATTTCCGAAAAGGAAGATCCTGAAATTAACGGAGAAATTCCAAAATGGAAGACCCTGAAATTAACGGAAAAATTCCGAAATGGAAGTTCCTGAAAATAACGGAAAAATTCCAAAACGGAAGGTTCTGAAATTAACGGAAAAGTCCCGGCAACTTGCTGCCAGTAGTTTTTCCGTTAATTTAGGGATTTTTTTTTAACAGTGTAGTTTATTTAATAAACATGCATACAAAATCGTAGAAAATTTCAAGCCTCCAAATGCAAAGGAAAAAAGAGAAAAGTGTATACCGAAAAGCTGAAGATTGTTATTTTGGAATTAGTACATTTGGAGCTAGCAACGAAGTTATGTTAGAATTAACTAACACCATTGCGTAATTACACCCTACATTTATGTGTACACTATATCCGCTTTTGCATAAATACAAATTTTCTTGACTAAAAATTAAAATAAATATTCTACATTTTGAAGCGTGCGTTGTTGGGTTCCCGGTTACCTCAAAGCTCCAACACTTTGAAATATGGCCCGAAAAGCTATAATAAATATTACCATGTTACATTTTGATAAATTTAAGACGAGAAACATATTTTATTGGAATTAAATCATAATTTCATGTTCATTTTTTCGGGTAAATAACGTGTATTCGACCCTTCCTCCCTAAACGCATCACGTACTTTATGGACGCACCCTTAGTGGTGCCCTATGGGCTGTTGATGATGGGATCTGTGAGATCTACATACGAAGGAATAAGGAAACATTCGTGAATGATAATATTTTTTTAAAAAAACTGTTTTCAGATGTAGTGGAAATACCTAATGTGGTACTAAAATTGAAGAGCTCAGTGGAAGAACGTGCCAAGTGACAAAAAGGTGAAAACGTGAAAATGAGCTTTAAAGTTTTTCGTTCGCACTCGAATCTGTTGAAAACGGTGCTTGTAAAGAGTAAAAAAAAATATTAAACTTCAAGTTTATAAAAAAAAGGAAACTTGTTATCGTTAAAGAAGTAAGTAATGTGTCCATTGACACCAAACTCTCAATTTCTTCAAAAATGTCACTTAGCACGTTCTTCCACTAAGCTCTTCAATTATGTTAAGTTTTTTAAAAATAATTTTTATAGTGTTTGGGTTCTACCGAATTCTAAAAATTACATACATTTGTGTTAAATTGTATTTTTATCTTCGTGACTTTAAAAAAAAAAATTTTTTAAGAAAATAAATACATGACAGTATTCTAAAAACCAAAATAAAACTTAGAGTACTGTTTTAATGGCTTAAAACTTGGTAATGGGCAAAAATTTGTTCAAATTTACAGAAAACTTTCAAAAATTTTAGGAGAGTCAAATGCCTTACAATTGTATAGAAGTTCATTCTTTTATTATTTGATGTTTGCTCAATTTACTTGCAGTTCCAATAATAATAATGTTAAATTGTTTGGTTCAATTCTTTGTATTCGTTCCGACGAAATTTTGATAGTTTGGATAATGGAAGGAACGCATACTTCTGTTAAAATATTCATAGAGAACCTTCGATAATTTTTTTAAAAAATTTTATTGAAAACCAAAGAGGAATAAGAACGCGTAAATTAAAAAAATATATGCAAATTTAAATTTATCCAAATTAATTGGATGTGTTTTTTTCTTAAATAATGGCTTGAAATATCTGTTTTTTCTAGATTTCGTTTATGGCAAATTCCATAGAACTGAAGAGTCTTGTAATGAAAGTTACAAATAAAAAAAGCCCTTTAAAATCTGAAAAAAAAATTATGTAAAATAAGTTACATTATTTGGTTATAGTAAGTGTAGATCAACATTCTTTAATTTTTTCATTTATTGTTAAAAGTTGTAGTGATAATCACTTTTAACACTCGTGTCTTACACCACAAAAAGGATTTTTTTTAAATTTTTACATCGATACTTTCATGTTCATGATTACCATGTCTTCAACAACCTCTCTACCAAATTAAAAAGAATTCCGGCCTTTAGTTTGCGCTATAGAAAACCCGAGTAATAACAGTTTAATTGCGAACTCCCGTACATTAAATTAAATTAATTTTAAACAATAATAATCTTTAACAATAACAACAACAATATTAATAATAATCTTTAACAATAACAACTATAATAATAACTATAATATAATATTATTATTATTATTATTATTATTATTATTATTATTATAATTATTATTATTATTATTATTATTATTATTATTATTATTATTATTATTATTATTATTATTATTATTATTATTATTATTATTATTATTATTATTATTATTATTATTATTATTATTATTATTATTATTATTATTATTATTATTATTATTATTATTATTATTATTATTATTATTATTATTATTATTATTATTATTATTATTTATTATTATTATTATTATTATTATTATTATTATTATTATTATTATTATTATTATCATTATTATTATTATGTCAATAATATAATAATAATTAAAAATATACTTCAACGTAATTCAATTAAGCGCAAAACATATTTAGTATTTTCGATTAGTGTATTCAATATTATCAATTATTATTATCTATCAATAATCGAAATTGAATATCATTGGATGTTAACATCGGTTGATTTTTTATTTTTGTATCTCAAATAGACTATAGAATACATACTTAGAAAGATTTAAAAAAACAAACAAAAAAAAAACAATGGTAACTTAACGAGAAAAAAACAATGTGTCCAAATCAAAACAAGGCATTAGAAAAGTTATTGGACTACCATGCACATTTAAAAGTGCTGTTCACAATTATATTGAAAATAAATAAGTTAGATTACAATATTCTCTTTTTCAAAACACAACGTTGAGAATCACCCTGTCAGTTTTCTTTTTGCCACAAGACAACTATCGCAGTGAAACTACATTTACAGAACCCCTAATGCATATTATTATGCAAATTAATAAGTTATTAGGTTATTACACATTTAACTTGTTATACAGAAAATTTAGAGTATTAAACTAACAAAAAAAATTTATTACTTGTGGTAGCATAAATAATAGCTAAATGTTAAAACTGCTAAGACGTGTTAAATTGATAAATTTGTCCTTTAAATTTTATTAATAACCAAAAGGCTTTCGCGCATTGGTGTTCTTGTTATACGTTTATATGTTTAGGAACACACCTTAAACTCTTAAAAATACACATTTTTGTGATATAAATGCAACAAAAAAGGCGTATCATGAATTTGTAGTTAAACGATTATTTTAAAATTGTTTTTAATGCAAAATGCCTTTAAAATTAACTACTAAAAGAACATTTTTAAAAGTTTGAAAAAATATTAAATAATTTTTTGAAGAACTCTAATATCGTATTAACTTCACTTAGCAACTTAATTTTTTTAGAGAAATAATGACTGATATCCGTAATCAAAGGCTGAAAACTGATATTTGGATCTTCTTCTATTTGACCAGGTCCATTTCAGAGCTTATTAATGTGCTAATTGTTTGTGGGGAGGTTTTAAAAAATGTCCCCAAATGGGGATGCTAGGTCGCAAGAGGTTAAATTTGAAATTTAAGCTTTTAAAAGAAGCCTTGTAAAATCTGCTTACTAATTATCGTATATGCATGCACTTGATGACATAGAATTTAATAATATAAGTGGGGTTTTTTTTCGTATTTTTATACTTCATATTTATACTGTTCAGTTCAGGTAGTCGATAACAAAAAAAAATAATAATAATTTTTTATAAGATATATATTTTATATTTCTCCAATTAAATCTGCTTTGCAAGTGCTTTACTGGTGACTCAATTCCTTCCAGCTTTTATTCCTGTTCTTCTTCACTTGGTATTATGTTCCCACGATATATTGATTCACTAATTTTCATTCAACATTTATATTGCCACTAAAGACCGGACCGGAAACATGTCCATGGGCAAAAAAGCGGAAATAATACGGGAAAAGGAGAATCGAAAAGTTAAGTTCTAAATCCAAGGATAAAAATTGCGATGCTTGCCATATCTAATAGGTCTCTGATATCACGTCTTTCAAACAAACAAAAGTTAAAATTTGAAAGGTTATAGCGGAATTTAAAAGTGGAGTACGGAAATATAGATAGACAAAAAATGTAATATGCGTCAATATCTATTTTTTTCGTCACATTTCTCTTTTTCCTTTTTTTAAAAATTTTTTATTATTATTTTCAATTCAAGTAAAAGAACAGGAAAGAAAGTAGTTTAAAAAAGTAGACGAACAAATCTGCTTCAAAGGGTGAATTTAAATTTAACATTATTTCTAAATGGATACCTTTGCACTGAAGAACAACATGAAATCATAAGCGGAAAAATCAACGAGTTCTACAGTAAGGTAGAGACTGAACTTGGTAACAGCACCTTGGACCAACACGGAGACAATATAGGGTGGCATGTGGGGCCCGATGGCCGAGTGGTTTGGATCGCAGGCCATAACGCTAGAAGTCCGCTCGCTGTAACTGGTGCGGGTTCAATTCCCGCCTTTGTCCTGGGTGTACTTCCTTTCTCAGTATTAAAATTTCAAATTAACTAGCTCTTTTGCCATTCTATTCCTGCTCCTTAGTGAGCCATTGCTGCCGAAGGCAGCTCAGTACGAGTCGTTCCTCTATCCTACCATAACTCTTTGGGGAAAATTAACCGAAATTGTGGAAACTTTACCGAAATTGAACAGCTAAAAGCTTAGCTCTACTAAAAGAATTTTTTTACACAATCTTCGTTTTAGTATGAGGTAAAAAAATATTGTATTGTTCACAACCAAATGTAAAATCTCAAAAGTACCCAAAGTGGAAACAGTACGTCTGGAACTGGTGCCACTCACGACGTGAAACATGCCTATTCCCTACTTTTTATGTCTCTGCTGTGATCTTTTAATACGACATTCCGTGTTCCACGCTCTATTTCTCGTCAAATATTTAAGCAAAATGTCTTATTTGTTTTGAATTGAGACCTCGTTTAGAATAAAGCACCTGAGCTGGCCCCCCACACCAGAAAGAGTGAAAGAGTTCTACCATAAGATAGCTACGAACAACTAAACTTCACTTCGTAGTGCTTAGCAGAAAAGCCAGTTTATTGTTTTGATCTTAGCAGATGTCTGCTAGCAAGATTATTTTTAAATAATTGTTAAGAAAGTTTTATAGATGTATAGACTCTTTAAATAATATTTATGTATAACATCTTCGAAGCTTTATCATGCTTTATGAACGCATAAAAAAAGAGTTTCCAATTCATTTATGCGTGTGGCATAACGATTATAAAGAATTAGATAACCTCTTACAGGCTTCAACAGTATGTGATTTTATGCATTGAAGTCTTATTTAAAATAATGAAATATGAATATAAAAGCCCCGTAGATCAATTGAAAGAGTTAGATTAGTGAAATAGAAAGAGATAACACAATTTTTCTGTGTTTGTATGTCAAATTGCTGTTTCGTTTGAAAAAAAAAATCTTGTTTAGTTTTGGTTTCTTATCTTAGTTTGAAATTGTTATTTAATTCTGTGTACTTTTTTACAAACGATATTCTAGATAATGTTTTTGAACAAACCATAAATGCTGTTAATATTATAATGTCAAAGACATATGCAAATTTCATCTATTTAAAATTCAATAACGATTATTTAGAAGTATAGGGTAATACATCATGCTGCTTTTACTACAATGACATTGAGGAAATGTTTTGTTACAGTGATCTGGTTGTGATATAGATTCATTCCTTTCAGGATGATATTGAAAAGAAGGATCCTAGGGGCAGAACCCCCTTGATGCTTGCAGTTACTTTGAACCACTTAGAATCAACAAGAGTTCTCCTCAGGCATGGAGCTGATGTTATTATTGAAAACAAGCAAGGCTATACAGGTTTGTGTTACCCAGAGTTAGGCCGAAATGTGAACTGAACTTCGAATATATGCATGTTTGCTCTGATAATGGTTTAAGCTCCGCCCTGAGAACGCTCTCAAAAACCAGTATGTAACTTCCCGATTCATAAAGGTGTGTCATTCGTTCAAACTGCAGAAATAAATATGCCTCTTTTTACATGTAGTTGGCCAATGAAATAATTCCAAAATATCTGGAAATATATGGATTGGGTTGGTCCCCATTTCTTTAAGGGGTTTTTCCTGAACAGCTAAATATAATACTGGTCCTGGTTTCCTTTTTTCTTATAGAAAAATAGGATGCCTGACATTTTCATAGATATTGAGTGTGAAAAAAGCAGTGTGCGCTGTTGCGCAAATGGTCCGAGATCAATCGTGGTGTGATGTCATTCGTGCATGAAGGATTTGAAGTTTCTATTTTTATATTTGGTCATTATTTTATGCTTGTTTATTTTCATATATTTTAATTTTTCGTTACGTATGAAAACACATTTATTGATGTGGAAAACTGTTTTTTTAGACACTTGCAATGAAGATAAAACTGGAATTAAAGCAATATTTCAGAGCAAAATTCAAATAATAGAAAAACAGAAAAAAAACTTTATCCTTGTTTTGATTTTGCTATGCATTAAATCTAAAGTACTCGACATAAAATGAATATACATATGCTAGATCTCACTGAAAATTTGTATTTTTGATCATAACCAGTGGCAATTTTGACAATCTGAACAGTCCAAACCCTTGTAGGAGGGGGAAAATCCGAAACAGTGACTTTCACTCCTTTTCAAAGAAAACCACACACGGGGATGTGGGAGGCAAATGCTTTTGAGGCTCGCTTTCTAAATAAACCTACTATAGACCTCACGATCTAGTGATTACTTTGTCGCATAGGGTTTACAGTATTAGGCTAGGATGTAAGAGGTTTTGGGATCAAAACCATGTGGTGAGCGCAAGCCCCTACCCCTTCAGTTAAAATAGCCTAATTCAAAATAAAATTTTATTGGATAAAAGTTTTCATTTGTTTTTTTATGTCCTTAAAGTTGTTCATGAAGCAGTGAGTACTGAAAACTCTCAGCTACTGCAAGAAGTGCTGGAGAAAAGAGACTTTCAGCGCTACAGTACTCGGGCGATTGGAATCCCTGATTTACTTTCCAAAATCATGTCAGTAAGTATATTTGAGCAATAGTTAAATTGTTAGCTGTAGAGTTAGATCTTTAAAATAAAATTGTGAAAATGTGGCACCTTGAATTGGCAATGGCCCTTAATTATACCTTGGTTTTAAAATCATTTTTCAAATTCACATATTGGTTATTATTATCAAAACATTAACTAGTAAAAAAAAATGGATGGTGTCTATAGTTTTTTATCTTTTCTATTTTAGTTTTATGATCACATCAGACCAATATTAAAAATGTATTTCAATTTTCCTTTTTCCAGTTCTTTACATCAAAAATTTAACAAATAATGTTGTAGCTTTTTCCATAATATTATAATTATTTGAGTCCCTTATATAACGATCTTTAATTAGAAACTAAAGAAAAAAACACAGTGTGAAATGGAAAACGAAAAAGGTAATGTGCTTCAAATTAGTGAAAAATATGGATTCAAGTCTTCAATATTCTATAAAAATTCAAATATCTTTAATGTTGTATTTTTTAAAATCAGTTTTTAGGTAAATTGTAAAGTTTAGGAGTGAGGTGAGTGTGCTAGTGAGCAAGACAAAAAAAATGTGGATGAATGGTATTTTTAGAAAAAGGCATTTAACCGACTCAATAAACAAAATATTTCAAACATATGTAATGCATTTAAAATATTCAAGATTCTGACAATGACAACTTAATTTAGGTTTTAATTAACACTTCATTCGAAAAATTGTGTGCTAATATTTTTTTTTTTTAAATTTCAGACTCCAGATTTTTATGTAGAAATACGTTGGGAATTCAATAGTTGGGGTAAGTATTTTACTTTAAGTATCTAACTTGCAGATGTAGTGTTATAAGATTGTATGCTTAAATCTAACAAAAATGAAATGCATGTGGAATTAATGCTACTACTTATATATTTTAATATTCTAAAATTATTTCATTTCAGTTCCACTTTTATCTAGACTGTGTCCTAGCGATACTTATAAAGTATATAAACGAGGTGAGTTTTTTTATATCTGGAATTCTTTGCTTCTAATTTGACTACCTTTATAAAAACGATGGGGTTGTTTCAAAGAGGATCTGGCAAAAGCTCTGCAGTCTTGTTTTCTTTTTTCTCAAATTACTTTTGTTTTGGTTAAGTTGTTTAGTAGACCTATATTCAGGTTAGTGTGCTTGGTCAGCACACAAACCTGATTATCTATACCAACCAATCAAAACAAAAGCAATTCAAAAGAAAGGATTAAACAAGACTTCAGCTATTTCCAGATCCTCCATGAAACAACTCCATTATGTTTTTTTTTTTTTAACTTTTTAAAATGAACAAACAAAATGCCTGTAAATCTTTTTCAATTTAATTCTTGAATTGCAATGTTATGTGAATTGATAATATTCTTTAGTTATTTAAATTGATGTATCCTAGTAAAATGTCTGGAAATATCTTAGATATCTGATATAATATTTGGTTAAATTTAGGCTCAAGTGTTCGTATTGATACAACTTTACTAGGATTTTATCATTCGAAATGGCAGCGTGGAAACAGAAGTTACATTTTCAAGGGGCATGGTAACTATACTTTTCGGTTTTCGATACACAATGTCCTATTTTACTTTCATTTACCCAATATGAAATATAAGGTAATAAAAGAGTTGCAATGGGGTTGAAAATGTAAATCTTTTACGAGATTTTGTACTTTTGATACGCTTTAAAGGGTGCTGATTATAAAAAAGCGGTTTTGAAATGATTGTAGACTGTCTGAAACTACTCTACTTTTTAGATTTTTTAACCCTCTGAAGGATAAGCAAATTGGCTAAAGTGTAAACTTGTTTTCGATGCATGATATTTAAATTTAATTTTTTAGCTGAAAACTAAATATCTGAATTTTTTTTTTAAATTATATTTCTGTAATAGATGGTTATAAATGTCTCCTTCATGCTTTAAATTTTAAAATTGAATAAAATTATTAAATTTTTAAAAATTATGTGTGTTGCTTTAAAACCTGATAGCCAAGTGACGGATTTATATTTCTGTATACCTCAGATGGTTAAGGTATGGCTAAAAATCAAAACCTTGATAAAATAAACATAGTTTTTTTTTCATAGATGATGGTGCACTTATAATGGAAGTCAATCATGACACCAAAAAGGTTTTTATTGAACAAATGAAGGTTTTTCCTCAACACATGATGACTGTTATGGTGGCACTCTCCCCGTCCCCTGAACAAGTAGCACTAAGATTCGCCGCTCCCATAGTTGCAACTTACGTAGACACAGAAAAGATAAGATTTGACAGGTATGTAATATGCTATTTAAGTTATCCCCCTATGGTAAAATACTTATTTTTAATGAAATTCAATCTAATTTGTTTATTTCCTTTAGCTTTATAAGCCGATTATTCTAGTTTCCGAAAGTGTAAGAAGTTTATGCCCCGAATTAAGATTTAATTTGAATTACTTGTCTTTAAATATTTTAATGAAAGTTATTGCAAACAATTAGAATATAAAAGGATAACAAATAGTTTAAACATAAAATGCACTTTATGTCCAGCAGTTCTCTTTTTTTCTTCCTATCTACTCATAATTAATTAATTATACTGATTAACAAAGACATTTTGTTACATGAATTTAGTTTACCTTTTTAGTATTTAATGTGTTTGGAACCACATACTGCATTAATAACAGCCAGCCACAATCATATTTTCCCTCCCATGATTTGTCAGTTTTAATCCAATTGCTGTTCTTAATTGGTGTTCCTTAAAAAAAAATCCTTATTTTTCTATAGTATGCACTACTCCACAAATTAACTTTCTTAATTGAATTACTAATTGTGTTCACGTTTTATTAGTGTATTACGTTTCCGTGCCCCTTTTGATTTCGTGTTAATTGCGTTCAACTGACAAATAAGTGACTTTATTTTCTGTTTTAGAATTCAGAAAAATGAAAGTATTTTAAATTGAATTTTTTTTATGATTATTACAAACAAAGTTTCCGTTTGTTTAGATTAGACAGAGTATAACTATAACCAATATATTTCCATCGCTTTTCTAGTTTTAGATTTATTTATAAAATGGTATGTCCCATATCATGATTTGTTATTTTTATTTTGTGCAGTCTCAGACATGGCCTGTTACATCGAAAGAGTAGCAAACCTGTTATAATAAATGGCTATGAATGTAGGGTAAGACATTTTATGAATTTTAATAAACTTAATTTTATAAAAATAATTTATTTATTTAAATATTGTTTGTAATGTACTTAAAATATTTTCAGTTTAATATTTCTAAATTTACCTATGTGTGTAATAGTTATTAGCCTACTTTTCTTTTTTTTTTTTTTAATTCGAAGAATTATAAAAAAAAATGAAAAAGTAGGTATTGACATGCGGTCGATGTCCGTCCATCCGTACCCCCCTTCCAAAATGGGTTCTACCAATCCGATCTCAAAAATTCTTTTTTTTTATTAGAAAGGTATAACCTCAGACACCCAACTTTGATACTTTTTGTCCGTCTGTCTGTACGATCGGACGGACATAAATCTACTATTTGTCGATGAATTTCGCATTGAATTAGCATTGAAATTAATTTTCGAGTCATTTAAATCGCTGTTGAAAACTACAAATGCTACGGATAAGTGAGATTCGTCAAAAAATTCAGCGCATCGAAATTGGAATACATTGAAAATTTCATAAAAGAAATCGAATTCTAAGTAATTCAATTATTTAAAGAACTTCAAAATTTAATGCTCTTTTAAAAAGCATGGGAAGCCATTTTTATTAGAATTAAATCACCATTGCCATCGCAACAATCGCTCGAGAAACTTTAATTCTTTTAGACAATAAATTAAAATAAATTTATTTTTGAGACATCGATCAATTTAAGATGACGTCAAATATATTTCACTACGAGATCTTTGTATGTTGAAATAAATTGTTTTCATTCTATTTAAAAGCGAAGAATACTACATATTTATTCTTCGAAATAAAAAATTTTGCAAACGATTTAAGTAATAATTATTTAATTTTTGAAATTAAAAAAAAATGAAAATAGCCGAATTTAGCAAGTAAATGTTGAATATAGAATTAATGCTGTGTTTGGCGCCTTTTACCTGTTAAACACAACTGCTGTGTGGAAGCGGGTTAAGTGACATATTTTGTTACAAACCTACTTGTTGATTTACATTTCCTATTTTAAGTGCATTGAGGAGTAGTTTTTTGGTTTTTGTTCTACGAATAATTAAATATTTATTTATAACTGCAAATAAATCATGCGGACGTTAAGTAATATTTATTTTATTGTAGATATAAAATTAATGAAAATAATTGATTTGTCGCTTTAAGAAGTTAAAATTATAGCTGGATGCTGTGTTTAGTGAAATTTATTTTAATTTATATAAATTTAATGTGGAAAAACGGCTGTTGATGTCACTTACTGTTACGAACCTAGTTTTTTCAAGATAAGAATTTTATTAAGTATTTAAGTAACAGGAAAGTAGGCTATTTAGTTCTTTAAGAACTTCTTTTTTTATATTTTATTCATTTTTCCAGGCTTATGTGGCGAACAATGTGGAATTAGTCACCAAAACTAGAACTGAACACTTATCGGAAGTGGATAAACGCAAGTACAAAGCTACGAGATCTGCATTCCAATCCTTTCTTGGTATTATGGAAATAGATGAGCATACAAATCAATTATCGGTAAGATTATTTTGCTCTTGTAACTTAATTGTTTTTAAGAAATACACTTGTGTTAATGATTCTAATGTTTTTATAATGTTAAGTCTTAAACCCTCCATAAAACTGAACCCACTCGTTATCGTGCCAAATGGTAAATAGTTTAAGTGGTACTTGAAGTTAAGCAAAACAAATTTGGACAACTTTAGAAAAATTCGTTGAATTTGTTATGCAAAAAATAACTGTTTCACATGAAAAGAAAGCTTATGAAAATGGCAGTTTAAAAAAAATGATAATGCCTTGATTATTTTCTTCAGTTCTAACAAATTGCTACCATCTGTTTACTTATGAAGACCTTTGTGCTCTATGCTTCACAGGGGCTGGGTTAAGGCAGTACCACCTAGATTAGAAGGCCGGCGAACTAAATGCTTGACGTCATATTAGTGGACCGATTCTGTGGTTTTGACCAATGATCATTCGTGACTAGATCTGGTATTTGAATACATTTTTAAGATAGGATGAATGAAGATGCGAAGTCATTTTAAGATACAACGTTATTGGTTAACAAATCTAAATCGGTCTACTAGTGTGACGTTGTGTTGCTTAGTTCATCGGCCTTCTAATCTAGGTGGTATTGGTTAAGGTGTTTGCCTTGCATGTGGAAGGTCCCAAGTTCGTGCATTGCTAAAATAACTGCCAACCTATAAATAATCCATGCAGCCAAAACATGTCCGACAAATAATAACCTGTGTAGAGGGAATGCATGCTAAATATGCTCAAAAGTCCCAACGTTGTGTATGAGATTGCCCTTCACCCTTTCAGCCCACTGATGCCATTTGGCATCATCATGTTTCTTATCATTATTAATAAAAAAGTTATAGGACTGACATCTATTTTTTATTAATAAAAAGCATTTTGTAATAGAAAAAAGTTTGAAGAATCGAATGATGTGCTTTTTTATATCATAAATGACTACAGACGAACAGAGAAAAAAATCTAAAATGATGATGCCAAATTTTTATTGGGACTGAAAGGGTCAACTGTTGGGTCGGGTGCCTACTCGGGTGTTGCCTTGTCACTTGACAAGGGTTCTTAATAATGCTGCCTGTCGCCAATAGTATAATGATATCTCAAACCAATTTAATCTATGCAACTCAAATTCTCAAAAATATTCACTAATGTTTTTCTCCCAGGAAATCCGATCTCCTAATCCCAGATCCATCACCCCAGAAGAATACTTTGACACCCTTCTCGATCTGAAAGGCAGGGACATCGGCCGGCCAAGGGAGGTCAACACTAAAATACAAAAGTTCAAAGGCACCATCTGGTTGTGTGAAGACTATCCCCTCTCATTACAAGAGCAAGTAAGTGCAGTAAATGGTGTTTATAAAGTATTAGTCAGGGTTGGTAGGCATCCTGAAATTCCTAAAAATTCCTGAATTTCATTAGAGTCTGGAGAGCCCAGTCGGTTAGGCACTCACCTGGCATGCAAAAGGTCCCATGTTTGGGTCCAGGCATCACCAAAATAACTGCTGACCTACAAATGGCCCATGCAGCCAAAATTGTACGACGAATAATACCCTGTGTAAGGGAGTGCAGGTTAAATATCCTAACACTGCTTTAAGTCCTAACACTGCCCTTAACGGTTGCGTTGGGTGCCTATTAGTATTCAGGTGTCGGGTCATCACTTGAGTGTGGTTCGAAATATACGAAGCCCCCTCGCCAATAGCCCTCGTGTAGCTCTAGTGGGACGATGTTTCAAACCTAACCTAATCTGAATTTCATTGGGTGTTTTTAATTGCCCTTATAACTCCTGAAATTTATGTCTTATCTCCTAAAAAAATTGTCCTCTCCTGAAAAAATTGATGACACAAATCATTTCTCTCCTTTCTCTGTCATTTTTTTCCCCGTACTTAATTCGGAAGTCTACTGTTCATGCACAGTTAAAAAGGAGAGTTTGGACATCATTATAGTTTAAGTTAATGTTCCATAAAACACTGTGCAACTCATTAAGAGAAGAATTTTTTTCTTCTATTTCATTATTTGAAGTGCAGTGAACTTACTAAACTAATATAATAATCAACAAACATATTCAATTTCATTCCTTATTGCCTCTTGATATTGAATTGCTGAACACCTGACAGGGTTCGTACGCCTCCTGATATTCCTGAAAAACTCCTGAATTTAAATTTTTTCTTCTAAGGGCCCTTATAACTCCTGAAATTTGTGTTTCATCTCCTGATATCCCCCCCCCCCCTCCTGAAAAAATTACTATGAAAAATTTACGACTTTACTTTAGTCAAAATAAGTCTACTGCACATGCACAGTAGAAAATAGAGTTTAGACATTGTGATAATAGTTAATGTCCCGAAATGCGCTGCCCAACTCTTTAAAAGATTTTTCTTCTGTTTCATCATTTGAAGTGCAGTGAAGTCACTCGACTAATATGATAATAAGCAAACATATTCAATTTATTTTAATTTCATTCCTTGTTACCTCCTGAATTTACATTGTGCACTCCTGAAAACCGCCTTAGAAACTCCTGAATTTCACAATTATAGATAGAGTATGAACCAGTTTATTTTGGGAAAAATATTTCCTTTTAGCTTATTTTTGTTTGTTTGCTGTTGTAAATATTGAATCAGGGTGTCTACCCATCTGGGGAACATGTGATTCTTTGTAAAATCAGGGAAATGTTTTGGACTGGAATTGTCAGAGAAAAGTCAGAATTTTTTAATCTCCATTTTCAGGAGAAAACCTGGAAAAAGTTTTAGGTTTTAAAATATACATTTCTGTTCATTTTGTTGTGCAGATGTAATTATTAACTTCTTTAAAATCTCTGCAAAACAGTTTTTAGTTGAGACTTAATTACACATTATTGAGTAAGTTATAATTATTTATTTGAATATTTTGTGGTTTTCTAAATAAATATGTGTATTTTCAGCTTATTCCAATAATAGATTTAATGGCAATCAGTAATAGGCATTTCGCAAAATTGCGTGACTTCATCATGCATCAGTTGCCTGCTGGCTTCCCAATAAAAATGGGTGAGATATACTTATAATGTGTATGTTACATATTTTCACTTATTTTAATTCCTTGCATGCTTTATAAATATACAATATCGTATTATCTTAATATATACAGTCAAACTCCCTTAACGTAAACGCAAAGGGAATGCCAAAACATTTTGTGTTAACCGTCTTTTTTTACATTGAACCAGTGAATAGTTTTTCTTAAAAAATAACATCCAAAAATTATTTTAATTTGACAATGTAACACACTTTATAGAAATAGTAATTCAATTTTTAAAGTTTATTTGAAAAGTACATGGTATAGAAAATTTAGCAAAATTTTTAAGGAACAGCAATTGGATTGAAACAAATGAATCATGGGATATCTTGTGATTTTCACAGAAGTAGAAGACAGTTTATTTTTATAATGTTCACTTTCTTCTTTTTTTAGTGTTACTTCATTTGTTCTTCGTAGCTTTCAAACACAAAGAAAAAAAGTCAAATCTTAATTTTTTTTTTTGGATTAAGTGATTCATTGTTAAGAGATTTTTAAGCATTAGCTCAAAGCTTTATAGGCCAGGGAAATGCTTTCATTTCAGTTCATCTTAAACGAAATTTCGTGTTAAGCCAGTTTGTGTTTACAAGGGTCAACTGTGGGGCTAACATCACCAAAATAACTGTTGATTTGTTGTTGTCCGATGAATAATACCCGTGTAGAGAGAGTGCACGTTAAATATCCTTCAAAGTCCTAACGCTGCGTACGATGTCGCCCTTAACAGTTGCGTTGGGTGCATATTCAGGTGTTGGCTTGTCACCTGACTGTGGTTCTAAAATACGACGCCCGTCGCCAATAGCCCTCGTGTAGCTCTAGTGCGACGATAATTCAAACCAAACCAAACCAAGGTTCAACTGTACTTTCATATTTCATTATTTTCATCATGAAAGCAAACTTTACCGTTTTTTACTAAAATATTTTTCCTATTACAGAAGTACCTATTTTTCGAGTTTTACATGCAAAGGTTACCTTCGGAAATGTATTTGCCTTGGACTCCCCAGTTCAACACGTCTCGCCTTACAAAATCGATGGCTGCTATGCATGTGAAATTGATGCAGCTTGTTTTGATATTCCTGAAAGTTATGTTAAATTTGGTAAGTTTCAAAGTTAAATTATTTTCAATTGTTTTATGATGCAATCCCTGTTTATTCAATGATATTTCACTTGGTGTGAAAGAACAGCATTTGACTGTCACAAAATGCTTTGACCTCTTCACTCAAAGTGTACACATTGTTCAACTTGTGAGTTTTAACCCTCGTAAAACGCAAAATGAATTTAGACAATTAAAGAAAAGAAGATTTAAAGCCAAAAGAAATTTATTGTGATAAAGAACAACTAGATAAAAAAATTAAGCTTAAAACGAAAGGACGCTGCAGGAAAATGTGCCGTAAGGGCCAAAGAGTGACGGCTATGTGTAGCCAGAAAGTGAGCAGTGTGTCTTATGCCACAAGACATCGGTATATATACAAAAAGAGAGACTCAAAAATTTGCATAGGAAGAAAAGTTGGTGGTGATTGGTGGATCCAGTCAGAACGAGAGCTACAGTGTATTCGAGTCCTGATGATCGGGCTAGTTGAAACGGTTCCGACGTGGAGACCATCAACCACAGGTGCACGAACCTTTGTTGAATTCACTTCACATCATTTTACAATTTTTCTTAATACTCACTTTTTTATTGTTAACTAGAATGCCTATAATCCCGGATTTGGCAAGGTTAACCCATCCTTTCAACCCTTGAGTGGGTCGATAAAATGGGAACCAAGCATGCCTGGGAGCTAAACACTGGGAGTTCCGCGTGAGGCTGACCACCTTACCGGGACAAATGTCTAGCACCCCAGAGCCCTAGGTCACTAGGCTGAAATGGACACGACAGGCTTTCGTCCAGTAATAGGCTGTTGCGCCGAGGAGTTTAGTTTTAGAATATCTATACAGATGCAGGTGATTTATTTAAAGTAGTACCCCTTTAAAAAATTGTATTGATTGCCTCTTCAGGTGTTGATTCGTTACTTTACGATGGTTCTGGTGTGGATGGTTGAGTGAGTGTCACTATTACTTTGCATTAGGTGACCTTGCAGGTTGTCACTTTACTGCAGTTCAAAATTAGTTCAAGCTCTTGTTTGATGTTTATTCAACCAAACCTTGATTGGCAATTGAACTGGACTCATCTAGTATCCACTTGTACAAAGTGCAGAAAAGCCAAAACAAAATGTAGACATAGGTCAACCTTTGTGAACACAGGTTGCTGTGTTTCCAAAGGTTGTTGGGACTTGGTCTATTTCAACACACCTAATATCTAGTAACTCTAACATAGCCATATATATCATAGTTAAAGTATTAGATTGGCAGATCATGTGACCTCCAATGCTAAAGACGAAAAGCGCTTGGAGACCGGAATTGGAAGTGGTGGCAGCGCTGGCCCCATAGCCCTCCAATTCTGGTCTCCCTGTGTATCCTGTCGTTAGCATTGGAGGACGCGTGATCTGCCAATCTAATACTTTAACTATGATATATATGAACATAACCAAGTTAATAGCCTCTATTCATGGCTCCTTAAGTAGCAGAGTGTGGTTGGAAAAATAAGTTGATAATAATAAGTAGCAGTAGCAGAGTAGAAATGATTCATAAATAAACAGTTGACTAAAAAGGGATAAACTTCAATAAAATCTTCTTTAAATAATGCAGACAAAATAAATAATTACAGTCTCAATTTGGAGAAAGGGATAAAAATATATAAGCGATTGATTGAACAATAAAAAAAAATTAGTTACGTCATATTTAAATTCTATTACGTCATATTTAAATTCTATTAAGTTCTATTCGAAATTCAAACGCTGCGGGCGAAGTGTGCAAGAGACGAGACAGTGAAAGGCCCACCACGAGACAAACTTATAAAAACAACTACGTAGTCACGTGGTCAACGACTTCTCCGAGACTGCTTGTGACGTCACGCCTAAATGCTGCCAAATTGCGTGAAATTCCTAACACAAGTTATGATCTAATTGTGCATTATCTACCTCTTAGGCAACACACAAGCCAAGCGGACTGTTGAGCAGCAACCCCAGACGGCTGAAGCCATCGCGGCCAGGAGGGACGAGAGGCGACAGAAGATACTGTCCAAGTACGGCTATGCACAGGGTTCGTTTCCAACGCCACCCGTCACGGTAGGTCTTTTGATGATTTAACTATACGATAAAGGTTTAGTTGTTTGAAAATGGTGGAAAGTTGGATTAATTCAAAAGGTTTAGTTGTAGTTTAATTTTTTAGTACAGGATAGTTCTTATGTATGCCAAAAGTGTTCCTTAATCCTTGTTCCTTAATCTAGCAAGTTACAATGCGAACTTATATATGTATATATATATATATATATATATATATATATATATATATATATATATATATATATATATATATATATATATATATATATATATATATTAAAAGGTTAAGATGAATTAGTAAGTAAAGCTCATTTAAAGGAAATTATGGAAAAGACTTATCAGCAAGCGTTGGAAAGTTAATTTTGGAAAGTAACCCAGTTACAATTACTTAATATTAACAGTTACTAGTAGCAATTTGAATATTTAATTTTAAAGAAACATATGCACATGAATAAAACACTGCAACAGTAGTAGGGACTTAACTGTATGAGAAAAGGTAAAAAATTTCTATCGGAGCACCACACTTGAAATCATTTTTTTAATCCTTTTTGTTTAAATTCTTATCTTTAATGTTTTAAAAGTTAAAATAAAATCCTTTGGACATCCACATCCTTTCTCTAACTTTTTATGATGCCCTAGACTCAGCGGCATAGTGGATGCACGTCTTAATCCTAACCAGTAGGTCCCCTGTTCAAATCCCAATTGGTAATAGCATGGATGTTTGTTTGGTCATTAAAATGTTATTGTGTACATATGTTCGCCTTTATTTATGTAGCAAGAAGTCCAACCTCTTGCGAAGGCTCTGGCAACCATCTTTATGGGATATCCATCTCACAACAACAACTTTTTATGGTGAAATTTAAAGTACATGTTCTTTTCTAAGAATATTCCCTTACATCCAACGTAGCACAGCAGTATTGGCCAATCTCGGCTCATACCCATTGCCCAATGTATAATGGGCTACGTTGTACCGATGCTGGGCAATATCAGAGTCCAATATTGGTTTGAATATTTTTTAAAAAGAAATTTACAATTCAAAATTGAAAAATATTGAGTAGCACAATATTTGCCTTTTACACTTGCAAAATCCTATCAGATTGCAGCGAAATTAAGATTTGCACTTTTCGTAATTTCCCGTACGACACCTCAAAGAACTTCAAAATCTGGTTAAAATCGGTTTAAAAAAATGATCGTTTTTATCCAATATTCTCCAAGTTTGGCCGATACTCATGCGATATTGGCCAAAATTGTTGTGCTACCTGGGATAAATGTTAACTTCTGTTCCAGTCTCCTAGTAGCATGGCGTCGTCCAGCATGTCCCATCCTCCTCCCTCCACTAGTACAGATGCGTCTACGCTGCCTGAGGACCCAGCCCCGCCACCACCGGAGAATGTTGGGTCCTGGAAGTCCATCACAAAAAAGCTAAAGTAAGAATAATAAAGGATCCCCCTTTGCTTTTGCATTTACTATTCTTATTTCTAAAGCTTTTGTAAAGCTTTGCTTTTTCTTTGAGCCTTCATGATCTTCAAAACGTAAACAAAACCTGTACCCTTCAGTGGATACCTGCACATGTTGACATTGCAGGCAATCAAAATGATGATAGATTAGCCGAGGAAGACATTAATCTCATCATTAATAATAATAAAGTTTATCTCCAAGATGCAAATGCTATCCCTACATCTAAATTAAGAGAAAAATCCATTAAAATGAAGCATCTTTATTATTTAACTGCAGATAGACCCACCACAAAACCATTTCCAGACTAAAAACCAATCACCACAGAGGCATGAAAATAGACAAAGAGAGCAGAAAGGTGTATATATAGAAACTGTGACACTGCCTAGATACGCAGCTTACACCAAACCACCTTTTTAATGCCCCGGCAACGAATGTTAATTTGAGAGATATTGGAGTTCGGCCATCATTGATAGATCTTTATGACATTAATATCCAAAAAACTGCAGGCGCGGTTATCAAAACACTTTTTTTCATTTGACTTAACATTCACATTTCGACAACTTCATAGGCACGATAAAAAAAGATTTTATATTAGCAGTGCAGACAATGATTTTTGATTTGCAAAGCCCTTTTATGTTGCATCACTTAAACCATTTAAACTAGGTTAAGGTTCTATTTGAGCATTTAGGGGCAATTTACTGGACTGTTGTAAATACTAGCTACTGCCATCAGAGAAGCTAACATGCGTTGCTCTTGCGATCCAAAAGTTAAGTAATGAGTGTTGACTGAAACACAGTTCAGTTTTATGATGCGCAGAGGGACAGGCAAATTATTGGCGATTTCCGACACTTTGGTAATAAGTGTTTATTTTTCTAATTAAACAAAAGTAGAAAAATATCTTATATATAAGAATTAAATTTTACTTTGATGAAACAGTGGAAACATATTTGTATTATTATTAGTTATTTTCAAACATATTTGAACAAAACTTTCTTAAATGTTAAAAAAAATACAAAACTTGCCTTGAACTAATATTTTTCAATGACTTTTTTTTGACACAACTGTAAAATAATTGATCTGGTGAAGTGTTTTAAACATAATTTCTTCAATAATTCCTTTTAGAATATATCCTTGTGTAGATATAGTGCAACGGTAATTAAAACTTAACCCAATCCAAACCTTTGATGCTAAAAGAATGTTATATGAATTGCAATAAAGTTGCAAATTTTACTAAGACATATAGCTGTTTTGAAAAGTAAAGTAAAAATATCAATAACAAATAATTTCTATTTCTGATAGATAGCAGTGTTAATCTATTTTATATTATGTTTAAAATAACCTTTTTTTTTATTCTGAAACTTCTTATAAAATAAATTTAATACTATTTGTCTATTTCAGACTTGCTTTTACTAAACATTGATGCTTAACTCTGATGTAGAAATTTGGTTTCTATTACAAAGTTGTTGTTAAAGGTAAGCCCTTTTACTTTATTATATTAGTAATCATTTTTTAATAGTTCACAATTTGGAATAATTCTTTAAAAAATTATCTTATTTTTTTAATGTTTGCGATAGAGAAAAGTTAAATTCTAATTATGGAATACTGTTTTTAATAAGAAGTAGGTATAGTATAAATATATGGTATGCAACACTTACTATTTTCTTCACTACAATATTGATTTCGATACAGTCTGCTATTATTGAAACTTAATAGCAATGCACATAATTGATTGTTGTTGTCGGTGTCTCCGGGGCATAGCCTGGAAGGCAGGAGGTGTGAAGTAGATTTCGTTGATATAAGGCTTCGAGCACCTTGAGGGTGGAAGTCTGATTTCTGTTTGGAAAGGTAGCCACCTCAAAAATTTAAGCATGTCACAGAAAATTTGTATTTTTCTCAAAACAATTTGTGCCTATGGTAGCTGTTCTGTGGCATATTATAAGACTTTCAGATCCACTGATTTTTAAAGATAACGTTCTCTGCATGTATTCGGGACAGCACAAATTTCTATACCTTATCTGGGATTTCGAACCCGGGCCCACTCGCTTGAGAATCAGGGTCTTGTGGTATATTTTTTTCAGCTGATGTAAGTCTTTGAATGACTCTGTTTACAAAACCTTTAAGTTAAGCAACTACAAAATTTTAACTTAAATTATAAGTATTGCATCCCCCTTAAAATAATGTTAAAATCATATAACAAATTGTTCTTTCGTCTTGCAAGCATTTTTACATCAGTGAGGCAATTTCCTGAAATTGCATGGCTAAAAATTGACTTATTAGAAGTCTCCGGCACTAAAGTGCTGCTCTATTTATTTGCCGCCTGACTCAGCTGCTTCTCTGCATTGCAGAATCACATAGCCCTGTTGATAATTGATTATTTCTTATAATTTTTAAATTTCTAAAAAACTATGTTCATGAAGATAAAACCCTATTATTTTAAATTTCATATTCATTTTCAGTTGCTTGAAGACAATTCTGCCATGACATAGTTGAACCATTCCTGTGGAGGATACAACTAATATATCACAATCTTCCTTTTGGGACAAGAAAGTAACAAAGCCTTTCTGGACCATCCATATCATACAGGGAGGTATTAATCATTATCATTCGCAGTGAATTCTTCTCTACATAGTCATTTTTTATATATAATTCTATATATGCATGAAGTATAAACCTATGGATGTTTTATGTACATAGTCCTTTACCAGCTAAATGATCTTTGGCAGTTAAGGAGGAATGAGCCGGATTGGCCGAGGGTCTCCAAAAAAAAGTGCCTCAGTGTTAATCCAATGGAAAAAATTATTTCTTAAGCAACATTCCTCAGGCTGCATTGAATATTTTTACACTTTTTTTTTCTGTGATAAATGTAGCTGACTTACAAGTCTCTATAATCTCAGTTTTTGAAATGGGTTCAATTATATTGTGTAAAAAATTTTACTCACTTACATATACCTCTTTCACTCCAACATGGAGCATTGGGCCTGGCCTCCGTCATGGTCCGCCACCTCACCTGTTGGCTGCAAATGGTCTTAATCTCTCCCAATGACTTGTTAAGTTCTTTCACTTCATTGTTAATTGTTCTACGCCACGTTGTTTTTGGCTTTTGGAGTAGTTTTTAAAATTTTGAATAAATATTTTTAGAAAAGTAAAACTATTTATCCAAAATTTAAAAGAAAATATTCGAATAATTTTCAAAAAGTGGGATTATAGAGACCTGTAAGTCAGCTACATTTATCATAGAAAAAACCGTTTGTAAAAATATTCAATGCAGCCTGAGCAATGTGGCTTAGGAAATATTTTTTCCATTGGTTTAACACAGAGGCACATTGGTTTGGAGAGACCCTCGGTAATTCGGGGTCATTCACCTTTAATTGAGCTGTTATTCTCGATTTATTTTAGACTAGCTTTTGAAAATGGTATATTATTCCTATTCCTATATTACGTGTCATTCCTATTATATATTGCTTTATTCCATTTTATTGTTTTACTTTGTTAAGAATTTTTTTATGGCAGATATATCCCTTTGTGTAAAAATCTACACTTTCTAGTTGAGGATTTTATCTCATTTTTTTGTTATTAAATTTGGTGCTGAATATATCTAATCAGAATATATTACTTATAATGCTGGTGTATTACAGTATAAGTTGTGTCAAATTTTCTTAAAATAAACATACTCATAAAGTCCTTAGAATCATGAAACCTTTAATACTTCAATTTTAATTAGGGAAAGAATTCTGCAGATAAATATCTGTAGGATTTTTTTAGTAACAATATTGGTACTTTACATACATTAGAGTTTCAAAAGAATTGAAAATGCCACTAGTTTTAATACTATAACTTTAAAGTTACTTGTTTTAAAAGATCTGGTAGTTTCTTTTGGATTAATCAAATTCTGTTGTGACTTTGGCTTTGTTGGAGAGATACCTAGATTGCCAATATAACCTCTGGGTTTAAGGGTATTGTATGGTAACAGATCTCTATATAATTCTAATGGGAAAACTTTGGCCCCTGTTTTTCAGTGTACGACATGTAATCACAAATAATTACCAGAAAAAAAATACAAAAGAAAGTTATTTTTAAATAATTAATAAGTTTAATTTTAAAGATATTAATTAGTTATAATTAAAACAAAATTTTAGTAATTATTCACAAACTACAGATGGTAGCACTAATGACATGTATATAGCTAAACAATTTTTTTATTTATCTTTGAAATTATACTTATTAATTATTTTAATGCAAACTAACTTTTTTCAGTATTTTTGTTAAGTTTTCGTGAGTACATGTCGTAAACAGGAGGCACAGTTTCCCAATTGGAATTGTATAGATATCTGTTACCATACAAGACCTTTAAGTAGTTGGTCTTCCAAAAGACAACGAACATATAAAATACCTTTTTATAACCATTTTCTGTACATTTAATTTTTCTCATTTGCTTTTTCTAAAAAAAGTTATTATAAAATCATTTAAAAAAATTAAATATATTGCTTGCCCTACAGATTTAACACAAATGTAAATTTAGTTTTGTAATTTAAGTAGGGTTTTTTATTAAAAAAATATTAGTAAACAAACATAAATAGAAAATTTTAAATTCTACATAAACAATTTTACTAGTAGTAAAAATAGTGAGTGCATGTCTAAATAATATAAATGATATCTTCAATTTCTTAAATGTGTGAATTTTTTAACCATCAATGAAAGAAATAGATTAAATGTAATTAAATTAATTGTTTTTTTTTTTTTTTGAATTTTTAGATCATTAATATGTTCTTTACTCTGATTGTTAAACTTTTAACTAAAATGGACTTGACTTTATTCATTCAATAGTTCCATAACTTATAAATTGTGCTATGTAAATTGGTTAATTTCTATTTAACATTTCGATTAATGTTGCAAAAACTAAAAATAATAAAATATACTAGATGATACAAGTAAATGTTAACACTAACACTTATAAAAACTATGTTCTTGCAGCTAAATTTATAATTTTATTTGGTTACCTGAGTTATGATTCCTCTTATTTTTTGTGGTGTGATAATAAAAAGCCGAAAAAGATGGGTTGAAGTAGTACATATAACAGTTTGTTTTAGAAACAAGGTTCTATGCTTTGATTTAGAAACTTTGTGTTTACATAGGATGAATTGGTTAACATCAAAACTGAATTTTAAAATTGTGATTTATAGTTTCTGAAAAAAATTGATTCAAATGTTCTCTATGTTTATATGCAATCCTAATATTTCAATTCCTCAAAATTTTTATTTTTACAAGAAAGTAATTAAAGTAATATATAGATTAAATTATACATTCCTTTTGAAGATTTAGTACTATTCTGGCAAGAGATATAACAGTAGTATGTATGTGTGTTTTTGTTAATTTATATTCCTCATGAACATTATTGTCTTATTTTCATTCCACTTAGTAAATTTCCAGTGCCCCTTAACTAATGCATGTTGCTTCCAAAATTACTTTTTATTATATATTGTATAGAATTGTACAAAAATTTGTCTGTTTCATATAAATCTGTATAGCAATTACAGAAGTTAAGCATGGTCTTTTTTTTTCAATTTATTTTATGTAATTTCGTATTCTAACCTGTGTTCTTGTTATGGTAATTATAAATACTCATACAAGGTGTTTTAATCAGCTTGATTTTTTATTATATTTTGTCGTTGAATGTTTACTTGCACACGAAAGTGATATGCACATCAGAAAATGCATTTAAATTTCTAGTGTATTTTATATAGTCAATCTGTGATTAATTATTAAAATGTTTTATTTTTAGATATTTAAAAACTATTTGTCTTTGTTTGATTTAACAAATATGCATTTTAAGGAATTGTACCAAATGCAGCTTTTTATAAATTGACCGTACTTTTGATTTGAAATTGGTAATCTAATAAAACAAATTTGACTTATTTGTAATCAATTCAATTTTTTAAAAAAAATGGCTTTTGTTGTCTATAAAATATCAACAAAAAAATTTTACAGGCATATTAAAATTTTTATCCAAGCATCCAAAATTTAGGCTATGAAATTTAAAGGAAATAAAAGCATTTTAAATATCTGGTTAAGAATTTATCTTAGTGGAACAACGTGATAAGTAACATTTAAAAAAATGAGATTTTCGTGCCAACGAACATGCTAGTAATCCTTTAAAGATAAAAATTTTTCCCTTTTTCATCAACTTAATTATATTTTTTACATTTGCCAGTACAGTTTTTAACTGACTTAAGTGCAAACTAAAAACTTTAAAGCTCATTTCCCTATTTCACTTTTCTAGTTATTAGCATGTTCTTCTACTAATCCATGGTATAGTACATTTTGTTGAAATCTAATTTGTTCAATGAGAACAATTATTGTATGAGGAAGGATAAACAAGTAGTGGTTTATAAAATACAACCAATAATGTTGTGTGTTCCTTTCTTTGTTTAAAGTCAACTTTCTGCCTATGAGTACATAGAATAAAATTAAAGGCATTTTATACATATTTTCACATGTCGCATTTAAGGATTCCACTTTTTTTTTGTATTTTAAATACCGACCTTTGTTATCATGAAAATTTCGTTTTTTATTAATTAAAATATTAATTCAAGAAACAAAATCACGGGGAAAAGATTTTTCTCAGTATTAAATGTATCAAAAAGATGTAAAATTTACAAATCTTTAAATAATGTAGTTTTTGGATATTAAATCAAATGTCAAAATACCTAGGGTAAACATAAGAAATAAGTTATCTCATGTTTAAAAATTCAAGGGATTGTACTAGCTTTTTTGTACTTTCAAGAATCTTCTTTGTGTTGCTTTGTTTAAATTTTTATTTTAGAAATAATTTAACCCTTTTCGACCGGCTGTCAGGTAGTAATTCAAAATTCATGATTTAAAATTGATATTAAATTTGGAGTAATTTTTATCAACAAAAAAAAAAGCGTTAAACAGTATCAATGACAGCAACTCATTAAAAAGTCATTTTTTATACAAATAACGAATGGTACAAGTCAGTTGCTTCGGTATCGATATTTTTGAAGAGCTTGAACATTCTCTTCAATACCCGCACGATCGGAAAGGGTTACACCGTTATAATTATGTATTGTTGAGTCGTAAGAAAACCATTGAGCTGTGCAATATATTGTTATCGATGGTCTAGTCACATAATATTATTTGAACTTATTTATTTCCATGTTTGTTCTGTTGAAAATGGCTATTTAAAAGGTGCATATTCCAATGTTTGTCTAATAAAGGTTTATTTTAATGTTGATTTTTTTTTATCTCTCTTGTGATTCAAGTACATGATTAAAACTTGTGAAGAATATTTACTTTTAACAAAATTAGCTTTTTGTTAGTGTAAAATGGTAGAAAAGTGTATTTCCAAGCTAGAGAAAGCTAAATATATGTTCTTTTAATTTTCGTATTCATTTTCTGGGACAGTTCTTGCTTCAGAGTGTGTTCTTTGGATGCATCTAAGAACCAGGATATAAGGTCCCAGGTTCAGGTCCTGGCATCGCCAAAGTAATTGCCAGTCCATGACAGCCTGGGAAGCCCAGTCGGTTAGGCACTCGCCTAGCATGCGAAAAGTCCAGATTTTTGTCCGGGCATTGCTAAAATAACTGCCAACCTATAAACGGCCCATGCAGCCAAAAATGTCCGACGAATAATACCCCGTGTGGAGTTAGTGCATGTTACATATACTCCAAAGTCATAACGCTGAGTACGATGTCGCTCTTAACGGTTGTGTTGGGTGCCTACTCAGTATCGCCTCATCACTTGATTGTGGTTCTAAAATACGCAATAGCCTTTGTGTAGCTCTAGTGGGTCGATAATTCAAACCTAACCTAACATCACCAAAGTAACTGCTACAATATTCAAAATTTAAATATCTAGCAATAAAAGCAAAAAATTAATTGGTAGAACAGTTGGAATGCAGTAAGCGAATCGTTATTTTTTCTATAATGCAATGGAATGGAAAAAATAAACTTCAGAAGACTTTGAAAAACTAGTATTTTTGCAATAGGTTTCTTTTCCGTATACAGAGTGACATGTTGTGCGAAAAATTTCCTAGCTTTCTACAAAATAGACTGCATGCATGTATTCCTAAGCCCAATTTTAAGTTATGTGTCCATAAAATGAAAGACTGAATCTAATAATAATGCCTATACATAGTTTTGAAAAAAATTGAATTATGTAGCAAAAAACAAATTTTGCTAAACAGTTTTAGTGGGAACACTGTAATACTATCGAAAAAATAATATTTCTTAATACTACTAATTCCAAAATAAACAACCATTATTATGCACAAGTCAAATAACTACTTTATTCAACATTCAAAATACATTATTTCATTAGTAAAAATCGGGACTGGAAACAAGAGAAATTAAAGCAAAGGTAATTTATAAGTAGAAAAAAATATATATAAAAATTATTCTTAAACAAGTATAAAAACTGATCCCAAACGTTATCAACAGTGCACCTTTGAATTAAACAATACATTTGATATGTTTCATTTTGGACAAACAACAACATGGAGTATAGATTTTTTTTTTTTTGTAAATATATTTCAGGAATATCACACATCAATACCTTTTTTTCCAGTAAATTCACTTTTACAATGGCTGTTAAATGTAGCACCATGTAAAATATCAAAAACAAATTTGATTTACAGAGAAAATTACCTCTTTAGAAGAAACTAAACCATAGCTCTTTGTTGAAATGTCTAAATTATAAATCCTAAACCAATAGTTGGCCAATTTTAACACAGTTCTACATAACTTTTTGTGTGCTAAGTGACAGTTCTTCCAATATTCATCCCATTGAAAGCTAACTTGATTTAACAATAACAAATTTAACTTACAGTAAAAATCACATCTCTAGGAGAAACTAAACTCTTTGCGAAAATGTCTAATAAGACTTAAATAGCCAAGTTTAACACAGTAGTATATGATTTTTATGGGCTAATTGCCAATTGGTGGATTGAAAAGTCCTTTAAATAAACCTACCTTCTTTTTTACTGTACAAAAAAACTACAATCTAAACACAAAAGATGACTTGGAGAATTAATAAAATCACAAGTACTACAATATCTTAAAGAAAATTTGATTCACACTTAGTAGCAAACTCTAATGTTAGGTTAGGAGCATTAGGAAATTACTATCAATAGTAAATTATTATTACATATAATTGAAATAAAAGGTTATATATTGCCAAGTTAATTTAAAATACAGAAAAATAATCAAATAACAAATCTTATGAAAATGCCTGACATTTCTTATAAATATTTTCAATAATAAAATGTTATTAGTATTAATCGAAACTAATTATTTACAATATGAAAGGTTGGAAATACATGACAAAAACTTTTTCAAGAACTAAATTGTGTGACGAGCATATTCAAAACAAAAAACAAACTTCATATGATTGTTATCACATTAAATTCACAAATTCCTTAACTATATTTTAGTAGATAAATATTTAGTATTGATCTTCAATCTCATATCAGAAACTAAATTTTTTTATTACAACCAGTTTCAATTATATAAATTTTTTAATTAAAATTACGAAATATTGCTTCAATGAAGTCAATTTCTAATGTATAAAATTTGTTTTATGTTTACATGGTGTCTAAAAAAAGACGCATCATTTTAAAGAACTTCTCATTCAAAATGGTCGGTCATTTTTTAAACACCTTTAAATGCTCTTCATTTATCAATGGTAAGTGGTAAAACGTTAACAAATAATTACATCCAAGGGGTAAGGTTGATTCTACTAAAGCAACATTAACATGCAATACTTCCAGAGTTGGTCATCAGTTTCCAGCATGCTGAAGTTGTTCTCAAACTCTGTTTACCAAGATGTGTTTATAAACAAACCTTATCAGCATAAGACCACTGAAAAATAAATATATGTTAGGTTTTAGAAAAAATGAATTAACAACAAGTAGGTCTGTAACAATCTATCATTTAACCCGCTTCCACACTACAGTTGTGTTTAAGAGGTAAAAAGGCGCCAAAAACAGCATTAATTCTATATTAAATATTTACCCGCTGAATTTGGTTAGTTTCATTTATTGTATATTGAAAATTCAATAACTATTACTTATCGTTTGTGAAAATTAATTCATATGTCAAAGAATAAAACTGTAATATTCCCTTGCTGTTAAATAGAATGAAAACATTTAATATCAACCTACAAACAATCTTGTAGTGAAATATATTTGACGTCATATCGACTTGAGCGCAAAATAAAGTTATTTTAATTTATTGTTTAAAAGAATTAAAGTTTCTTGAGCGATTGTTGCGATGGCAAAATGGATTTAATTCTAATAAAAATGACTTCCTATGCTATTTAAATGAGCATTAAAGTTTTGCAGTTTTTAAATAATTGAAGTAATTCAAATTCTTTTATGAAATTTTCAATGTATTCTAATGTTGATGAGCTGAATTTTTTGACGTATCACACTTGTCCTTAGCATTTGTAGTAAGGGCTATGAAAGTGGGAGACGTTCGGACAGGCAGATGGACTGAACGAATATAATACATTCCACTTGATACCTTATAAATGTAGTATGGAAGTGAAAAATATAACACAAACAACTGCTCAATGTGAAAATTGTGTATGTATGCTTTTCCATGAAATTTAAAAAAATAATGTCCAGAGTTAAACTCCTCTATTAAAAAGACAATTTTCTAATTACAGATAGTAAAATTTTTAAATTTCATCTGTCTGATATAAAAATTCATAAAATGAAATTAATTACCTCAATCCACAAATAAATCCAGCTGGCATGAACTTTCCAGAAACATAGAATCGTAACAGCATAAGTACACCCAATGTTGAAGTAGTAACTAAAAACATTGAGAAAATTTATGTAATTTCATCATTCACATAATTAGCTAAAAAAAATAACATTGAGCTGAACAAGATGACGCAGCAGCCTTCCAGGAAGTTTGTGTTATGAGGCAGCTTTGAAATATCAAAAGTCTGGTACAGCTCTATTAATAGGGAGCGACTCAGTGGCTGAGAGATATTATGTGTCCGCCTCATAAGCAGGCCGGATTTAAAGATTTGCCTCATGTAGGCTAAGATTGATTTGCCATCAGATATAGTTTTCTTTACTATTTTTTTTCTTTCTACATATTATTAGAATCATCTATGTACACTCTAAATCGAAAGCGAAATAATAGGTGAATGTTTTAAACTGTTCTAATATTTTTCTTTCAACTCCAAATCAAGGGGGAAGAGTCTAATTCCCCTAGCTGCTACCATGTTTACTACTAAATATTAGTGCTATATATACGTTTACGGTTTACACATTAATGTAAATTCTTTGTTTATTTCTTAAAAAATATTAGTGTCTTAATAATAACT
Source organism: Hylyphantes graminicola (assembly GCA_023701765.1). Lineage (NCBI taxonomy): Eukaryota > Metazoa > Arthropoda > Arachnida > Araneae > Linyphiidae > Hylyphantes > Hylyphantes graminicola. The sequence goes on along the minus strand of CM043117.1, from coordinate 67,586,342 downwards.
TTTTACACTGCTCAAAACAATTGGGGGAGCACATGTTTTAAAACCTTTCGCTCCCAATAAGTCCTTTGGGAATCATCAGCTTGTGATTTTTTTCTGACTAAGTTAAATTCGCCACTTATGTATCGTTGGATACATCATTATATGGAAGAATAACGTATTTTGAGGAATTTAATATTTTTTGTAATATTAATGAAAATATGAAAAATATGGTAAAATAAATTTCACTTTAAAACAGTTTTAGAAAATAAATTGACCCTAAATTTTTCATGCTTGCATTTTTTAGATGTTTAAAAATATATTTCAACTATTTTTAACAAAAAAAGTTTTGAAAAAATTATTGTTATAATTTATTAAAAAGTTATTATTCCATTTTCCCCTTTAAATTTAAGTATTAAAAACTTTAGATTTTTCTCCTGTTTTTTACTATTTCATTTCGAATGCATAGTGAACCTATTTAACAAATTTCAGATTTATAGGATAAAAATTAAAAAAATGGGAGTGAAGTTAAAGTTGGAATTAAAAAGTGCTGCCCTAATTGTTTTGAGCAGTGTATGTCGATTGCTGCTTTAATTGCTCGTAAAATTTGACGCCCCCAAAAATTTGCCGCTCTAGGCTATAGCCGATTTAGCCTATTTAGAAATCCGGCAAAGCTCATAAGCCCAATTGTGTGGGTTTGAGCACGGTCTGAATCGTCAGATTTTCTGGAGGGGGAAAATGGGAAAGCATGTCATATGATTATGTGGCAAACAAAATATCCCTTGAGTATCCATGTGGCCTGGGGTCTCTTTGCAAACTTCAAATCTTGCAATTAGGGATGCACCGAATACCAAATTTGGCCGAATAACAAATATTCAGCCAAAGTCTTAGCCGAATATTCGGCCTGCATAAACCAATTTTATTTTTTGTCAGATCCAAAGTAAGTTGTATTAATTATTCATCAATTTTAAAGCTATTAAATTTTTAATTAAAGCAAAACATAATAAAGTAGTACTCGTTTGTTTGAAATCCTTGTTATTAAAACTAGTTTTAGAAAGTGTTTGAAACTTAGTAAAATCACAACACGAAAACAGGAGTATAAAACTAAAACAGAAGTTAGTAGAAAAGAATGTAGAATGAAAATTAGAAAAAAACTAAACCATGGCTTACAATATTGTTATACAATTACAAAATTATTTTTTAAAAATATTTTATTGAAAAAATTACAATTGTGATCAATACAGTAATTATCGTTTTTTTAAAGCCCACTCACTGCTGCTGTTGCTTTAAAAGACATGCTTATTTAATACAACTTGAGTAAAGCTTTATTTACCATTAGGGGAGAGGAGGGAGGATTGGGACGGTGGGAGGGGTGGGACAGCTGAAATTATGGCAAAATAAATGACCTAATTTTATTTCCAGTTTCACCACCTTATAACATATGTATAGCTCCTTGTTGTTACCTATTTATAATTTATCCCTATTCAACTTTCAGTTTACATTTGGAAAAAAGTTTATTTTCAAACCTCCAGAGAAAGTTTTTAATTTATGTTTAGTTTTATTTCTTTACCCATGTAATTTCTAAAACAAACATAATATAGTGGCACAGTACTCTTAAAGATACAATGTATGCTTATCAGCAGTTTAGTTAAGCCAAAAGTCAGCATGGTTTATATGAGAAGTTATTTTTTAGAAGCATTGTGTAGAGGGGGGAATGGGACGCACTGAAAGAGGGAGGAATGGGACAGGTCCATTCCTCCTCCTTCCAGTCCATTATTCCAACCTACTGTCCGTACGGCCATTTCCTAAAGTGGAACCTAGGAATCCATTGAATAAAAGTAATGGAAAGAAAAAAGGATGAGCAAGAATATTAACATATACCCCTGAGAAGAAGGAAATTGAAGAAGCAGAAGCTGCCAGACTTGGGAAAAAAAGGTGTCAACTAAAATATGTATGTGCAAACCTAAAATTTAAAAATTCAAAAGAAAATTACCGTTTAAAGATATGAATCCAGTGATAGCGAAAGGTCATTATTTTCATTACATGACAGTTCAGATGATGACATGGAAATAGCACATGGATGAAGGACAAGCCCGACATAGGCAAATATGATTGTGTGCTTGTAAATTCCTCACCAAACGGTCAATTGTGTTTTCTACGTTGCGATTGTGGAGAGTATTGACAATGCTGAAAGTTACAATGCAAAATTTTTAAGAAAGAACACGAACAGAAATTTTAATTTTCCTTAACAGGAAATGACTATAGTACGATAGAAAAAAACCGATATTATCATGAAACTGCTGCCACCGCAATTGATTCGTGGGACCAGTAGAGAGCAGTCTTAATTTTCTTTTCATGTTAACCTTTCTCGTTATGATATTCGATAATTTTTCTTTAATTTTCAAATGTGTCCCATACTCATGTCCCACTCCTCCCACCCAAGAAGGAGGAATGGGACAAAATTCTTGTAATTTGAATTTCTCAACAAGAATAAAATTGTTCAACATTTAAATGACGTGTATTTTTTAAAAATAATTTAAAGCATCTAAGTTTATTATTTAACCATTTGCATCTATAAATAAGCAGTGGATAATGAATAAAAAAATATTTATGTGAAAATGTCCCAATCCTCCCTCTTCTCCCCTATAAATATCAAAAACTTAAGAATTTGAGTCTATTAAAAAAGAAAACAAGTCCTGTTTGGGAATTTTCAATGTTTTAGAAGATGATAACATGAAGAAATTTGAAAAAAAAAATTCACTATTCGGCCAAACCGAATATTCGACTAAAGTGGCCGAATACCGAATATTCGGTGCATCCCTACTTGCAATACCGAGTGTCGAAATCAATAACGAGAGTCGCAAAGGTGGGGACATAAAAAATCACTGTCAGTTCTGGGGAAGCTGTCCCGTTGTGGTTATTTCATATTGTTCTTTCAGGGTTGGCAGTGGCGACTAAAAAGGAGACTATTTGCTATTATTTTCAACTCCCAGCGACTTTCTTTAAGAGAAAATCAAGCCAAAAACAACTATTTTTGCCAACTACTTTCATACTATTGGTATGCCTTTCACAAGATTTTTTCATTTGTCTGTTTAAAATTTACTTAAAGTACAGTACAATAACTTATAACAAGCAGAATGTATACAGAAAAATTGAAGTTATAATTCCTATAATAGCAGGGCTCCCAACACATTTTCAACTTATCCCTAGGGAAAAAAGGGACTCAGCATCTTAAAAAAAAGGGAAAAAGGGACCTAAAGATATCAAGTTAAATGATATCTTGTATTCTTTGTAAGAGGTAGAGGGGTTAAATTTTTAGCTTGTCTTCAGACTCCTGAAGACCAAGGGCAGAAAATTTTGTTTTTTTATAAATAGAAACTTTAGCGTGGACTTCATTGTTACACTTTCATCTATAAATACCAATGCATAAAATTACACACAAAAAAAACCACTAAAGCTATTTGCAGAAGAAATATACATTATTTTAATTCAAATTAAAGTACTGTTTTTAAATTTAAGAGAACAAAAACTGTTACTTATCTTAAATTTAAAATGAAAAAGTAATTTAAAGAAAATTGGTTTCCAGTAAAAAAAAAAATACACGTTCACCCTCTTCAGAGATTTAGACATTAGACAATTGGAGGGTGCAGAATACAAGTAAACCATGTCCATAAAATGCTTCTTTAGGCTTCAGACAAAAGTTGCTTAAGGTTACCAATCACCTTTAACAACAAGTTTCGAAAAATTCCATTCCAACCATGACGTTAAGATATTTTATTTTTTATTAGTTTATTTTTTATTAGTTTATTATTATTAGTTTTTTTATAATTAGTTATGAATATAAAAATAGTTTTAAGAAAGTAAATCATAATTTTTTTTTTCAGATGCAAATTGATTTTTCAGATTAATTTGTACATGCAATTTTGCTGCTAACTCGAAACTAATAAAAAAGAGGACATGGTTCACTTGTATTCTGAACCCTCCATTTGCCTTTAAGCTACCAATTATACATTGTGTATACTTCTGCTTTATGTCTTAAGATAACCCAAAATCATAAAAGAAAATCTTTAGATTTTTTTTTGTTTTTAAAAAGCTGCTTTTCTGCTGTTTACAGTGATAGAAAGACTTAATTGAAAATTTAGCAATTAACATACTACTTGCTAAACAACAAAATTATCATAATAAAAAAACTCTTTAAAATTAGGCGTTTCGAGGTTTTTTAGGGAAAAAAAATTGCAACATAATCATGATTCTTCCAGATTTTGAAAAATCCCTCTCATCCTCAGCATTACCATGGGAAAGTGACAATGCTGCTTTAATTATCATAGCTATATTCGGATATTTTAAAGTGCCAACCGCATTGTTAAAACTAAAACACTGTGAGCAATATCGATCAATTCTGTCATCAGATTTCATTGTTTCTAATTGCACTAATCTCCATTGCTCCATCAGTTTTTCTTCGTCATACATTACAGGCAAAGAAAATGCCATTATTTTAAAACGTTTTGCATCAACTTGTAGCTTGACCTTATCAGGTTTTAAAGAATTGATTGAAACTCCTCAAAACTCTGGAAAAATAAAAAGAACAATTTTCAAGAATATAGTTCCCGGCTGCAGTGTAATGTTTTAAAATGTGGGTGAAAAAGGGAAAATAGGGACCAGATTTGTGAAATAAGGAGTTTTAAGAAGTTTGGGGTGTAAAAAAGGACTTTTAGGGAAAAAAGGGACCAGTTGGGAGGCCTGTAATAGACAATAACTTACCAAAGGATAAAACAAAATTGCTTTCATCAAGAGAAGTAAGATAAGCACCGTAGGCCAGAATACCCCCAAAAGTTATTCCTGCAATCAAGGAGCTGGTACTTCCTACAATACAAGAAAAATATTTTAAAGAGGGATTGCCAGTCAAATAGAGCTAATGCATTAGTTTTGGAATCACAACTTCCACAGAAGTATTGCTTTGCCATGCTAGCACTTTTCCCATAGGTATTTGAATCAGCATAACATAGGTTAGGTTTGAATTATCGTCGCACTAGAGCTACACGAGGGCTATTGGCGACGGGCGTCGTATTTTAGAACCACAGTCAGGTGACGAGCCAACACCTGAATAGGCACCCAACGCAACCGTTAAGGGCGACATCGTACGCAGCATTAGGACTTTGAAGGATATTTAACGTGCACTCCCTTACACAGGATATTATTCGTCGGACATTTTTGGCTGCACGGGCCGTTTATAGGTCGGCAGCTATTTCGGCGATGCCCGGACCCGAACCTGGGACCTTCCGCATGCTAAGCAAGTGCTTAACCGACTGGGCTCCCCAGCCCCCAGCATAACATAGAAATGAAAAATTTGAAACAAAATGTTATCTAGTTATTTAATCACATATTTTTGAAGTTTAAAAATGCAATACCCAGAAGGTGGCGACACTATTTTAAAACTTAATAAATTAATAATTAAATAACCAGATGTCATTTTCTTTTAAATTTTGTTTTAAATTGAAGCTATGATGATTCCCATCCGCTCAAAATGGAATTACTTGGCAAAGCAATGCCTTTGCTTTAGTTGTGATTCCAAAACTAATGCATTTAGCTCTATGGTACTGACAGTCCCTCTAAAAAACTAAAATTTTCAATCTAAGGGTAGAAAAACACTCTTCCCTATCAGACATTTTTGGGAACGAACAAAATAAGAAATAACTGGGTTAATATGCAAGAATCCTGGATGATTTAGTAGAGACTAACTTAATCAGAACCTAGATATAGGAAATACTCGAGACTTGTTTATGACATTTTGATACAATAGTCTCTATATGAGGGTGACACCAAAACTGCCTTCCTAAATTATTCAAAAATAATAAACTAATTTCTGAACTATGGGGACTTAAACTGTAAAATAAACTGAAAGAACCAAATATTTTTAGCTTAGTTCGCAAATCAATGTAATCACTACTGTCCGAAATAAGGGTACAACTATGGTATGTGGCTGGTCTGCTTACTGCTGATGCCGACTTTTGCAGATTGAAAATTCAATGTAGGGTTGCTATACCTACCGCATTATCTAAAATCTAAAGTGGAATAATAACTACATTTGAGCATTTTTTTGCCAGGTGTCACAATGCAAATCACAACTGGCTATAAAATCATAGCTGTTCCCAAATATGCAATATTACTAAAATAAAAACAATATATAAACAATTTAGAACAGAAAAAACAATCAACTTCATGTAAGGTAAAATGGAACTCAACTAACCCTTAACACATTTAAATACATTTTGTTTTCATATAGATAATAGCTAAATATATTCATGTGACATCTTCCAATAGATAAATTGGGGGGTGTTAATTTATGCTGTTTTACTACAACTTTGCACATTGATAATTTTAATAATTGACCATCTAAATCCATTTATAGAATAATATGAATAGTGAAACAAACTTGTAAAACCTATCTATTTTAATCTCCTTAATAAGTAGTAAAGTTTACTTGAAAAATAAGAGCTTGAATTACTATCAAACGAATACAATGAAAATTAACAATGCCAGGAAATAAATTTTTGACTTTCTTAAAATCATATTTTATATCAACAGGTGCACAATACATATATAATGGCATCGAAGTGTCTCGAATAAGAAGTCATAGGACATACTCTATATGATTTATTTAAAATTAAAAACACTGTTGTTTTGAAAAAGTGAAGTACTGAACCTTTATTTACAATATTTAATATTTTTAAATATCGCACACCTAAATTAAATCTTATTACAAAACTTGTAAGAGAAAGTGAAAGGACACAATTTTTTAAGGAAAAGTAATTTACCAGCTTTAACAAATCCAATCACTCCGCCAGCAGCAACAGATAAAGCATAGCAGCAGCTGATAATATCAAGACCCATTTTTTAATAATTATATTCAGTAAAAATAAGCAAAATGCTATGAATGCAGCAACAGACACGCTACGTCTAAAAAATTTTCCGCAATTTGTTTACTGGCCGTGACTATTGAGCCGACATCGGTTCATTAGTAAAAAATACTATTGAACCGACATCGATGAAATCGGTGGTATATCGATATTGGCTTAATCGTATACATCGATGAGAGCTTATTCAGCCGACATCAGAATGTATTGCCACATTCAGGTATCAAATTACTAGTTGGAAATTGTCTTTCATAATTTAACTGAATATTTTAGGAAATTCTTGAGATTTGAATCTTTAATTTATGAGATATATAAAATTGCGAAAGTGAAACGCAATATGTGAAACGTAAAAAAAAAAGTTGGTTTTAAATTAGCAGATAGCAATCTTTATTTAGATGTATCAAATGTAGGCAGAAGATCATCAACAAATGCAAATAAAGCTTTTTGAAGCCTTTTTCACTTGTGACAAAACAAAGCGGGAAAAACAAAAGTACCCGTTGATACTTAGTAAAATCGTTGTCTAGCTTTTTAGGAAAACAAAAATGGAATTCTTATTCTTTCCCATGGAGAGATGGCTTGACCAATTTAGCAAGGTTTAATGGTGAGTCTCCGCCGGTGACCTTCTGTTCAAAAGTGATAAGTTATGAGGTTTCATGAGGAGGAGACCCTTGTGAAGGGTCACAAAAGGCTATTTTAGTCGTTTTGCCTCAAAAGAATAGTCGATTTTTTTTGTGCAATTAATCTCAACCCATCCTTTAAGCAAATATCACCGTGCAAAAATTGTAGATCTCCAGGTTTCAGAAAACATTCCAAAGTTCCGAGGCAGTCCAGGTGTTGTAGTAATAATCAGTATGTGGACGACCTGTTTTGAATACCGTACGGGCAGGGCCCGAAGCCCATGCTTAGGTTCCGAAAAGTTAAGGAAAGGTTTGAATTATCGTCGCACTAGAGCTACACGATGGCTATCGGTGACGGGAGTCGTATTTTAGAACCACAGTCAGGTGACGAGCCAACACCTGAATAGGCACCCAACGCAACCGTTAAGGGCAACATCGTACGCAGCGTTAGGACTTTGAAGGATATTTTACGAGCACTCCCTTACACGGGGTATTATTCGTCGGACATTTTTGTCTGCACGGGCCTCTTATAGAGGTCGGCAGCTATTTTGGCGATGCCCTGACCCGAACCCGGGACCTTCCGCATGCTAAGCGAGTGCTTAACCGACTGGGCTCCCCAGCCCCCCCGAAAAGCTTAGGGGCGTCTAAATTTCAATTTCTTTTATGCTAAATATTGCGGCCCCTCAACATTTCAGTAAATTGTGTATATAATTTTTCAGGCCCCTATCTTTGTTTGACTTCGAATTAATACGTTTGGTCTGATCAATGCAACATAACGAGGAAGTATGTATATATGTTAGACAAATTAGCACTATAATCAGGTGCAATTATGCGCTTAATTTTTCTTAAGGGGCTTCCAAAATCTATTGTGCCTATAACTTGTGTTTTCTTAAATAATCGTATTTCTTAATTAATCGGTCGCCAGTAGCAGATATTCCTTTAGACTGAAAATAAATGTCTTTATTAAAAAAAAAACATTTCGCCCTCCTATATTTATAGCTTATTTGTGAAATTCGAAGATAATTGCTCAATAATTTTGAAGTTTGCAAGCGATATCGTTTCCACTGTGCTTTGAAACAAATTATTTAATTTTTAAGTCAAATTTAAACACATAATTTAAGTTAAATTACAATGACACTAAATATCAATGAATTCACACACGGTTTCGAGTAAAAGTATTTTAAATAAAATATTCTATATCTATACACATAAGTACCCTATGTGAAACAGACCGAAAATGTGAAAGAACTTGTCAATGACATAATAAATGCCTCTGTGCAAAGCCTTATTCAAAGGAGAGGTGGGTGGTATTAATTATAGTGTTCAAAACCTAATCAAAATATCGTTTTTTAATAGCCATTAATAATAGAATATAAACATTTAAGATTTTTCAATGCAAATTCTTTATTTGGATGTTTAACGCCTTTGATTTATGCAAAGAACGAAATTCATAAATAAATAATTTGTAGGTTAATACAAATATTTTGCAAAAGAAAATATTAACATTAATAAAGTTAAACATATATTTTTTGCAATTTAAATTATTTTTTGATGCAACGTATTAATTTCGATTCAAATTTATTAACTAAAATATGCTCATTCACACCTCGTAATATTTCTCCTTGGTGAGAAATTTTTTAATTGGATTCTTCTATGTCCGTTATTAATTTACAATGCAATAACCACTTATTTGCAATTGATGTAATTGTACCCCTAATTCACTAAAGTGCAATATATTTTACAACATAAGAGAAAGGCAAGTGAATATAACTTTTCTTTATTAAAATATAAAACACACATCAATTTTATATACATTTATAATAGATATGTTATTATACATTGGAAAACGATTTTTTAATTTCAATGTAAAGTGATAACGTAATACAAACATGTATTGCTAGTCTTCATAAATGCAATATACTCGAGGACTCCCAGTATGACTTTACTCTAAATCGGCTTTACAAAATTCTTGTAGAAGCATACTACATTCATAAGCAGGCATATTGACTTTGATCATTAGAACATTTTTAACACTTTGCCAGCCGGGTGAAGAAATTTTTGATATCCTCAAGATTAATGCAGGCCTCCATGCATGATGATTGATGATAACATCAGTCTCCACTAAAGGCCCTCGCCAGATAAGACGGTGAAAAATGCCCCCATTCCAATCGGGCTAATTTTTTTTCTGAAAATACCTCATAGTATGGAAAACTTCTCAGCCAAGTTTCAGCTAAAAAATGTGACGCATTTTTGAGTAAAAAATTAAAGTTTTTTTTCTTTTTAAATTGATTATTCCCTGATTATATTTGATAAATCCAAAAAACTACTCATGAGTTTTTAGATATCATTGAGTAGTATTCTCAGAAAAATCCGCTCATAAATCTGATGGAGCGATCATTCTTAAAAATGCATTTTTATTTTTCAAAAAAAAATTTCATGCCAAAATCGTTTGGTCACAACTTAGGATTTTGTCTCTACATATTCCTCTATTATCAATCTATAATATATATTTTTTTCAGATTTTTAAAATTATTGGACGATAGTTTAAAAAAAATAAAATATTCTTAAAACCTGACTTTTCGCACTACTTACTCGGTAGATGGCACTCCTAACAAAGGCGGGGAAATTCAATCTGGGAGAATTTCTTTCGGACTAAAGAATTTAGCATAGATTTAGAAAGTAGCAGATCTGCCTCTAGGGGGAAAGGTGAAGCCATTTGTTAACCATTATCCCATAAGGCAGTTCGCAAGCTCTTGCACATGGCATGCCATACGCCACCAGATGGCACCATGAGATAATTCGACTAATAAAAGATATATATTCAATATTAACTAATTAAAACTTTTTACAAGTTTCGCTAGCATAATTTTATAACTGCATGCGTATTGATAATTTCTGTAAGGCATGAGGTATATATTCACAAAAGAAGCAAGTTAAAAATGCAGTTTTTATTGTATGTAACTCTTCGGAAAAACCATTTTTGTGAATCAGTATCCCGTGATGCATTGCGAAAACGACGAAATGTGGATTCCTCACGCATCATTGCGTTGTACGGGATTGCGCAATCGGTGGGCATGATATTTCTAAATCTATGGATTACAGAGCAAAAAAATCAGGCTTTAAGAATTATTTTTTAAAACTATCGTCCAATAATTTTAAAAATCTGAAAAAAAAAATATATTATAGATTGATAATAGAGGAATATGTAGAGACAAAATCCTAAGTTGTGACCAAACGATTTTGGCATGAAATTTTTTTTTGAAAAATAAAATTGCATTTTTAAGAATGATCGCTCGATCAGATTTATGAGCGGATTTTTCTGAGAATACTACTCAATGATATCTAAAAACTCATGAGTAGTTTTTTGGATTTATCAAATATATTCAGGGAATAATCAATTTAAAAAGAAAAAAAACTTTAATTTTTTACTCAAAAATGCGTCATATTTTTGAGCTGAAACTTGGCTGAGAAGTTGTCCATACTATGAGGTATTTTCAGAAAAAAAATTAGCCCGATTGGAATGGGGGCATTTTTCACCGTCTTATCTGGCGAGGGCCTTTGAACTCTTCTATGCAAAACATCCAAAGCAGGACAGTTTCTTCCACAAATCATACTAAAAGAAGCTTCTGTCTCAGGATAGCAGATTTTCTTGCAAAAGGTATTGGTCTTTGAGATTTCGTCTTTTTCAATCCAATGACTGTAGTCAGTGAGTCTGAAAAAAAAAGTACAAATAAAATGGTTAGTTGTTTGTAATTACTGATTCACCATTCTTCAAATCTAGTAATTTAATATTGTTGCCTTGATTAAAGGTTATGAAAACTTAGTGATATTTAATTTATTTTACATAGAGGCATTAATCATTTAAAAAAAAAATCCGACTAAAATTTTAAGGAATGATAGTTTTTTTTTTACATTGGCATCTTAAACCAGCCGATCACCATCGGTCATTCCATGTGAAATGAAATCTATAGATAAAAATATGAATTCTACTAGTCACTTCCTAATAAGTAATAAGGTACAGTAACGTAACGAGGTACAGTTGAAACTGGTTAATAAATAGGTATCGTTAAAATTTCAGCCAATTAACTTAAGATGTAAATTCTTTTCTCTTTTGAAAAAGTGTTATGGAATTTTGCTTAAGCTTTACATTGCTAATGTAACGCTTAACTTAACGGGAACTTGCTTAACACGAAATTTTGCTTAAGATGAACTGAAAGCATTTCTCCGGCCTATAAAGCTAATATCTCTTAACACAAAATACCACTTAGCCTGAGCAAAAAATTCAGAATTTGACTTTTTCTTAGTAATTCAAAGTTTCGAAGAACAAATGAAACAAAACATTTTAAAAAAACCTGGCACAACAAGCATTATAAATTGTCTTCTTTGAGAAAATCATAGGATCTCCTATGACTCATCAGTTTTATAATCCAATTAATGAGGCAAAAAGTGTAGCATGATCCATAATGTCATGAAAAGCAAATGTGCTCTGCTACAGAGGTCAAAGCAAAAGGTCATATGAAATTCGAAGTGGTTCGCATTTAAACTTATTAATTTTCATTCAATATGAATCGAAGCAGCAATCTAAATAGAGTTACATTAGCAATGTGAAGCAAAGTTGCACAAAACTTTTTCAAAAGAGAAAAAAATTTACATCTTAAGTTCATTTGCTGCAATTTTAAAGATACCTTTTTATTAATTGAATTAAAAATTGCATAAGACTATTATTAGCACATTACAATATACAGTAAAACTTCTACAACAGACCACCTCAAATAAGCGACCACCTCCGCAAACGGGCAATTTTTCAAGGCACCGATTTTTCCTCCTATACGCTTTATGTTAAAAATACCTCTCGGACAGACCAGACCAACCTCCGGTTACGACCATATTACAGGTCTAATCCGGTGGTCACTTTTCAAAAAGTCTTGCTTTCCTGTTGTTACTGGTCATTGTTTACCCTTTTCATCCTTTGTTCATCAGCCTGAAAAGGAATAAATTCAGCCCTTCCCCCTCTCCCCTGTTTGCTGTTAAAAGAATCATTTAGAAAGACCCTTCCACGAATTGTCCGAGTTGTCAATAGGAAGCTTCTTCCACTTTACTGTAGTTAACAATTGTAAGGTAGGGTCATCCATTATGTACATTGTTCGTTGACATCCCTAGCCAAAGCAACGCTTAAACACGCCCTTCCAAAAACAAATCACTAGGGCTGATTGTTGCCACACAAGTGAGGGGCTAACGCTGATGGCAAGGAGTTTAAGGTAGGTAGGTTTGAATTATCTTCGCACTTGTAGGATAGCATTAGCACGTGGCTCGGGATCTGTAGGACAACAAATCGTGTGACATCACATGAATGTCACCCATTGAAATATGAGGTACTAAAAAATCGAAAAAAAAATTAACCAAAAAGATATTTTTCTTATTTTAAAAAATTGTAACTTGTATTGCAAAAATTAGGATCTTGTTTTTGGATAGAATTAAAATAACCAAACAAAATGATGAAAATTTTATACTTTTCTAATTTTTACTACTAAACCATTGTTTTTAAAATTGATTTGAACAATTAAGCAGCTCAGTGATACAGGCCTTGCAACGAAATTTTACTTTGTCCCTAGGGAAAAAAGGGACTTTTTTCTTCAAAAAAGGGACTTTTAGGGACCAACAATTTTAAGGATATTTTAAAACAAAGATACAAGTATAATTTTTCCTATTATAGAAATTATGCAATAGTAATGTTCTTGTATATTAATTTAAAAATTCTAATCTCATAACTCCTAAACGTAAAATATTTGCCAATTAAGTAAAATCAAATATTCTTCCGTCACATAAAATAATAATTAAGTAAAACAACACTAAGTTTGCTGCATAGAACTAAAAACTATTTTGATCAAATTATAGGCCAAAAAAACAGAGGTTATCGTACTTTTATTGCTTGCTAAATCTAAATGTAAAGGTTATAGGGATTTTATTTCGAAAAAAAATTGTGACAAGGTGTCCAGCAAAATTGCTAGTAAAAATTCAAGCATATTTCAAGGCATATTTTGAATTTTTTCAAGGGCTCTCCCATAACCAATTATACCAGTACATTTTCAAATTTGTATTTGAAAATTATTGGTTAATTAACAAAAGTTACTAAACAATAATTTAATTAAATCTACCCATATTTTATACTTAAAATAGGCTTACTATCGAAATTATTAACATTAAAAAAAAATCAAAGAAGGTGGGTTTTCGTTAAGCTAAAAGTAAGCTAATACTTAAAGTCACATAATCTTCAATTTTAATGACACAATACCACGTAACATAGTATTATGTGATACTTTTTAGATTTTTTTAATTTAAATTTTTTTTAATTTTTTTATTATTTCATTTATTATAATTTTTATAATTCTAACTTTAAGTTAATATTTGACATTTGCTAGCTTAATGAATTATTTCCTTAAGTTTTAACATGAAAAGACAGAAATGAACATTTTGATTGATGGGAAACCTTCAAAAACTGGTGAATCATGAGCCTTTCAAAATAGGTTAATTGAAATTTTTTGAAAGATAATGATTAAAAAAAAACCTCAAAGATCAGTAAATTCCGAGTTTCAGGAGTCTGGAAAATTTCAAATTATCGGAAGTCGTTGAATTGCGATGCTATCGAAATCAGTAAATCTCCTAAAAGTTTTCAAGTCATGAACTTTGAAAATCGCCGTTTCGAGAAACATTTTAGTACAAAAAAAAATCTCTAAAAACCCTGAAGATCTGTTATTAAAAATTGCAATAAACGACTCCTTGAAATTCCATAAATTAAGAATTTAAAATACTCAAAATTAAAAATTCAGTGAGAATTAACCCCGTATAAAATTTAAAAAAACCCTAACCCCAGTATAGTCCGAAGTAAAAGAAAGCCGAAAAAAGTTTGAAAATATAAATAAAAAATCAAGCTGTTCTTGCGATAACAAGGTCAACACCGCAAAAACTTGATCAAAAGGAAAATATTCTGGTTGGACTGATTTGCCTGAACCGGAGTTACAAAAGTAACGAAGCGCTATTCCGATAACGCATCAGCGGCAAATAAACTGTCAATCATTATGTGGAAATGTTATCTAATCAGTGAATTTCATGAAAATTACTAGGCAGCAAAATAATTAAATCAGGTTTGGTTAGGTTTTGAATTATCGTCGCACTAGAGCTACACAAGGGCTATTGGCGACGAGCGTCATATTTTAGAACCAAATAGGTAAATACGGAAATCGACAATCTTTGGAAATTACGAAACGAATTGTGAACCTTAAAACCTACGTAACAAAAAGCTTTTAAATTCTGGCGGAATTCAAAATCTTAAAAAAAAAGGACAAATCGCGCACAACTTTAAAAGAATCGGAAATTTCACAGAGAAGTCGAGAACTCTTGAAAATCAGCAAGTCTCAATTTAAAAATGGGGGATTTTTTTTTAACCAGTCGATTACTTAACCTTGAAACAAACGGTGTAAAAAGCTTATCTTCATATAACTAAAAAATTCGAAAATTGCAGAAAGTGGCGAAATTTCCCCCAGCACACATCAATTTTTCTTTCAACAATTCCAAGCATAACTCCCGATTTTCCCGGTTATAAAAAATTTCAAGTACAATTTTCAACTTTCAAGATCTTTCAAGGCTAGACACCCTTGTGTGACTGATCGGTCTTTTTTTTTTTAAAAATCAATTTTGAGCTCATTTGCTCGCCAAGGTTTAGAGATTAAGTTATAATTGAGTCGACAAATGAGGTAACTTTTTGCAGTGAGCAGGGCTGCACCATTTTGCCGGAGACAAATATTTTTCGTTCTTCCCGAGATTCGTATTAGCACTCTCACTCGTCACAAATTAAAACAATTAGTAGAAATAGGGAAAAAAGGGACATTTTACTTCAAAAACGGACTTTTAGGGACTTTTTTTGAAAAAAGGACTTTTAGGGAAAAAAGGGACCATTTGCGAGGCCTGGTGATAAAACTTCTCAAAGAGACCACCCTCTCTCAACGACCGATTTTCCTCAGAACGGAGGGTGGTTGCTAGTTTTACTGTAATATTAGGATAATTTTGAGATTTTTTGTTAACTTTTCATTGGTTCAATGTAAAAAAATTACCAACGGTTAACACGAAATATTTCGATGCCCTGTTGAGTTTGCGTTAACAGGGTTCGACTGGAAATCTTTCCCTCACTTTTTAAACAAACGTTTAGACCTGCACTTATGGTATTTAATCTTTTAGTTTATCAAATAGAGATAAAAAAATTATGATTAAAAAATCTTCTTCCAATATTCTAACATTGACCTGCACCTCCATTCAATCTTTTTTCAGGCTGATGTTGATAATTTTTTAAATCAATCAATGACAATTCATCAGTTAACCCTTATCGTACATAAAATATCAAATTAGACAGTTGAATTATTTATAAAACAGTATTTTCTTGTAACAGTGCATGTTTAATAAGGTGGCATCATTCAAAAATAGAACTGGGTCACTTTCAATAATAAAACCAATTGTATATTAAATTTGTTTTAGATCAATACCTGTAAATCCAGACTTTAGGCATAGAATTGCTCATTATGCTGCTTTAACTTGCAGATACTATTTATCGTAAGAGTTAGAGAGGAGAATCTGGACAAATGATGGGTAGTTTGCCGAATGGTCCTAGAAATAAAAAAATAAACAAATGAAATGACTTACTTCAATCAGTGCAATATTTTCTTTGTAAAATACACTATTTAAGACAGTACTTAAATGGTGTGAGAGCTTGTATCACTCCTACTATTTTAAGAAATCAAACAATTTTTAGTTGCTAGACTTGTTCTAACACATGAATGGGTGAGTATCTACACTCATTAACTTCTTTTGAAAGAGTGCTTCACTAACACAATGTTAAGTAATGAGGCTTGGTATCAGTTACAGTAATATTTATTTACAATAACAATTCAAGACAAAATATATAGCAATAAAACCAAAAATCAAAAAAAATGTTGGTGGAGTCTCCCCAATTAGATAAATGTTGTCGAATCACATGAAATAAAGAATATGGAAGGAGTGAAATAAATCGCGGTAAATTCCTAGTTTCGGTGGACGGCGACTTTTTATTTCTCGCCAAACTTGTTGGCGAGAAAACACCTTGTAGTGACGCGTGATTGGACGTTGCTACTCTGAAAACGCGATGTCAAAGAACGGTGGATCACGTGACGTGATGCTGTTCTTGTAGCGTTGTTTGGAAAAAATGGCCGCCATTTTCAAAATACGTTGCACTACAAATGACAACATTATCAAATGTGACGATAACTTCAGCCACGTTGACAATTAACCGACAATAAAAGTATGCCAAAAACAGCAAAAAAAATATTTTTTAAAAATAAGAAGAATAAATACCGATAATTACGCTGCGAATTTTCAGATTACACACGTAGACCGAGCGGAATAAATCCGTAATCTTTTCCGTTGTTATTAAATGGTTTACATTAAAGTAATTATGCATTTCGCATTTAAGAACAATAATTGAGAAAATTTTAATTAAAATGCAGTAGATTTACGCTTTTAGAACTAATTAGCAGAGTAGCAACATCGGAAAGCACGCCACGGCAGCACCGGACCGGAAATGCGACGCGTCGCGGCGTTCACAACTGAACGAATCCAAACAAAATATAAGCAAAAGTGAGTCATCATATTGAAACCCCCTCTTTCCCCCGTCTGGGTTTAGGGTTGCCACAAAATTCGCGAGAAGAATTTCAGTACATGGTTGCCAGATTAGAATTATTTATCGCCTTTTTTCTGTCGCCAAAATTCCGAAAAAGTCGCCGTCCACCGAAACTAGGATTTAACCTAAATCGCCTTCACTCGTAATAGAATAATTATGCATTTTATATTTTTTCATTATATAATTTTATATTTTTTCATTATATAAGTCGGCCGTGACTATTGAGCCGACATCGTAAATCGCCTTCGTAAATCAGAGAGTCGTCGTAAATGAGCGTAAATCGCCTTCACTCGTAATAGAATAAATATGCATTTTATATTTTTTCATTATATAAGTCACGTGCAGCATTCCCGTAATTAAGATTTTAAATTTTTGTTGTAGTGCATTCGAAAATATAGCCAATTGCCAAAATATTACTTACCTGGGTTAGCGACTGTTACCTTTTTCATATTTTCTGGCGATTTGTTTACCAAACACACAGGCGTATTTAATATAATAAATCACGATCAGTTTCAATTTCTCTTCCCATCAAGAACCTACAATAAAAATGTCGGTCAACAAATGAATACAACAACAACAGCATCAGCAACAACAACTCAACATTTTGTCGGCTGGAAGCAGCCAAAACAACTCAACAAAATGTTGGCTGAATAGCATAAAATACTATTACGCCGCAAAATGTTGGCTCAATAGACACTCCGTTGTTTACTTGCATAACGAAACTACTTTCGTTGCCAACTTAAAATTGAAACTATTAACTTTTTTTTACTTTGGTTCGTGTTGTAAACTTTTTTTATGCGAAAATTTAGATTATTTTTTTTTAAAAATAGTCATAATCATTAAACACTTTTTAAATTTTTTTCAAATAAATAAAAATACAGATTTAACATTAATAAAATAATTTGTTTTTCTTATTAGGCAACTGCCTTCCACTTTTATTTTAGAGTTGTTTGTTTATGTTATTTTGTTTACCAGCATGCGGATGCTCTGTGAGTTAAATGTCCTTTTTTTTGTAATTATTGTCGACATATATTTTTTTAAAAACTGTTATCTCCTTTTGAAAATATGTTTTTTCTAAATAAGTTACTAATTTGTTGATGTGCAGTTTAAATTTCTTGTTTTATAGTTCTAACTGTTGGTTTTGTGTTCCAGGTAAAATGAAATTGAATTTACTATAAAATGGCCAATCATTATGATATTCCTTCGTGGTAAGATACATTGCACTTTTTATAGTATTAGTATTATAAAAAATAAAATATATATTTATAGATTTAAATAAACAAATATAGTCATTTCATTCGTCAACCGGTGAGCTCTTGTGTCTGTGTCTTATTAACGAACTTATACAAACTGAGTTTTAAAAAACACGCTTATATTTATTAAAGTAAAATTGAAATGCTTTTTTTTATCATTAACATTTCGTTTCTTGTAATTAGATATTAACCTAGAGCTTTTGCACATTTAACCTAATAAATAATAATACTTTAGTTTTGAGTAAGAAGTATGAAAAAATCCGAGACTTTTAATCATGATTATTGATTTGAAGAATCTGCTTTTTAATATGTAATTTTATATTTATTAGAAAAAAAGACGTTGAGGAATAACTTTCAAGAACTCAACTAACTGTGCAAGATCTATAATGGTTTTTTTCTCCACATTATTTAAAAATTTTATTCCTAAAATTATTTATTGTTTAAAAAAATTCCAAATAAAGAGAGTAGAATACCAATTTAAAAATTGTCATTTAAAATTTTCGGTTATAAAGTATGGTAAATAAACTACAAAAAAAATCCAGTATTAAAGCGCAATTTTTTTGTTATTAGTTGAATTATATGTTTATATTTACAAATGAAAAGTACTTGAGAAAAACTCCTTCATCAACAGGGAATCTGTCCATATAGAAATCTGCTTGGCTTGTAGTGGCAATCGAAAACCGGTTCTTTCCTTGATTCTTCTTTCTCCATTCAAGCGTCAGACTATTTGCCTAACGTTAATTTTGATCATAGAGGTAGTAAACCCTTGCGCTGCATGATAAGAACCAAGGCAAAACCGGTTTCTTCACACCTGTTTAGGCGATGACTCGCCATCTTCGCCAAGCAGACCTGAATCTGATGCAGACATACTACTATGCAATGAAGGGGTTCTTCTCCTGTACTCTTCAAATGTCATGCATTCTATTATGTATTAATTTATTTAAATTATCTATTAACACATCTTGGAATATTCATTAGGGCTGGTAAGCCACCAGTTGGACTTCATCTTGATGTCCTGAAGATTGACAAACTGATACAGGTAAGGCATTTTAACGCATATTTGCAGGGTTGCCAGGCTTGGTTAACATTAACCATTTTTGGCTCATTTTAGATCCACTTAGCTAAAAAAAAAATTTTAAAAATCATTAGTCAAAACTGATTTGGCTAGTAGGCAATTAGGCTGGTTAAATAAGAGCTCTAAGGAATTGTTATTTTATGTTCAATTTTAAATATTTTTTGCATATTATTCACAAGTTTTTATGCTTTTAATTTGGGGTTTCTTGCATTTTTTAAGGCAAAATTCATGCATATTTGGCATCCAAACTTTAAGTACCATAGTCATCTTATAGTACTAGTAAATTTTTTAATATTTTTTAGTAGTTTTTAATGATCAGTTAGTGACTACAAAATTTCGGAAACATTAGCATAGTAAAACAATCGAGATAGTTAATCCATAACTTTTTAATCCCTATCTGACAACTTATTTTTCATTCATGTATCGTTTTCTAAGCAACTGATTTCAAAAGGCTGAAAAGTGATTTTCAGTTTTTTCTCCACCACAAAGATTTCAAGTTATTCTATTAAACCATTTCATTCTTTTCCCCATTCAGTCAAATTTTTGATTTTGGATCTTAACCTTACTTTTGCAGAGCTTAAAATATTTATATAATTTCAAGCTTTTAAATGTAATGATGCTTTAAAAAAAAAACAGTTTTCTATACCAATAGTTATAAAATTTCAGAAATTGATGATTGATGAAAAGAAATGCTACCTCTTTGGGCGCAATCCGGAGCTGAATGACTTCTGCATCGACCATGCATCTTGTTCGAGGGTCCACGCTGCCTTAGTTTATCACAAGCATCTGAATCGAACTTTCTTAGTAGACCTTGGAAGTAGTAAGTGTGATTGTTTAGTAAGTGTTAATTTTGTTAATATCCAAACTCTGTATAATTTTTTTTCTTAAGATTTCAGCAACATTTTAGTGATTGTAGTCCTTGAGATCTTGCCTTTAGTTAGCATTTTTTTAATCATTTAGCTATTAACATAGAATTATTATATTTTCTTTTAGTTGTTTTGCCATAAATAGACTTGTTTGCCATGTGAAATAATTCTTTTGGGATACGATTTTTTTTCAATCCTTTAATACAGCTGTCCTTTTCTACAGTCAAGTTATTTACTATGTTACCTCTTTAATCATGTTTTGTTTGCAATAAAACCCAAGTCAACTTCTAATCCTTATCTGCCAGCATCATACTTCCGAACGGACACTTTCAATAATACTTATAAACTTCACTACTCAAGAAAATCTTATCATATATTCTTTATCTATAACATATTGTTTCAAACAATTCTGCAGCTAGACGTATGTTTGACAAGTAATTTTGAAAAAATTAACATTAACATCATTAAAACTAAAACTACTTCATTTCAAAACCTAACAATTCATTGAGTAATTAGGCTAAAATATACATTTTTCGTATCAATTCCAATTATCCGATTGCGGTTAGGTCCCAACTGCTTCTGATCACTGGAGTCCTACTGTAATTACTATATAAACCAACGCACAAGTCCTAAATTGTAAATTAAATAACAGAGTCATGGTTGAATCATACTTTTTAATTTTCACATGACATTTTGTATTTTTTTTTCTCCATTGACTTAACCCAATATGAAAAAATAGTAGTTCCATTGGTCGATTTATTTTTTTAACAATCGATTACCAATTAGCATCTGCCAAAAAAAAAAAAAAAAAAAAACGTTATCCTCCTAGCCCTAGTTTTTATTATGAGTCGTGCAGTTGCGGATTTGTTGCATCATAAGTGCTTAATTTTTGGTGAAATAAGTACTTAAAAAGTGCTTAAATTGGTTTAATTTTTATAGTGAACTTTTGCTATGCACCCTTATTTAATACATTCTTAGAAAAAAACTCTTTTGTTACAATGTGTACTGTCATTTGGCAGACAATTACTCTATGTGCTCTGTTACACGTACACAATTTAGGTTTTGCTGTATTCATATAGATCGATGGGTATTTTAGGAGCTGACCTTTTCTTATAAAATTTATTTCTGTAAGCCTTTGCCACAAAGCTGATAGATTTTTTGTTCACCAGCAGGAAATTTTACATTAATTTAGGGATTAATATAATTTATTTATTTGTAATTATTATTTTATCCTAGTACTATTATATGAGACGCATTTTAAGAAGCTTATTAATGTGTTCTTTTTTTATATTGATGGAATTTTGATAATTGGGCTAAATTTTTTGTTAGCTCTTTTAATTTCATCTATTTTCTGAAACGTTAGTATGTTATGAATTCTTTATGACATAATAGCTGCACAGTCTACCTTGTTGTTTTTAATTTAATAAAATAAACTAGTCATTTATTTCGAGATTCATTTGTTACTTTTTTTCACAGGCCAAACTTAGAAAGGCGATAGTCAAATGTGATGTTATATTTACTCTCTTAGGGATAAGCAAAGTGTTAAAATGTTTTCACTGTGTGATATTTTTTACTCACTCAAAGTTGTGTATATTGCTTTAAAACAAAAAAGCTTCTTAGACTGTTTTGTAATTTTAATGCAGACCTCAGAGGATTATTGAAGATTGTGGTGAATGTAACTTGCCTTTAATTTTCAATCTAAAGCAAGATTTTTTTAAGTGTAAAAAATGGTTATTTAAATAAAAATTTATCATAAATAAAAAATCATTTTATATTGATGGAATTTTGATAATTGGGCTAAATTTTTTTGTTAGCTCTTTTAATTTCATCTATTTTCTGAAACTTTAGTATGTGAAGAATTCTTTATGACATAATAGTTGCACAGTCTACCTTGTTGTTTTTAATTTAATAAAATAAACTAGTCATTTATTTCGAGATTCATTTGTTACTTTTTTTCACAGGCCATACTAAGAAAGGCGTTAGTCAAATGTGATTTGTTATATTTACTCTCTTAGGGATAAGCAAAGTGTTAAAAAGCTTTCACTGTGTGATATTTTTTACCCACTCAAAGTTGTGTATTGCTTCAAAACAAAAAAGCTTCCTAAACTGTTTTGTAATTTTAATGCAGACCTCAGAGGATTATTGAAGACTGTGGTGAATGTAACTTGCCTTTAATTTTCAATCTAAAGAAAGATTTTTTAAAGTGTAAAAAATAGTTATTTAAATGAAAATTTATCATAAATAAATTCCTTTTTTCTATGTTTGATTTCTTGTAAGAATATAATTATGTATATAAAATAAAATATAATTTAGTATTACCATTAGTTAAAAAAAATCTAAAGTGTATTTCCACTTCTTTAAATTTGATTTTTAATTTCAGGTCATTTTATAAGTAAAATTACAATAAAACTTCGTTTATAAAACACATAAAAGCAGTTATAAACAAGTGCATATAAAAATTTGGCAACTAAAATTGAAATTTTATTTCTTATTCTTCTAGTTGCAAATAACCATTTTATTTATTTTTGTGAATTTTGTTTCTGAGGTACCTTATCTACATGATAGTTACTTTTTCGATACCTACTTGTCCTTACATTATCATACCTACCAATCAAGTATTTTTATTTTATATTGAAGAATTGGATGATTTTGATGAATTTATCTTGAAGTGATCTATTTTCCTTTCTCCCTTCTGATGATGTCACGCATTTCTTACTCATTACTCTTGTGCTTAGGGATAACTTGATTGTGTTTTCTTTAAATGTGTTGTCTAACATAAACAGAAGTCTTCAAATTCGTCTTTTAAGGCTGGTGCAAATGTTAATTTTGGCTTCATTAAAAGCACTTTCTCAGTATAAAACAGTTACTATAACTATCGTGAAATTTAGGTGCTGCATGTTCGAATATACAGTCCTTAAAAATGGAGGAAATACATCCTTGAAAGGTCCTTGATTTTTTTAACCAAAAAGTTTGGCAACCCTGTTGACTGTACAATCAAATAATTATATGATAACCAACTGCTACCACCATTTCACCCTACCTTCTCTTACACATTCCAAACTCCTATCTCGCAGCTCATGGCACCTACATCGGCAACATTCGCCTGGAGTCCAACAAGCCCACCCAGCTCCCAGTTGACAGCAAGTTCCACTTTGGGGCCTCGACCCGAATGTACATCCTCCGGGAGAGGCCCCAGAAAGCGGGAAGGACCCTGGACGATCACGAGAAGAAGTCGGAAGAGCTGGAAGGGGGGCTGTTGGGGTTGCCGGAAACGGAGACAGAGTTGGATGTAAGCGCTACTTCAGGGTCTTCTTAGTCCTCCTGAAAAGCTCAGGAATTTCATGCTTTTTGTCTAAGAACCAGAAATATATTTGAAATCCTGATTTAAAATTTGGTCTCCTCTAAATTATCTACTTTTAGTAGAAAGGAGTTTTCTTGGGATTTACACTGTAATTAGTAAAACTTCATTTCATAGAGTCATTGCTATAAATTTCTCTTTGTAAATTGAAGTTAGGTATGGTATGGTACATATATATTCCAGCTTGTGTGCTTGTAAGCTTTCCCCAAGTGGGACAGACACAGGAAGAATTTTTACAGTCACAAAGAAAGAAATAACACATAGACAAATAACAACATTTATTGACGGTCACAAACATCCATGCCTGACCAGGATTCGAACCTGACTTCAGCAGCTCCAATGGCTAGAGTCCTAACGATTGCGCCACCGGGGCGGCAAATTGAAGTTAGTGTTTGTAATTTTCTGAAAAACTCTATATATTTTTAATGGATTTTTAGAAAAATTTTATAATTTTTAGTTTCTACGCAACCTTAGAAATTCCTTGTTAGAAAATACAATGATGAATAAACCAAGCCAAACTGTCTGTTTTTTGAGACTTTTTATGTATGCCAGCGCAAAAAAATAGTTCTGTAGAAAATCTATTTTAAAAAGTAATATTTAATTTAGGAATTATTGGAATCCTAAATTTAAAAGTTATTTTATTGATAAACTTGCGATTTTTATTAATTAAATTTTTATTATAACTACAGAACCTTACTGAATTCAACACTGCACATAATAGAAGAATAACAATGCTGGGTATCTCGGATGAAGAAATGAAAGCTCCCAATAGGAAGAGAAAGAGTATTAATGTTAGATTTAGTTATGAAGAAGAAATTATTAACCCAGAAGATGTGGATCCTTCCATTGGACGCTTCAGGAATTTAGTTCAGTCGGCAATCATCCCTAATAAGGTTAGTAAACTGTTTGGAATTAAATTAATATGTGTTATATTGGTGTTCCATTTTCTTTTATTTGTCATATTATTTAATACATAGTTGTAAATAAGTACCATTTTAAACTATGTCAGATTACTCTTTTGCTCAACCTTTAAACCACATGCGAAGTTATTTATCATGGGCTTTCACCAGCTTTTTCTGGATAGTATTATTTTTAGTTGTTTTGTGTGATTTAATTCAATTCAGCAAACGATTAAATGTACAAGTTATTCCAGGAATTTATCCAATATACTGTGCCTACTGCATTTACTATCTGTGCCAACTGTATTTAAGTCCATCTAAAACTTAATTCAAAGTTATTAGATTAACCTTTGATTCTTCAATAAGTTTATTGTTAAGTGTATCTTTAGAGACTAAACTATTAAGTGTTAAATGCAGTAACTTGTAGTTCATTACAATAATTTGACTTAGATGGTTGTTCACATAAATGTGCAGTGAGCTATGCGGCATGGTAATCTTTGCTTATTTAAATCAAGCAAGTGGCTTAACATTTAATTTTTTTAGCAACATCATTGATCAATATCACAAGTTTGGAACAAATTGAATCAGATAAAAATAGAATTCTTTCACTGATATATCCCAGTCAAGATTAAACTAGGAATAATTTAAAATGTTGTAAACATTTCTGAAGTGACAACACAACAAGGCTGCTCTTTTTGGCCATATCAAGACTTTTGTAGATTCAGCCTATTCCCCAGAACTGAGATCCATTTTTATGACACCATTTGGTAACCTGTCTTTTCTGTGGATGATAAAGTATGCTAATATTTAGTTTTGCTAAGAGAACACAAGCCACATAGGTACTCTATAGATCTTTCATGTGCCACATAAAAATATGACATGCATGCTGCCAATTTTCTCTCCTGATGTAGCATATCAGAGTGGAAAATCAGCGGTAAGAAGTTAAGCTACATTGGTGACTACCAATATTGAACGATTACTGAAAAAAAGATTTTATTGAATTCAATTAATAGATTTAACATTAGTTGCATTTCAAAAGTCAAACTCAAAGTATTCAATCTGTTCTACATTCCAGCGCCAACGCGACGAATCCTCCAACCTCTTTGGCAGCGGCCTCACTACCAACCCTTCCAAGCGCATGGCCCAGGCCTTCCACACCGTTCACGACTTCCAGCGTGAAATGGCAGCCCATGGCCCCGTCTCCCCCCTCTTCACCCCCTCCCTCTCAGTCAAACTAGGGCTGCACCTGCCCAACCCCGCGCCAGACATAGACCTAGAACCTCCCGAGCACATTCAGGAGTTCGCGATGGCAACCCCGGCCGTCAGTGTGCCAACGGAGGGGAACTTGGCGCAGGAACCAAAGAAGAAGAAGTACGCCAAGGAGGCTTGGCCTGGGAAGAAGCCGGCGCCATCGTTGCTCATATGAGATCGTTTCATCTGGGAGGTTTTTTTAGATGGGGTGGGGTTGGATTTTTTGGGGGGTTTGTATATGAAGGAGTATAGGATAAAACCACTTCATTGCATAGGAATCTTTCTGTATTCTGGTCTGCTTGAAAGACAATGGCGACATGAAACCAGTTTATCTCTTGCTTCTTCTTTCTTCGTGCAAACATGGGACTTATGTCCACTGATCTCTCGTGTGAATCAGGGTTGCTGCGAAAGAAAAGCTAAGTGAGAAACTGGTTTCCTTGCACCAAATTTAGCAATAACTCGCTACTGTCGCCAAAGATTCCAGAGATGTCTAATGCAGACAGGCTGCAATGCAATGAAGCCGGTTTTCACCTGTACGCTTCATATATGTGTCTTGGTGGAAGAAAGAACAATGCCCACTTTTTCAGAAAGCCTTAGAATAAGGATCCTACACCAACTATTTTTTTCAACTGGAAAATATTTTTACTCGAGGGACCATGAAAATATTGAATTGAAACTACTTGGAAAGTAGTAATAAAGATTCTGGAAAATTCATTTTTCGAAAATAGATCAATAGATATACATTTTTTTTATTTAGACCTAACTTGTTATATCTTCAATAAGTTGTGCATGTACTCTTTTATACAAATGTTATTAAAGTGTTAATTTCTTCCCCAATTAATTTATCTATTAATTTATTTTAAAACTAATGCATATAATAAATATCAAATGAAGGCATTTGTATTATTTATTAGTTAATTTCTTTTTGATCGCAAAACTTAATATTAATAATGTCCTAAATACTGTATAAAAAAGAGGATTTCATTAGATGTTTGTTCCTTGAGTCCTATGTAGATTTGATTCAAGGCTCTATTACACGTACCAAACACATTGATCCTTCTTCTACTGAGACTCAGAAATAAACATAGTCGATTTCAAAACTTCCTGACTGTTTTAAATGAATAGACTTTTCCTTCACTTATTTGCAATCCTCCAAAATAAATAGTTCAAACAACAATATTTTGTTTACTGTAAAAAGTTCTTCATCAGACTTGATATGGGTAGTATGATTTGCCAGATATAGAATTAGTTCGCATTGATTATGAAATGTGTCATTTTCATGTTGAAAACTTTTTTTAGTGCATTTCTTAAATTTGTCAGAAACGGTATAAAGACAGTTAGCAAAGCCATTTTCAAACATTCCCAGATGCATTGAAATGGAATTTAAATTGCACTAAAAGTATAACATTTTCCACTCTATGAGGCGTGGGCAAAAATATGGGATAATTTAATTCAACCATTTTAGCTTCCACATAGTGCTTACATCTAAAGTTGATAATTCTACAAAGCCAGTGTCTACATATTTCATTTGATTTCATTGCCAAATCAGTATATTACCCTGTATTAAATAACTTTATGAACACCAATCCACTATGTAATATTCTATCTATAAGTCTGATAAAGAACCTTTTTACTGTTTATGAAGTGGTTTTAGGTATTTTTTGTCTTTAGAGTATTGGTAAAAGATATTATTTAACAATGTGCAAGTTTGTTGCATTTCAGATCAAGAGAAACCATAAAAAGAAAAAATTATTACTGATAAGAACCCTAAAAAAGTCACTTTATTTCTGATACAGACTATAAAAAATAAAATTTATGATACTATAATTATCATATTAAGCTTAGGGAATTTTTTTTTATCTGCCATACTCAAACATTTTTGGCTTAAAAATGAAAATTCAACATTTGTTCATTCCTTTTAACATTATATCACAAATCATGTATTAATTTGATGTATAATGATGCATTTTTTTTTTAATTTCTTGAAAAATATTTACTAATACACTCTTCCTAATGTTTATTTAAAGTATTATAGCTCATCAATTATAATAAGAATAAATTGTAAAAGTAACCACTCATTTTACATGTTTATCTATGCATGAGTTAAGTTTGTGTTAAACATAATTCATTATCACTCAACATCATTGTGTCAGTTTTTGCTTATAAAATTGAAAAGCAATAAATTTATATAGTCAGCTTTTCTTATTTATTTCTTAAAATTACATTTAATTTTTAATGCAATTTGTATTGATGTTTCAAATTAATATATGAACAAATACTATGTATTTTGTTGATAAGGAAAAGAAAGTATTTTACAATAGACTTGGTTTTAATTTTTGTGCTAATCTTACTGCCATGTGAAAATCATTTAATGTGAAGTGCTAAAAACACCCTGTACCATACTATCATTTTAATAATAAAACCATAAATTATGTTTGCAGTGTTATTTTGTGAAATTTCCCAGGATTTGGGATACCCTAATTAACTGAGTTATTAAAAAAATATTGAAATGTAGACTTACAGTATGGTAGCTGATAAGGGACTTAGATTAGTGTTAAGATCATTATTGCATATTACAGTTTAAACTCTAAAAAAAATATTTTAACTGTCAATACAAAAATAAATCAACTTGGAAAAAATATTTCAGTAGCTTCTGATTCTTAAAATATTTTTTATCCAAATAATATAAATTTGCCCCCCCGGTGGCCGATAGGTCCTAGCCACACTACAGACGTTTTCGTGCTGGTAGAAAAAATCCTCATATATATCACCTGGGTGCCCGAGTATACTGCGATATATGTGCTCCTAAATTCTGCGGAGTCGAAAGTCCCGACAACTATAGCATACCATGTTGCTCGAAGTTCCCGTCCAGGTGTAGACCTCGTCACTTGACCAGGGTTCTAAATAACGAAGCGTGATTGGTTGTGTTAAAGCTCCTAAAGGAGACTAGAAATAGGCAGCCGCCAACGATTACATTTCAAACTTAATACAACTATTTCAAAACCATTTAGCCTGAAGATCCTTGACAAAAGCAGCCAAATGGCATACATTAACTATGAAAATGGAGGGGCAATAGTTAGCTTGGCAAAAAGCTAGAGCTGAAAATATAACGTTAAATGGTTTTAATACGCTCCAAGATTTTAGGTAGTGTTTGAATAGAGCTAAATATGTATTGTCTGCTTATACTTATTTAAAAAAATCCATTTTATGACAGATATTGCAACATAAAAATGCATGTTTGTGACAGGTTTAATGAAAAGTAAACTAATGTGACGTGTTTTCATAAACTGTGTTTCACTTAATTATGCATTCATTTGATTATTTAGAGCAAAGATGAGTTGTCTATCCAGTGTCTTTAATTTATCTCAGTTTGAATTAGATAAATATTGAGATGTTGTTTGTCTGCAATGAACTAACATGCAAGCATCAATTATTGCATCGAAATGTGCAGATCCTCTTCAAGCTAAATTGTTTATTTATTAAACTTAGTTACACAATTTCTAATCATAACTAAAAATAAAATATAATTTTTCTAAATATGTATCTTTAATTCCAACAATTTTGTTTACAACATGTCTCCAAAGTATCACAGTCAATCAAATGCCCGAAAATATTCAGTCAAGTTATGCACAGAAGTGGAATATAATTGAACCGATATTGATATACAAATAAAATATAATCCTGATTGTATTTAATATGGATTTGAACATACAAATTTGAACCACTGGCAGGAAACAATCCATTACGGCAAGAAAATTACTTTGCTAGTTATAGAAACATTATATAAAAATTACCAAAAGTTAATTAAATTCATAAAGTCAATTCAGAGATGTACATAAGTACTATATAATGTATAGAAGTTTTGAAGAAAAATTGGGCATAAAAATTAAGGGAAATGACTTTTGGACTGCAACAGCATTTCAAGCAGTCAAATTAATCCGGATTTGCCACAACTAATTTAGGCTTGTAGAACCATTTTTTATGGCCTTCTACTCCTACTGTCTGTGCTTTAGCATGTCCCTCAAGGGTTACCACTGAATTAAACTATACAAGACAAATTTCTGAAACTTAACCGATGATTATAGAGAAGCGTGTTAGAACTATCACAATGGATTCTATAGATTCTTGTTTTTTAACGACTCCTGGTATATTTTTTTTTTTGGCACATTAAATTAATATCCAAGTGCAACCATTCCAAATAAAAAAAAAATGAATAGAATTTTGCAATTTACAGAGATGTACCAACCTTTCATTTCCTAAGCAAAATAAATAATTCAATTTTTGAAGTCGACTCATAATTTTTAGAGACACTTTATGGCGTCACCCAATTTTTTTTTTATACATTTCTACAGGTTTCCTTTTTTAAGTAATATATAAAATTTATCTAAAAACTTTCTTTTAAACAAGAGTTTATTACAAATTTCAAGATTTATCATCTTTCTTCTGTGGTTTCCGTTTACTCGACATCTCTGTTAACTTCTTATCCAGCTTCTTTTGCAGAAAGTTGTGCTTGATCGGATCCACTTTCTTCTGAGGCCTTCCGCTACCAGCATACAGCACTCCATCCTTCCTGATCTGTGCTCTGGCATGCGTTTTCGCAGCATCCCCGCAACCGTGCGCTTCCGGTATGAAATGGCTGCAACAGAATCGCTTGTTGCAGAACTTGCAGAGCTGTGCCAGTACCAGAATACTGCACTTGCAGTTCTTGTGGAAGCAAGTCTTGTCCTCTTTCATGACTTGGTCGATGAGGGCGTCAAAGTCTTCTTCTTCTTCCTCCTGTTTTGGTTTAGTTTTAAGTTTGGTTGGTTTCTTCTTCTTTTTGGTTGGGTTTGATGGTAGATTAGGCTCGTTTTCGGATTGGTCATTTGGATTGTCTAGGAGTAGTGATTCCGATGAGTTTTCCTTACAACTAGATGAAAAACTAGCATTTTGATTGCTTGATTTCTCCAAGAGTAGCGTTCCAGATGAGTTTTCTTTACAGGCAGATGAAGAACTAGCATTCTCCTGTGTGAAACTAAGTGGTTTGGACGGTGATTTTAACTTTTTTGACACTTGGATACAGCGTTCTGTACCTTCACCTGTGCTTATATGTACAAGATTTAATTTTTCAGCAACCTGAAATCAGGTGAAAACATTACTAATGATTCTATAGATGTATATTGGGTCTTAAAATAAAAGCTTAGTTGCATTTATATTTAAATGTTAGGTGTAAGAATATATATAGCCTTGAGGTTTGTTCAATGCCTCATATTTATGAGAAAAAAGTTAATGCAATGTTACATTTCAATATTTTTTTTAGCAAAAGTGACTAACATTACAATACCTAAAATTAAAAAAAAAATCTTTTAAGTATACAGTCCAGAATCATATTTAATCTATATATTATATGAATCTATTTCAGCTAAAAATGGAATTTTGACAAGATTATTAGCAACTGAAACAATTTGGAAATTCTTGAATAAAATTTAATTTTACTCTACGCTTTCTAAAATTTAAATAAATCTCAATCAAAAGATAAAACTACCTCATGAACTGCTCTTCTTTCAAAGGCTGTCAGGGATGTAGAAAATATAATAGCTTCATCTCTACTTTGCATGAATTTTTGAATAATTTCTTCATATTTTTCTTCAGTAATTCTACAATAAATAATATAAACATTAATTAATACCATGATAATATTTCACATTTATCACATTTCAAAATATTGCAGCATATTTAAATGAAATATGACATGCAACTCCTTTCTAATGATAAATTTCTAAATACATTTTTTAATAAATTAATTAAGTCTAATTTGTTAACTGATAATATTTTAAACTTACTGCTTCTCCTCTTCAGAATGAATTGTGACCTTTCTTTCAGAAAATGGCATCTTTTTATTGACGATTGGCTTCTTTTTCGCATCTGTTTTTCCGCCTTTCTGATTTGAAGAACGACTGGGGACTTTCTTCTCTTCCGGTTTCACACTTGAAATACTATGCTTCACAGAAGGATAATTACCAATCTCCCTTTCATACTGAAAAGCAGTCCTCACTTCCCCATGTTCCTCACAGTAATTAACAAAGGACTTCAGAAAACTGTGGTAAGAAACCGTCTTACTGTCACATATGACAGCCAGGTGTCGTTTTGCCCTGGTTATGGCGACATTGATCCTCCGATCCTCGGCCAAAAACCCAACCTCACCACTGTCATTGGAGCGAACCAAGGACAAGACAATGGCTTCCTTTTCACGACCTTGGAACCCATCCACAGACTTGATCTCCAGTTTGGGGTATTTCTCCGCCAATCTGGCCTTGATGAGCTCGACTTGAAGATTGTACGGTGTAACCACAGCGACATCGGCTGGATTGAGACCGCTTTTGATGAGGTTCTTGACGTGCATGGCCACCAGATCTGCCTCCCCCTCGTTCCCTTTAGACTCCTCGTCTTCTGCTTGGAGTTCATGCAAGCCACTGCCGGTGGTATCGATGAGGAGCAGAGGAATGGAAGTATCTTCGTTCTCCTCCATGTTCAGCAAACCTGTCAGAAGATGCGATCGAACGGAGTCATCGGCCCTCAGCTTGCCGTCGTACAGCTGCTCTGAAGGCCACTGCATGATGACCTGGTTCATCCTGTACTGGGTCGTCAGCATCTTCTTGATCCCGTGGCCATGGAGTTCTAGAAGTCGTTCCATCAAGGTGACCTCCAGACCTTCCTTGGCTGCTTTTTTAGAGATGATAGTTGGCGGGAGCTGATTGTGGTCCCCGGCTAAGATGCATTTTCTCACCAGTACCAGAGGAATCCAGCATGCTGCTTCTATGGCTTGCGAGCATTCGTCGATGAAGCAAACGTTGAAGTGATCTTTTGGGACATACTTTAAGGGACCGTCGTCAGAGCCTGAAGTGAGAGTGCAGAGTATGACGTCAGCGTTTTTCAGCACCTGTGCTACAATGAGTTTTTCCCTCGCTTTGACTTCTTTCAGTAAGCTACGGTTTTCTGCCCACATTGTTCTTCTGTTGTTTGATCCTTTGGTCTTTCCGATTTTGTCCTATATATAATTTGTATCATTAATATCTTTGGCACTCATTAAATTATTTAAGGTAATAAATACTATAGTACTTTGTTTATTTGCAACTTAAAATTTTGTAAATCGAGTTATGACGAAAAAATCGTTTTACATGATAGTAATCACTTAAAATTAAAATAGGAAATTTCCAAAAGGTTTTCCTCAATGTCGCTTGGTATACAGTAGTGCGTCAAAATTCTGCACACTCTTGGGAGAAAAGCCAGTGCAAATATCGGAATGTGGCAGAATTTTCATCATAAAGACAAAACCATAGCCTTTCCCTGTAGACAAACTAAAAATTAAGGCTAAGAAAATAGTTTTATAAACTTTACAACGATAGAAACATTAAATAGCTCCATTAACAATTAAAATTCCATAAATATTTCACTCAATTGGAAAGAATACAGCTAGCTACCAAATAGCTGATATTTTACTATTTATACACTTGTAAACCACATTTTTAGGAGTTGGAAGATTTTAGGTTTGCTGATTTCTATTTTTCCAGGATTCTGTGACGCTCTCTTTAGTTATGCAAGGTTAAAGTTTAAGTAAGATAATTATAATTTTTTAGAAATAAAGAATAGGAAAAAGCAATAAAATTTATTCAACTATCATATATAAAACTACAGCCAGATAGAACTAAACTAACCTGCTGCCCCTTCTTCTGAACTCAAGCCGTTGTGTTGAGATATTTTATTTACTATCACCTGAACAAGCGTTTAACAACACCAATTCAAATACATAACACTGCCTTTCACTACACAAAAGAAAAAACTAAAACCAGAAAGGTAATGCCATCCTTGTTACCAAACTCAAGCAATACCTTCTGGTGCATTAAGATATTTAATTTACTGCAACCTAAACGAGTGTTTAACAACAGTACTATATTAAATACATAGCATTTGAGGAGCACAGGAGAAAAAACCCTCCATTTACAGGGAATCTGTCCGTATTGATGTCGGCTTGGCAAGTAGAAAACCGATTTCTCCTTTGGTTCTTCTTTCTCAGTTCAATTGTTAGACCATTTCTGCCGTGAATCTCGATCATACAGATAGTAAACCTGTGAGCCACGCAATAAGAACAAAGGAAAAACTCACTTTTTCACACCAGTTTAGACCATGACTCGCTATCTTTACCAAGCAGACCTAATGCAGACAGATGCCTATGCAATAAATGGGTTCTTCCCCTGTACTTTTTATTTCTCTGCACACCTAAACAAAAACTTACTCTGAGTTTGTCAATTTCCTTGCGCATTTCATCTATGACCTCGCTCCCATCGTATCGCGACACTATTGAATCTAGCGAGTACGGATGAATGCTTGTGAGGAATCGGGCAGGGTGGCCTAATCGCACCATCTTCACTTTGTGGGCAGCAAGCTTTTCGACTAGATTGTCAACAGCTACATTGGAGGGTGCACATGCAAGAATCTGTAAAATGAACGACGAAAGTTGCTGTGCAATTGGCAATTTGAAAGTACAATTTTCAGTAAATTCATACAGAAGTAAGTACTGTACTTACTTTCAGCAAATCCATAAAGAAGTAAGTACTGTACTTACTTTCAGTTAATTCTGAAAGAAATAAGAACTGTACTTTCAGCAAATTTATAAGGAAGTACTGTACTTACTTTCAGCAAATTCATAAAGAAGTAAGTACTGTACTTACTTTCAGTAAATTCATAAGGAAACAGAAATAACAGAAATAATAAAAAAGAACAACACCATCTAAAATAACAAATAGAGTATAATTTTTATGGGTCTAGGAGAAACTAAGGAAAAATTTAATATAAGTTTTCTATAAATTTGTTAATGTTCAGTAATAAAATTTTAAGTATGGGGCTTGACATACATTGTGTGTACACCAGAAACAATTTTTAAACTAACTGTTTTACTGAATACTCATTTATGAAAGAAAAAGTTAACTTTATCTCCCATATTTTTTCTTCTAAACTGTAAAGAAGTTCATTTAATGAAACTGTATTGATACCATCATATAATTGCCCTTCAATAGAGCTGTTGCACCCCTCTTCCTCACCTCTTTTCCTCTGCACCCCTGACGATCGCTGATTGGATGAAATCGGTTGCACGGGTGTGGCCAATTTTTCTAAGGGCATACAAACGCACGTGCTTCGGCAAAATACTGTGAAAAAGTGTACATAGATTGCAAGTTTTCTCTTTTTAATATTAAAAATGCCATCGTTTTGCTGCATTATAAATTGTACTAGGAATAGAGGAGATCGAAAATGTCTTTCTAATGATTGAATGTTATAACAAATATTATTTAGAGTAACTAAAAGAAAGATCCAGTATCAACACAATAGAAGAATGGATTCGTATGTCCTAACGATCCGGTTGCAGGGGTTGCCAGATGCAATAACTGTGATCCAGTTAAGAATAAGTTACGTGGTTGCAACAACTCTATAGATATAATGTGACAGCTTATAAAATAAAAAAAATAAGGTCTGACTGAGATTAACTCTTTGAGTTCCAATGACAATTTGGCATCATCATTATATAAATTTTTTTCTGTTCGTCTACAGCCATTTATGATATCAAAAAGCACATAATTTAATTCTTCAAACTTTTTTCCATTAGAAAATATTTTATATCAATCGCAATAGATGTCAGCCCTATTATTTTTTAAAAATTATGATCAGAAACATGATGATGTCAAAGGGTATCACTGAGACTGAACGGGTTAATGATTTAAACAAAAATACCAACAATTTACTTTTAGTTTTTGAGCCACAGCCTGTAAAATGCACTCTACAACAGTTGTTGTCTTGCCTGTTCCTGGTGGACCATGTATAATTGCTACTTCCTTTTGCTTCAGAGCAAATTTGACAGCTTCTTTCTGTTCTGCATTTAGATTTTCATTGCAAAAAGTAATATCTGGAAAATAACATTAGCATTATAGCATAACAGTTGGTTATAATTGTAAAACAATTTTTCGGGCTTTGCAAACAGTAATCGTACATTAATGGGAGTATTTTCTTTACGAAAAAAGAAAATAAAAAATAAAACATTACATAGCTTTCAAATTTATAATTTTTTTACAAATTTAACATAATTTTCTCAACTTAAATTGAAAAGTTTTTAAAGTAAAATTGAATGAAATTTCTATATTATAGATTGTCATATTACTTTGAAAGAAAAACACATGTTTCTTACTTTTTATTTCGACCATTTAATATTTTTAAAAAGTAAAGTTGAGTTGAATTATCGTCACACTAGAGCTACACAAAAGCTATTGGCGACAGCCATTGTAATTTAGAACCAAAGTCAAATGACAAAAGTGATTTTGATAGAACGGTTGGAATTCTAAATCTCAAAAGACAAAGTAATGTCCGTGTATTATTCAAAATCATAAAACTAAAATTTTTCTACAAAAACAGTAACTTATAAATGGTCTTTTTAAATACATACATTATGGCCTTAGTATCAGTCTAAGGAAAGATAATAAAGAATTGTACTAAAGGAATAATGCTCTAGACTGGGAATTTTTAATAATAGCCAGTGGCTACCAGAGTGAAAAAAAAATGGTAGCCACATTTGGATTTTTAGTAGCAAGTTTTAAATTTAAGTATATACAACAAAAAGAAAGTGTGATTTTCCACAAACGAAAATTTTATTAATGACATTTTTGATATGAAAAGATTGACAGCAAAAAAGTATCATACAAAATTTGTAGTATTATGTGATAGGCCATTATTGTCAGGAGAAAATTATTTTATGTACAATCAGTTCAACTACTATCAGTTTCGGAGAATTCTTGACGTCGCCCACGACCCACGATTGTTCATGAAATTTTCCCATATCAAAATTGTTTAAATGAATAGTTGAGATCTTAATCACATGTAAATCAATCACCTGTAGATTGCCGAAATCGAAAAGCAAAATTTAAAAATCAACTTTGCATTTAAGATTTTCATCGCCCAGCTCCATTTACTTCACACGGACTTAGTGACGTCACACAAAAAATGATGATGGAAAATTTCACCGATGAGCAACAATTGTCATCAAGTCTTTCTTATAATGCAGCTTCAGTATTAATTATTTGTTGAACAAAAAGGAAAAATTATGATCGCCACATTTGGCGACTGGGGTTCGATTTTTAGGTAGCCACTTTTGATGTAATAGTCTCCAGTTGGCGACTGGCGAACGCTAATCTAGAGCTTTATAAAGGAATTAAATCTCTTTATAATTTAACAGATACAGACTAACTTAAACTAAAACTAAGAAGATGTTTAAACTTTGTAGAACAAAAACCAGAGTCTTACCATCACAATTTAGTTCTTCAAATGTTGAAGGTTCTTTTTCCCCAAAAAGAATATCAGCCAAGAAATAATCCCGGCCTTTGCTCTCCAAGGTTTTCAAAACTCTGTAAAACACAAAAAGATAAGAACACTGTTCTTTAAATAAAAAAAAACAATATGTTTAAAGTATTATAATGAAGTCTTATTTGCAATTGGATTAATAAATTTACTTTATTTGATACTTTTAAATTCCATTTAATAACACTAGGGCAAGTTAAATGTTTTGCTAGGAAGCATTCTCTTCAAAGTTCACAAAAAAATATTTTTATTTTGCATTGCAGGAATTCTAAATATGAACTTGTATAAAAACAACCAAAAAGGCAAATGGATTGGGTACTTTTTATTGTACCTAAAAATAAGTTTCTAAATTACTTACAAGTTTTGATACTTCTAACATTTAAAAGTTAAAATCTAAACTCCCTCTAAATTATACAAACTATAATTTAAAAAAAATGTGGGGTTTCGTTTTTTTCTCTCCCTAATTTACCAAGTTAAGTTCTGTCAATCAAATTTCTCACCCAATAGTATAAATTCTTATATATTCTTTTAACCAATCCATGCACCATAATCCATGGACAAATTCATTCCCAGTGAGATTCGAACCAAACAAGACATCACTTTAGCTTTAACTCTTAAGCCAAAAGGACTTGTGATGTTCTGAGCAAGTCTTAAAAAACTTTTGATAATTCCAACGATTATTCATCTAACACCGGTCACCACGCCTCAGCAGCATACTCAATGTTCTCATTCTCTTTCTAAAGACACAAAATTAAAATATACCTTTTCAAACGCTTGTAGGTAACGTCATTTGCCAGCTTGATAATCATGTATTGAACATCATATTCAAGTTCTGAAAAGTCTGCATTCTTTTCAAAAGCAACCGAAGCCACTGAATCGGAAACTTTGGTAACTACTCCTGAAGTTAGAATTTCAGGTTTTCCATCTCTATTCAAGTTTCCGATTCCAACAATATCCCCTAAAAATGCACACAATACTTTACAAAATATTTAAATAAAATATTTTTTAAAAATTTTGGGAATAAGTCTAAAAAACAAATTTAGAAACAAATTAGAAAATTTAAATTCTGAACTACTATTTTGTTTTTAAAAAAAAAACAAGATTTTTTTTGCCTTAATTTTGTGCAGTACAAGAGGCATCAAAATTTGAAAAGGCTAAAAGTGTTTCTGAAAATGAGGGATACATAAATATTAAAAAAGTCTCAAATTAGTTTAAATTTTAAATTCGGCAATATGCCAATAATGTTAGAATTATGTGGATAATATTTTTTTTAAATTCTAAGAGCATTACAATTAACAACAATTATGGCAAATTCCTTGCAAAACTACCCTCTCTGTTGTACAAGTTATGTGTGTTACAAAGCGAATACCACTACAACACTTATCATTAAATGAAGGAGAAAAAATAGCGGAAGTTCACCTACTTGTATTGCAACTAAACAATTTAACTTGTTCCATTCAATTTGATTTTTTTTTTATATTTAAACTTTTTTTAACCTGTGACCTTACATTTAAAAAAAATCTTTAGTTAGATGGAACTAGCCTCATACTAAACATATGTAGGTTTAGCCGGATAATGGGTTATAGTTTGGGGTTTATGTATAATGGTAAACTGATAATTGCTATATGCTAATTTAATTAATACACTTCTTGTTATCGCTAAGTCGTATAGTGGTTATAGTAGGTACATTGTGTAACATTAATAATCAAGAACTTAACAAGCAGAGAAGCGACTATCAATTACTAACCTGAGGATATAGTATGGGAAGGTAATGGTCCATTGCGCCAAAATGGTTCGAAATTAATAATTGATCGACCGAAGAGACCGGTTGAGAAATTGCGAATACGCAATTTCGGAATGCACACTCCCTTTTTCTGTAGTCGTTTCACAGAAATGCACTCTTGAAGATATCTGGAAGTAAATACATCGATTAAAAATACCCCGAGATTGTATACTACAGTTTTTCGAAGAACTTCACTCTATATTGTGCATTCCATTTAAAGTTAGTAGAGTAGAGTCGCGCTTATCCGAAAGGTACGGGACCGAAGCATTTTTGGTAAACTGAGATTCCATAAGAATTTTCGGATAATCGGGAAACATCCTCTTCACATCTAGAAAAAGGCTGGAGAAGAGAACATTTGAAGTCATAGAGTGTTTGCCTCGTTATCATTGGCAGAAACATATGAAGCGCTTCCTAATTCCGAGTCTAGCAAGTGCAGCAAGTGCATTTCGCATACGAAAACTACAAAAATCTTAGATCAGGCTCTTAGATACATAGAAGAGGTGACTTCAGACATTCTCTTGTATAAAAGATGGTGGGACAGAGGTGCTTTAAAACAAATCAAAATTGGGCAGCTAATTTTAAAAAAAATAAAATACTGCATATTTTGAGAAATAAATACAACTTTGTAAATGCGTATTTATTTTTATTTTTGTGTATTTCTTTATTTATGTGTTTATGCATATACATTTTATATTTTAGAAATTACAAATTTCGGAGCCTTTCGGTTAAGCTAAATTTAGGACAACCAGGATTCGGATAAACGGGACTCTACTAAAAAAAATAGTCAAAAGAATTTTCATAGAATGATAGAATAATCAGCTTTTTTAGTGGACGTTTCAAACATAAGTATTTTTGGTTTAGGCTAAATATGTTAGCATAACAATACAAACAGTAGCTAGTTTTTTCTTTCTTTCATAAACGATATTTTTGGAGTTCAATGCATACTACTAATAGGTTTTGAATATAAGTTTAAATTCCTAAAAATTTAGTGGATAATTATAGGTGGCGCAAATGAGCATATTACTTTAAACACAATTTGGTTCACCTTTACTGTACGGTAACTATTGGCGCGATTTTCCGATAAATAGTTTTTTGTGGCAACCTGTCTGCCCTGACCGAAACGCATAATGGTTAGATAGGTTGCCGGAAAACGTCATCGTTGTGAAGAGAGCATGACGTCAAAAGTCGCCAGAATACGGACTTCTGGCGCGATTTCGGAAAGCTCGCCAATAGTTACCGTACAGTAAATTTCTACCCACAATTTTGTACAATGTTTGTACGAATGTTTTAGTCCTCAAACCATCAATAAGAAAACTACAAGATATTTTGCAATTAACTTGATTTTTTCTTACTTATTTTCTTCTACTTCTGCATTCTTTTCATCTTCTATTAATTCCAAATGTTTAGAAGCAAATTGCTCAACATTTGTTGTTGGCTTTGAAATGTCGATATTGTGATGATCTTCGGACATTTTTAAAAGCTTTCAATGACAAATATTTTTTCATCAACTTGATGAAATATCGTCTCTTTTATATTTTGTATGACGGAAGAAAAAAAATTTAAGTGGTCGTTTTTATTTGTTTTCTTATGCAACTTATTTACGTGACTTTGACACTTTTGGTTTTAGTTTTGCTCGTCGTAAGAAGAGGGGGAGCGGAGCAAATTTGTAAACAAAGCTAACAGTCACAGTTAATAACGGCATCCTTATTTTATTTTGTGACCAATGAGAACATTTGGCTTTCGGCATAATAATAAAACGTAACCGTACTTGTTCAAATAACTTTGTAAACAACATTTCGTATTGTAAATAGAAGCAAAGTTGAAGATGTCTTTCCTAGTTAATTCTGTAAGAAAAAGCGGATTCGATGGTAAAAAATCCATATTTATATTATTTTCTATCACTTAATTCGAAAACAGATGTTATAATCAAAGTAGTTTTTGGCTATGTACTCATCTCATTGGCTTGAAGTTGAACAATTTCTTAACCTAAGGATGACCTTTAAATTTAGTGATATTTGAAATTATTACCATTGTTACTAAGCAATAAATTGTAGTTGTAAAAATATTTAACTATGTTTTTTTATCGTGCAATTAATTGACCGTTAAATCAGGTATTTAAAGATTGCATGTTTGGTTCTTGTTTCGTCAATGATAATGTAAAGTCGCAGAGAGTCAACTGATATTTATTAATCTGTCTAATTTTAGCTTTTGTAAAATGCACTTGTAAGTACAAATTATGTGAGCATTTGGTTTCCTGTTTATCTATGATTGTAGGAAAAGCCTTTGGATACGATCACTTATGTAACTTATTCGGCATTTTTACCAAACAGGATATTGGTCTGCTAACGCGCGCCAAACTCAGTCGCCAATGGCGCCAGGGGTTGGCGCGGAACTTACCGGTCGACCTTGAGGGCTGCCAGAGCTATCTCCGGAGTTAGACTGCCTGGAAGAGAACGCTATTTTTGTTTACCTTTACGCTGCTGCCCTCTAGTGCTCTCGTATGTAAACACAATTCCCGAGATGGATGAAAAAAATTTAAAATAAGTTACGAATTTTAGTTTGAAAAATATTAACATACAAAAAATAAATATTCATGATTAATCAAATTTAAATTAAAAAAAGACATTGGCAAAGTTATTAAGTTTTAGCCTTTTAGAACGAATTAAATAAATTCATTTTATAGTTAAAAAAAACATTAAACGGTATTTTAGAAAATATAAAACTGTATGAGACTTTTATCATACAAAATATTATGTTATTTATATGTAATATTTTTTCCGTTTAGCGTGCGTTGTTATTTACTACAAAAGATAAATCTATTGTTAGGTACAATTACAATCTTTAATTACATAAGTTTTAAAATATTATTAGAAAAACGAACAAATGTTAAGGAAATTATTGTGAAATATTATTAAATTAAAAATCATAAACTTACAGCATCCTAAGAACATAACATTTTAAGACGAATTGTGTTACTTAACCTTAACCATAAGTAATAATTTCTTACCTTTTATCGTACATTTTTCTCGAAAAATAATATTAGTGATGCAACTAATTAAAAAACTGCCTCAAATCACAGCAATGCACATGAATCGTGATACGCGATTTTATATAAAAACGAAGCAATATATCCATTATGCATATCTATGCGATTAGGCTGACGACCAGCTGATCATTGCCCGCGCGGGGGCGCATTAGCCCGCCAAACCATAAATCACTTTGTTGCCACTTGTTAAAAAAAAAGTATGAAAATAAAATGCTTTTGTACGCATATAAAAGTTAATTTCTACTAATTAAAATAGAGAATAATATTGAAAGTTACATTTTTATATTTTAAATTGTAATTTATCTTTTATAGTAATTGTATATTATTTTTTCTTTTATTAAAACACCTTTTTCGGCCTGGCTTACAAGCGGAAAAACTAAGACTAACCTAGATATCAGTGGACCATAAACAAGTCAGCTGAAGATGCCCCCTTCCCTCTCTATCCCCATCGATCTTCCATCCCCCAACCTATCCCCCCCCCCCTAACAAGTTCTCTCCCGCCTTTACTGCGATAACAGCTCCCCTCTCCCTAGTTGACTGGCAACCTGAAGAGTCCCCTCCCCCTTTTTTTTGTACTTTTCTTTTCCTTGGGCGGTGGGTTTCTTAGGGGGTTGGAAATAAAACCTGTTGCAGGCCTAGGGGATAGCTTCTTTTTAAGGCAGCAGAGAGATAAGCAGATAAGTCATTGTTTTCAGTTTTTGCGTAGAAAACGATAATGCCAAGGGGGAAATTAGAAATGAGCAGGTTTTATTACGTTTTTGGCTTTAGACAGTCGAAAAACGTCATAAATAGCTTTTTTTTAAAAAAATAAAACGCAAATTTTTAATTAAGCATACCTATTTATATCAAGTTTAATTTTTTAAATACCATTAAATATATGCTACATTAGATATTTATTTTAATATATTATAAGCTATTGTAGTCGGACTTGCGCTTTAAAACCACTCTGGTAGAGTATCAATTAAACTAAGAATAATATTAATAAGAAAATTTTCAAAATTTATAGTCGCTGGTATCAAAGTGTGACCAAATTTTTCAATTTTATGACAACAAAATAAATTTAGTCGTAGTTATTGCGACTAGTTTTTAAAAATAGTCAATACCATTTTTTTTTGCCTTTGTTTCAAACAACTCGCCAAATATAATCCTAAAATTACAAATCTTTTCCGAATAACTATCCGAAATTTGCAAAACTTGAATGTGATCATAAAATCGTAAAAATTCGGCAATCCTAGAATCAAACATAGGCGATCTGTAAATTGCGAACCTTCGGCGAACTTCGTAAAATCTCCAAATAGCTGCTGTTGTAAAATTCCAAAATTGTTGCGTTACTAAAATTTAGAAACTCCGACGACACAAAAACTTAAAAAACTGTGACGACCATAATTTCCAAAAACTTCCGGCTATCACAAATTGCAATTCTTAAGTTTTAAAATTTTAGTTCTCTTAACACAACTCCAAGTTTAAAATCGGCCAGTTTGGAGAATTTGTTTAAAACAAAGTTTCATTTAAGTTTGGTTTTTTAGTTTTTTTTTTTTTGTTTGTGTTCTTTTTAAAAATGCGCATGCATTTCCTCCTAGTTTTTTTTTTGTTGGTAATACAGATTGCCCCCACCCCGAAACGTCTTTTTCCAATTTTGAACACTGGAAACAACAAAAAATTCATCGCCATTCTTAGAATTTCAAACAAACTTATCAAACGATAAATATTATATTAATTGAATCTGCGAAAGATCAATGAAAATAGTCAATTTTTTGCATTTAAAAGTTTAAATTAGTACTAGCTAAAAAAAAGTTCGTGAAATATTAAAAGTCTTTACTTATCGTCTGCATGCTCCATTTGCAGTTATGAATAAATATTTAATTATTCGTCGAACAAAAACCATAAATCTACTCCAAAATGCACTTAAAATAGGAAATGTAAATTAACAAGTAGGTTTGTAACAGAATCTGTTACTTAAACCGCTTCCAGACAACCGTTGTGTTTAATAGGTAAAAAGGCGCCAAACACAGCATTAATTCTATATTAAACATTTA
This sequence comes from Hylyphantes graminicola, assembly GCA_023701765.1. Lineage (NCBI taxonomy): Eukaryota > Metazoa > Arthropoda > Arachnida > Araneae > Linyphiidae > Hylyphantes > Hylyphantes graminicola. The sequence goes on along the minus strand of CM043117.1, from coordinate 67,542,189 downwards.
TTTACCCGCTAAATTCGGCTACTTTCATTTATTTTATTTCGAAAATTAAATAATTATTACTTAAATCGTTTGCGAAAGTTTATATTTCAAGGAATAAGTATGTAATATTCCTATATTATGCTTTTAAATAGAATGAAAACAATTTGTTTCAATATACTAAGAATCTCGTAGTGAAATATATTTGACTTCATTTTAAATTGATCGATGTCTAAAAAATAAATTTATTTTAATTTATTGTCCAAAAGAATTAAAGTTTCTCGGGCGATTGTTGCGATGGAAATGGTGATTTAATTCTAATAAATAGGGCTTCCTATGCTTTTTAAATAAGCATTAAATTTAGAAGTTTTTTTTAAAAATTTTGAAGTACTTAGAATTCGAATTCTTTTCTGAAATTTTCAATGTATTCTAACTTCGATGCGCTGAATTTTTTTGACGTATCTCACTTGTCCGTAGCATTTGTAGTTTACAACAGCGATTTAAACGACTCGAAATTAAATTTCAATGCTAATTGAATGTTAAATTCGTCGACAAATAGTAGATTTATGTCCGTCCGATCGTACAGACAGACGGACAAAAGTATGAAAGTTGGGTGTCTGAGGTTGTACCTTTCTAATATTTTTTTTTTTTTTTTTAAGATTGGATTGATAGAACCGATTTTGGAGGGGGGGGTACGGACAGACGGACGTCAGCCCCATGTCAATACCACCTAATTTTTCATTTTTAGCCTACTTTTCTTTTTTTTTTTAATTCGAAGAATTAAAAAAAAAAGTAGGTATTGACATGCGGTCGATGTCCGTCCGTGCCCCCCAGCCAAAATCGGTTCTATCCATCCGATCTTAAAAATTCTTTTTTTGTTAGAAAGCTATGACCTCAGAGACCCAACTTTCATACTTTTTGTCCGTCTGTCTGTACGATTAGACGGACATAAATCTACTATTTGACCACGAATTTCCCATTGAATTAGCATTGAAATTCAATTTCGAGTTATTTAAATCGCTGAATTTAACTACAAAGGTTACGGACAAGTGAGATACGTCAAAAAATTCAGCGTATCGAAATGAATTTTTTTGAAAATTTCAGAAAAAAATTCGAATTCTAAGTACTTCAATTATTTAAAAAACTTCAAAATTTAATGATCATTTAAAAAGCATAGGAAGCCATTTTTAGCCTACTTTTCTTTTTTTTTAATTCGAAGAATTAAAAAAAATGAAAAAGTAGGTATTGACATGCGGTCGATGTCCGTCCGTCCGTCCGTACCACCCTTCCAAAATCAGTTCTATCAATCCGATCTTAAAAATTCTTTTTTTATAAGAAAGGTATAACCTCAGACACCCAACTTTCATACTTTTTGTCCGTCTGTCTGTACGATAGGACGGACATAAATCTACTATTTGACGACGAATTTCCCATTGAATTAGCATTGAAATTCAATTTCGAGTCATTTGAATAGCTGAAATTAACTACAAATGCTACGGACAAGTGAGATACGTCAAAAAATTCACCGCATCGAAATTAGAATACATTGAAAATTTCAGAAAAGAATTCGAATTCTAAGTAATTCAATTATTTAAAAAACTTCAAAATTTAATGCTCATTTAAAAAGCATAGGAAGCCATTTTTAGCCTACTTTTCTTTTTTTTTAATTCGAAGAATTAAAAAAAAATAAAAAAGTAGGTATTGACATGCGGTCGATGTCCGTCCGTCCGTCTGTCCGTCCGTCTGTACCCCCCTTCCAAAATCGGTTCTATCCATCCGATCTTAAAAATTCTTTTTTTGTTAGAAAGCTATGACCTCAGAGACCCGACTTTCATACTTTTTGTCCGTCTGTCTGTACGAACGGACGGACATAAATCTACTATTTGTCGACGAATTTCCCATTGAATTAGCATTGAAATTCAATTTCGAGTCAGTTAAATCGCTGAATTTAACTACAAATGCTACGGAAAAGTGATATACGTCAAAAAATTCAGCGTATCCAAATGAGAATATATTGAAAATTTCAGAAAAGAATTCGAATTCTAAGTACTTCAATTACTTAAAAAACTTTAACATTTAATGCTCATTTAAAAAGCATAGGAAGCCATTTTATTAGAAATAAATCACCATTGCCATGGCAACAATCGCTTGAGAAACTTTAATTCTTTTAGACAATGAATTAAAATAAATTTATTTTTGCGACATCGATCAGTTTGAAATGACGTCAAATATATTTCACTTCAAGATTCTGTATGTAGGTAAGCAATGTTTTCATTCTATTCAAAAGAGAAAAATATGACATATTTATTCTTTGAAATATAATTTTTTGCAAACGATTTAAATAATAATTATTTAATTCTCGAAATAAAATAAATGAAACTAGCTGAATTTAGCTGGTAAATGTTTAATATAGAATTAATGCTGTGTTTGGCGCCTTTTTACCTGTTAAACACAACTGTTATTTGGAAGCAGGTTAAGTGACAGATTCTGTTACAAACCTACTTGTTTATTTACATTTATTATTTTAAGTGCATTTTGGAATAGTTTTATGGTTTTTTTTCTACGAAAAATTAGATATTTATTTATAACTGCAAATAAATCATGCGGACGATAAGTAATATTTATTTTATTGGTGATAGAAAATAAATGAAAATAATGGCTTTACGAAGTTGAAATTATAGCTAGATGCTGTGATTAGTGAAATTTATTCTTTTGTATATAAATGTAATGTAGAAACGGTTGTTGATGTCACTTACTGTAACGATCCTAGTTTTTTCAAGATAAGAATTTTAGTAAGTATTTAAGTAACAGGAAAGTAGGCTATTTTAGTTCTTTTAGAACTTCTTGTTAATAGAATTAAATCACCATTGCCATAGCAACAATTGCTTGAGAATTTTAATTCTCTTAGACAATAAATTAAAATAAATTTATTTTTGAGACATCAATCAATTTATGATGACGTCAAATCTATATATTTCACTAAAAGAGCTTTCTTGTTAATATAAATTGTTTTCATTCTATTTAAAAGTGAGGAATATTACATATTTATTCCTTGAAATATAATTTTTTACAAACGATTTAAGTAATAACTATTTAATTTTTGAAATAAAATAAATGAAACTAGCCGAATTTAACAAGCAAATGTTTATTGAGGAGTAGTTTTTTGGTTTTTGTTCTACGAAAAAATTAAATATTTATTTATAACTGCAAATAAAGCTGTGTTTAGTGAAAGATGCTGTGTTTAGTTAGATGCTGTGTTTAGTGAAATTTATTTTAAATTTAATGTGGGAAAAAGGTTGTTGATGTCACTTACTGTTACGAACCTAGTTTTTTCAAGATAAGAATTTTAGTAAGTATTTAAGTAACAGGAAAGTAGGCTATTTTAGTTCTTCTTGTTTTTAATTCTTCCGAATTAAAAAAAAAAGAAACAGTAGGCTAAAAAATGAAACATTGTAGGTAATGGCATGCTGACCATTTCCGTCTGTCCGTACTCCTCTTACAAAATTGTTTCTATAAGATAGATCTTAAAAATTGTTTCTGTAAGATAAATCTTAAATTTTTGTTACAAAGGCATGACCTAAGAGACCTAACTTTCATACTATTTATCCGTCTGTCTGTACGTCCGGTCCGGAAGGACATCGTCTACTGTCTATCGGCAAATTATCCATTGAAATAGCATGGAAAATTTAAATTATTTTTTAATTATTTGAATCGCTTTTGCTATATCAACAATTGAATGAGAAACTTGGTTTTTAGCTTCAACACTACGTTTATAACGTAAAATGTGGAAGGTTTTATAATCGTTCAGTCCGTCTGTCTGTCACCCACTTTCACTGAACGAGCCGCAGGTGTCACAAACAAGTAGGATACGTCATTTTGAAGCAAAAAATCAGTTTAGGCTACATTCCAAATTTCATTAAAAAATTTTATTGGAAGTTTATTTAAAACTTAAACAAGAAATTCTAAAAGAACTAAAATAGCCTACTTTCCTGTTACTTAAATACTTACTAAAATTCGTATCTTGAAAAAACTAGGTTCGTTACAGTAAGTGACATCAACAACCGCTTCTACATTAAATTTATATACATTAGAATAAATTTCACTAAACACAACATCCAGCTGTAATTTCAAATTCTAAAGCAATTATTTTCATTAAGGGGGTATGGGATAATAACTTTTTTTTAATATTGCAGATATCAATATATTTTTTTTCCATAAATGTATACTAAATATACTTACACTTTCATATAGTCAAAGGTTTTAAATTATCATTATTTATTTTTTTTTAAAAATAAAATGCGTCAAAAAGTGATGTCTCTTATTTTTGTTATAAGTCAAAAACTTATTTATTAGCAAACAAATATTTATCATTTTTATAAACAGAAAAAATGTATTTAACAAACTGTCTTTACCGATTTTTCTTATTTGCCATAGTTTTTTTGTTTTTAAATTATTAAGTTTTTTTTTAATAATTTCACAGGCTTACATACACGAGAGCTATTGATGACGGGTATCGTAATTAAGAACCATAGTCACATTGCGATCAAGAGATTTATGATCAAAAACTGTAAAATTAAATGTGGTGGCAATTGTTTTTGAACCCGCTCATCTCGATCAGGAGTCGTTTCCTCTAAACAGATATATATCAGACTTCTTAAATACAATTTATTCCATTGAAATTATACTAGACAAAAATGCTAATATTCAAGTATAGTTAGTAGTGTTGGCTCGTTACTTGACTGTGGTTCTAAATAATGAAGCCCGTCGCCTTTATGTAGCTCTAGTGTCACAGAATTTCAAGCTATTCAACTTCCCCAAAACAGATTAGGTTTGAATTTTCGTCGCATTAGAGCGACACGAGGGCGGGCGTCGTATTTTCGAACCACAGTCAAGTGACGAGCCTACATTTAAATATGCACCCAAGGCATTACATAAGAAGTATTGATAATTGAGGTTTACATTTAAAAGGCAAAAATGTGAATGCTTTAAACTTGAAATAATATTTTAATCGCTGGCAAAAAGTTTTAGATAAAAAAAATTACAAAATAATAGAGTAGCGAGAAAACTTTGAATCGCTACTTTAGGCATGATTTTTGCTGGGTTAAAACTAGCCCGTTTCCCGTGTCTCTGCTTCTCTGAGCTGAACAGAGAGTCAGGGACATGTGGAGCGCCTGGAGCGCCGGAATTGCTACATATGTGGTGGTGCGGGGAGAGAGATTTCCAGGAACGCCAGCTCCCAGCTCTCCCTTCCCTCTCCAAGAATCCCCCCCCCCCTCTCCCTCCCCGTGAAAATGGAAAGACGAGACGCCAGCTTTTTTTTTGTGCTTTGCCTTGTAAGCATTCGTTTTGCCAAGTTGTCATGAAGTATAAAAAAAACCGGCAAATATAAAAATAAATTTGATATCTATTTTTAAAATGATTTGTTGAAAAGCAACTATTAAAATGAGTAGAAATCTTTGTTGTGCATTATCATAATTTTCATAGCTCGTGCACTTGAAGTCTTGAAATTCGTTGTGATCAAGCAAAAAGTCCAAAATTTTTTGCAAGAGCAAGCCTGTTTGAGAAAATTCTGGAGACTTTTTCATGGTTGTTTTATAAATTTTTTTAAATAGCAGAAATAATCATCAATTGCAAGGAAGCAAACGCACAATATTCATTTAAGTTTATTTTGAACTATTAATGTAGCATTTTACACTTACATCGAAGACGGTTATAGCTCTGGACTGCAAGCAGAGAGGTCTGGGTTCGATTAGATTAAAAAAGAAAAAAAAATAGTTGTTACTTTTAATTAAAAATTAAACTAAACCTAAGAGTTCCTAAGTCCTGCGGGCCGCAATCGACCATTTGATGATTTGTTGTAGCCCTCCACTAATTTCAAAAACATAAATTTACAATACACTAAAAAATGAATGCTCAAAAACAACCAGGGGCGCAACTAGAAAAAAATCCTGGGGGGGGTTTCATTTTTTAAAAATTATTTTTCAATTGATTATTTTTAATTAAAATTAATTGTAATTAAAATTTATTATAATTTAACTTAATTGTAATTAAAATTAATTGTAATTAATGATAATTAAAATTGTTATTTAAGTTAGTTTTAATTAAAATTACTCTCAATAAAAATTACTTATATTTTTAATCAAAACTATTTGAATTAAAATTGATTTTTAATTTAATTTACTTTTGTTTTAATGCAGTTTTGTAGTATTAATGTAGTATTACACTGAAAAAAAAAATTCGCCCCTGTCACCTAGAAAATAGTCAGCTTATCTAGAAAATATCGCCATATATGCTCCCTAGAAATTCTAGATCCCAGAAGAAGAGAGTTCTAATTGAGAATTTGACTGAGGCGCCCAGAATTTTCTGGTTCCCTGAATTAGAAGAATAGGGACGTGGATTATAATTCCTAGTTCCCAAAAAGAATTATAAGTTCAAGAATCAGAAGTTATAGTTCCCTGCTACTGAAAGATCAGATCTCGGTACTAGAATTCCTAGATGCTTCAACTAGAATACTTGTCTTCTTTAACCAGAATATAATGAGTCGCAACTCATAATTTCTGAGTATCTCTAACAACATTCTTGGTTTCAAGAACTAGAATTTCCAGATATCTTGACTAGGATATTTAGTAGGGCGGGCCGAAAAAAGCTTTATTTTATTTCGCATCGCTATAGTGCGGAAAAGTTGACATTGGTAAAGACATGAAAAATGCACTAAATATTTTTTTTATTAATTTATCTTCCGTTCGCCCAATGCCATAAAAGTTGGATTTAATCATTTTAAGCAGATAAATTATTTGAGTTGTGTTGCTATTCATGAATAACTACTGTTGTTGTTGTTTCTAATGCCGCTCGGTAACCGAGCCCGGAGTAGAGGACTACCCGATTTAAGGCGAAGAGGGCGGCTTCCGTTTTTATTGAGCGCTACAAGGGAGGAAGTCCGACTTTTGCCCGTCAGCATGACACATCCGTTTTACAGGAAGGTCCCTTTCACACATCCATTCTCACTCACATATCGGAATTTTGATCCAGATCAAAGGCCGGTAACCCCCTGATCTTTCACCCCCAGAGGTATTAATTTGGTATGGGAACATGGAGGATTTTGTGACCACGACATATTTAACGTGCCCCAGCCACCATTAGTCAACACGGCGGTCTTTAGCCGCGTACAGGCGCCGACCCAGCGACCATCAGAATTGCGAGCGCCGCCGAGGACAGAACCCACAACCCTTCCGATACGAGCACGACGCTTCACACGACTGAGCTACCGCGGCTCTCGAATAGCTACTAAAAGTAGTAAGTAATAAAAGTAACTACCACGTACTTTTTGTAGTTAATTCATGATATCGGAACACAACTAAAAACATCTATCGGGAATAAAAAAAAATTCGCTTTTTGACTTGTTTTGATGGCACTGCGAGAACGGAACACAAAGTAATAAAATAATAATAATTAGTACATTTTTCACGTCTTTACCAATGGCAACTTTTCCGCACTATAGCGATCTGAACACAACTTTTAAGAGTATTTAGAGCTTTCTTTTCTTTAACAAATCATTCTTATAAGTATTGGTTTTGTTACACAAAGCATCATTTTTGGAAGTAAAGAAAATTATTCTTTTTATCCGCTAGAGGGCTAAGATCACTAGAATTTCAGAAAATTCTAGTTTCTTCCGTATATAATTTCTAGATTTCTCGTCTATGAGACATGAGGTCGCACCCATTTGAAATTATCTGTAAATAATTGAGTGCTCTAGAGGATAGTCTCACAAGCGATAATTCTCGAGCATGATAGATAGTGTAGAAATCAAGCAATAATTTCTCGTTACACGAACGATTCATTCTCGTGTGGTAACTAGAATAGCACGGACTAGAAATTCTCGATCATTTCGGTTAGACAGGTTATGTGTGTCATCTGCACGCATTATTTTGGGCTCAATTCTTCTAATTTTGGGACTCAGAAAATGGCTACCTATTCATTCTAGATAAGAACGGTATATATTTTTTTTCCGTGTACTAGTTACTATTTATGTACATCAATTAGTTTTTATTGTACGAAACTCATATTTGTATAAAAAAGTTAATTAATTTTTTTTAAATAAAAATTAAGTGTACTAAATAAAAAATCAATTATTGTATGTTTTTATTCATAATTTAACTAATTAGATAATTTAAATCACCGGATTTGTTGTACAGAAATTCAACGATAAGCTTGTAATGTTAAATTTTATTATAAAAGGAGGTAAGAGTAAAGATATACTGAAAATTTATTTAAATTTAAATGTTAAAAACTATAATTACAAAATTAATTGGACAATTTTTTTTGAAGAAATTTATGTAAATGTTACGGTCACAGCCCGAATTCGGCCACTTCGCGAATTGGCCAGCCAAATCCCGAAGTATCTAAGGACGCAGTGAATTGTCTGGCCAATGTCTAGTCTTTCCTTGATTTCGGGAATTGGCTGGCCAGATCGCGAAGTGGCAAAAGAGATCCGTTAACTTTTTAATAAAACAAAACGATCGGGCATTCTTTAAATAAGCACGTCACGTTTTGGCCGATAACTAACTAATAAATTTGGTATTAAGATCAAGCTGATAAAAAAAAACAATTAAATGATTTAATATTTCGAACTTCAACAAAGCAAAGAAGTGTAGTTTCGACGTCATACAGGGCAGGCGAATCACCGATGTAAAATAATTTAAATATTGATGTATTTATGCCGTAAAAATAGCAATTATTAAAAAACGTGCTTTAAATATAAAACATCCATTTAAATGTAATGAAAACAGAAGCGACTGAGCAGCCATTTCTAGATTTATGTTAAAAACATTCAGATAAAAACAATAGAAAGGTTTAAAAAAACGCGCCCCAAGTTAATAACAAACATACTCATCGTCAGATACTTTAGAGAAGAAATTAAACTTACCATTATTTTGCTCACATGACATCCATCCAATCTTAAGAATAGAATACGAGAAAAAAGGCGCGCAAAAACTCCAACGTGTGATACACCGATTTTACTTGTATGTTCTTATAATAAGCAAACTAAAAAAAGCGAATTTCAAATAAATCAGTCAATATTTTATTTTTATGGTTTTTTTCTTATACTCCTTTCGACTGTATGTTCTATCTGTGGTATGTTCATCGGTGATGGCGCCACTCTTTATTCAAAAAAAAAAAAAAAAGACTGGGAAAGAAAGGAAATGAGAGAAATTTATTACGCCAATAGCTAATGTTTAGACTTTTTTTAGAACGATTAGAATTGTTTATGGGTAATGGAATTCATAATATCAGTCTCGTTGGCACCACGTTGGTCAACAGTAGATTGCTTTTTGAATGTCATGTTTTCCCATGGCGTTCGTTTACATTTATTTTTTTGTTTTTGTGATAATAAAAGTTATTATTATAAATTTAGCTCAAATTTGAATCATCGCCGCACTAGAGCTATACGATAGCAATTGGCGACGGGCGTCGTAATTTAAAATGATAGTCAGGTGACGAGCCGTCAACACAATGATGACAGTCAACGCAATCGTTAAGGGCGACATCGTACGCAGCATCAGGACTTTGGAGCATATTTAACGTGCACTTCCTCTACAAGGGGTTGCTTTATTAAGTGTACTATAACTAAGATTTCGGTTAACCGTTTTTATGCCTTTTTGGTCAAAACATATATTATTTTCGGGCACTTTTTAATTTTAATTGTTGACAAATTTTTTAATTGACTACATTAGTTTGTGTCTGAAGCGTAACTTTTTAACACGACATATTTAAAAGTTTAAGTTGAACAAAAAAACATTTAACTGATTAATGTTCCAAACTTCAACGATGTTATTTGTATCTATAACTACACTTAAGACGCCGTACAGACGAATCGCCGATGTGGAATAATTTAAAAATTGTATGCTTTTATGTCGTTATATAACAATATCAACTAATTGATATAAAACACGTTTTAAATGTAAACCGCAATTAAAATGCAATGAAAACGAAACTGAACAGCAATCCTTAGATTTATATTAAGCATTCAGACAAAACTGTAAAAAGAGAGAAAAAAGCGGCTTTCCCTACAAACATACTCATATCTTCAGGAACTTTACAGTAGAAATTGCATAGGAAAAGGCATGAAATGAAAACTTTTTTTGAAAGTACAATATTAGAGCAACTCTCACAAAAAACGACAAAAAATGAATAAATCGACAAGACATGTCATTTTATCGACCCCCCCCCCCCCCCTTCACAATACAAAAGTTTCGTTAGAACTGTATTTTGTTTTACAGAGATTTATACTTCCCACCACCCTTATTTGAAACACTTGAGGGATGGAAAACCGAAACCGTTTTTTTCCCCTCGGTTTTTACCAAAAAACCGGTTTTTCATAAGGCCGGTCTTAAGATTCAGTAAAACCGAAAAACCGGTTTTTGTAACACCTGTTTTTTTTTCTGAAAAACCACCATCCCTACCGTTTCTTATTTGGTTGGCGGCAAGTATAGTAAATGCGAAAAGCGAAATAGTGTTTCTCTTGGAATTTTTTTTTCACTTTCGAATTTTTTTGATGTTAACAAGATAAAATTTGACTATAATATGGGTTCTGGGGGGGGTTCTGACCCTAAAAACCCCCCCCGTGGTTGCGCGCCTGAAAACAACGAAATTTTCCTTAATTTTGACGATTCCGTTACTGGCAAATGCTCCGAGTTTTCGTTTCCTCAAAGTGAGGAAATTTGAATCGTCATTTTTATGAGGATTTGAATGTCGTCTAATCTAAAGAAACATTTCGTCATTTTTGAGCCTGCGAGTACAACATTGAGATTCGGTTTCCTCAAAATCAAGATACAGAATCGTCAAATCACGATCGTAAAAGTGAGGATTCGCGTTTACTCAAAAGTCAGTGATAGTTTGACGAAACAATCCTCAAAATTAACGAAATGAGGCTTTAGGAAAGGCTTTCATGAATCGTCAAAAACGAAAGTGTTATTTCTGAGAGTGTAAAACACAAACTATTGTATTAAATACTAAAACCCCAAACAAAACTTTTAAAAAACTAAAATGTGACCAAAAGTAGGAGTTAAACATTCAAACGTCCTCAAACTGCAATAAAAATTTATGAAACTACAATAAACATTATTCTAGACTTAATTCGCGATAAAGTAAAATAAATTACAGAAATACCATGATTTGATTGAAATACATTTACAAGCAATAGTACTGGTTAATGTCAAACAACTTGTTTATCAGAACATATTAATCGGTGTACTACAGTGCTGGAAAAAATAATTGGACCAACCGAGAAACTCTGGTATTTTTATATCCTCGTTGCTCAGACTTATGCAAATTTACCAACGTTGACGAAAATGACATCCTTTTTTATTCGTTAGGTTAGGTTTGAATTATCGTCGTACTAGAGCTACACGAGGGCTATTGGCGACGGGCGTCATATTTTAGAACCTCAGTCAGGTGACGAGCTAACATCTGAATTTCTGAATAGGCACCCAACTCAACCGTTAAGGGCGACATCGTACGCAGCGTTAGGACTTAGAAGGATATTTAACGCGCACTCCCTTACACGGGATATTATTCGTCGGACATTTTCGGCTGCACGGGCCGTTTATACACTCTTAAAACAAACGAGTGATTTTAACTCAGTCTGAGTTAATTTCACTCCTCCAGTCTGGAAAATGCACTTCTCCCAGAGGATTGGATCCTTTGTGTGTTAAAGTCCGACAGCCTTCACTCCAAACGAGTGATTTTAACTCAGTCTGAGTTAATATTCACTCCTTTCCAGTGTCTAAAATGCACTTCTCCTACTGGAGTGGATTTCACTCTTTTGTTTTAAGAGTGTAGGTCGGCAGCTATTTTGGCGTTTTTATTCGTATTTTCAATTCTAATTTTATTTTATTCAAAAATTCAGTTTTGTTTTTAATATATTGAAAAGCTGGAAAGAATATTAGGGCCAAGCTTAATTTTAAACTGTTTCTTATTTTGTTGATTTTCTACGGTACGTAATGTTTGTATTTTGAAGCTTCTTAATCGAATTGAAGGCATGCCAGTAAGAATTTTCAATTTTCATGAGAATGGGACAAAGTAAAACTCTAATAGAGATTGAGCAAGATAAGATCCTTATTTTCAAGGAACGTGGTTTGAATTCTCGTGAAATAGCAAAGAAAAGAAATAGATATAAGTCCGTAGTGAATAACTTAAAAAAAAATTCTGATTCTTATGCTCAGCGGAAAAGGTCAGGGCGTTGTTCTTCACTGACTCCTCGACAAAAGAGAGCTGTTTTTAGTCTTGCAACTCGTATATTTTTATTCAAATAAATTGATAAAAAGGAAAATATAGTTCGTACCAGAGTTCGAAATTGGATAAAGAAATTAAGGAGCAATCTGTGCTACCAACTTTAAAAACTAGGAGCAAATGCACATTACTTAGGAGTATTTTAAAAAATATATACGAAAATTCATGATAGATTCATCGAAGTTTCACAATTTAAGAAACAAAAATTCTAAAATTTAAGAAATAACAATTAAGACAGCCGGAATTTTTGGAAATTGTGGTCGTCACAGTTTTTTAAGTTTTGGATCGTCGGAGTTCCTAAATTTTAGAATCGCAACAATTTTGGGATTTTACAACAGCCGACAGCCGCTATTTAGAGATTTTACGGAGTTCGAAAAGAAGTTTTGCAATTTACAGATCGCGTATGTGTGATTCTAGGATTACCGAATTTTTAAGATTTTCAGATCACATTCATGTTTTGCAAATTTCGGATCGGGGAAGACTTGTAATTTCAAGATTATTTTTGGCTAGATTGTTGGATACTATTACAAAAACTAGTCCTGACAATTTTTGAAAACTAGTCGCAATAACTGCGACTAAATTTATTTTGTTGTCGCAAAATTGAAAGATTTGGTACCATTTTTTCGACTAGCCGTAAATTTCGAACTCGGATCGGCACTACACCCTCCGCCGAGTTTAGCGAAACACTGCCAAATCTGACAAAATAAACTATTTTCTCTTGGTTCTTCTTATAGGAATTTCTTCAAAAACCTCCCCCCCCCCCCACACACAATAATAGCGCCAAACTAATGTTTGGCGCGGTTATTGGGCTTGGTTATTTAGGCTGGCTTTAAGTATGTTTAATTGAAAGTTGAAAAACCAAATGAAAAAAAAATAATATATCAAAGTCATTGTTTTTAAATTTGATGTCCACATCTAAATTTGCTAATTTTTAAATATTGATTATTTAAATTGTAAAAATATATCAGATACTTAAAGCAAAATGCTTACTGATAATTCTGTAACTTAGTGAAAAAAATCTCAATTTTTCCTTCACTGATTAGGTTAAATATGAAGGTAATAATGATTTTTAAAAAAAAATCTGTAATGACATGCATCCACTGTTATCTGAGAGGTAATGGATATGCAGCTATACTACGCTGGGCAGTTATAATAGTTAACTTTTTAATAATAGCAATTAATTTCTTATAGAGTCAAATCTGAATCTAATTAAAAATTTATTTATATTTGATTTAATATCACTGATTAATCTGAAAGCAATAATGATTTTTTTAAAAAAAATTTTAATGACATGCAACCACTGTTATCCAGTATATATATATAGTGCTTTTATTAGTAAAATATAATGCATGTGCAGTTAAGCTAGGGAGTAAATAACAGTGAGCCCTTTATTGATAGCAGTTAACTTATTATCTCAGTGATAGACAATTACTGTAAAAATTAATTTATGCTATTTAGTTTTTTAATATTTAAATGCTCATAAAGAACAACCATAAATGAAGAATTATCACATTGAAAAAATTATTTTTAAAAAATACAGCATAGATAAAATATCATAACTATCCTCAACACATGTCTCAACTTTTCAAAAAATAGCCTATATCACTAACGTTGCTGGATAAATTTATTCGAATTTTAATCTAACACGATGCTTATTATTAATATTTATAATCAAAAACTGTCAAATAGTCCGTAGATTGCGTTCTTTATGCTATTCTCTATACTACTTATGTATCATCACCTTTTACATAATTAACATACCAGAAACAAAAGTGATATTAAAAAACAATTAAGGCTTTTAATTGTTAAAAAGTAACTTCCAGTTAACAGCCAAATGATTTCTTTTGGTGCTTGTAAAGATTTATTAACTTTGAAATTTAGTGTATGATTTTTATTGATAATAATTACTGTCCCTCTTGACTCTTTCCCAGAAGTTTGAAGGTAAGGGAAAATTTATTCTCTGTTTTTTAAGGCAATGTATGAGTGATGACTGATAGGGATTTATGTGAGGGATATAAATCCACATCAGTTACTTGGGGATTTATGAGTCAACATAATAATTACAACAAAATTCATTGCTTTGAGAAATCACTCAAATATCTTTTATTACAAAAGAGAATAAATATACATAAAATATTGAAGTACTTAGTAGTAATGCTTTTCCTAATATTTCAAACATATAAAAAGATTTAAACTCAACTACTTATCCATGCTTACTTCTTGGATTAAAACACTCAAACAGGCCTAAAAAAATAGCAGAAACTTAAAGAAAATTTTAAAACTTTAAAATGTAACTTATATTTAACAAATGTCATATTTCTATTTTAAAAAATGCAAACATATATAATTAAATATTAGAGGATTTCATTCAAAGGTACAACACCAAAGAGAAAAATGAATTGAAGGCAAATCCCTACTGTGTTAAAAAAAATTTAGTATATGCTTTTTAATATTTTTTTTTATTGCTGTATATATTTCCATAAATAAATTCATAAACATTAAAAAAAAATCAATAAAAAACATTTCAGTTCACTATTTTGTGCTTTTTAAAAAATATTGTTTTAATGATGAAACTAAGAAAATAAATATTTATTTTAGTTTCATAATATATCGTACTAAAAGCACATTGTATGCAACACAAGATCTTTATCTAATTGCAGTGTTATTTTATTAATTCAAAACAAGTTTTGCATTCTCTTCATTTTTTCTGTGTTTTAAAAGCAAACTATAATATACTTGAATTGAATCCAAAAATTGCGAAATTAAATCGATTCGAATTATTTAAGCAGAATTATTTGATAATTGTTAGCCATCCCCCGAAAGTGCCATTAGTGTACGATCCCTTTTCCCTTCCGCAATCCGAAATTTTCTAAGTCCCAATCGCGAAAAA
The DNA here is from genome assembly GCA_023701765.1 of Hylyphantes graminicola. Taxonomy (NCBI): domain Eukaryota; kingdom Metazoa; phylum Arthropoda; class Arachnida; order Araneae; family Linyphiidae; genus Hylyphantes; species Hylyphantes graminicola. Next base: position 67,527,035 of record CM043117.1, on the reverse strand, counting down.
AAACTAAGTCCGAAACATAAACAAAATTCGATAACAACACCGTCACGAGATTCGTAAAGCATCTAGGTCCAAAACAACTCCTCAAACGCAAGGGAATTTCGGTAACCTCACTTGGCTACGCCTCGCCCCCGAATAGTTCAAATAGTTACCAATATTGGTTACGGTAAAATTGCCACTTATTCACATTCCTTGCTCAGTTCTGTCGGTTTTGGAAGTCTTAAAGGACTTTATTGTTGCAGCGCAAGCTTAAGACAATGCTTTCTTCCCCTACCCTATCGTGTGGTTCTTCCCGGAAATGCTGTGAGCATTGCTTTGTGAAATCTCTCTTGTGGAGGCTCTCCTGAATCTCAATTGCTTTCCAAACCCAGATAGGTGGGGAGAAAACAAAAAAAGTGGCATTCACACAGTCTCATGGAAACCACATGAGGGGGAAGAAAGTTTAGTTTTTAGTTTGAATTATCGTCGCTCTAGAGCTACACGAGGGCTATTGGCGAAGGAAGTTGTATTTTATAACCTTAGTCAGTAACCAGCCGACACCTGAGTGGACCCCCAACGCAACTGTTAAAGGTTACTTGTTCCCCCTCGTTGTACTTCCTCCACACAGGGTATTATTTGTTAGACATTTTTGCTGCACTGGCCGTTTTACAGGTCGGTAGTTATTTTGGCGATTCCCCAACCTGGGACCTTCCGTATGCTAGGCCAATGCCTAACCAACTGGTCTCCAAAGCCCCAAAGTGCTTTAGAAGCTTGGCTTGCAATTGGAAGGAGTGTAATGATATAGGAGACATGGTGTTTCAAAAAAGATCTGCCAAGCAGGAGTCCAATGGACCAAATTAAAACAGAAAAAAACTATGAATTTCTTCAATTATGCGCTGTCTTAGTATAAATAATCCAATCATAACCAGAAATGTGTCTAAGGTTAACTTTTTTTTGGTGGTCCATGCAGGGCCGTGTGGTATGTTTTTTACATGTGATGCAAATCGTTAAATTGCCGCTCTTGATTTTTTTTAAAAAAAATTTCATACTAATTATATTTTAACTAAAAAAACTGAAAAACTTGCTATCCATCACCCATATGAAAGCTATTTTTAATCATTTTTACATTATTCACAACTGTTGGGTAAAAACACATATTTCATTTAGTTTTTTTTTAAGTTATTCAAATTATATTAAATGTTATTGATTTTACAATTGCAATAGGCACATAAAACAAAAAATACATGGGGACTTAAAAATTCAAGTTTACAGAGAATCCCCAATTTAAAATGAGTATTTGGTAGAGTTGGGTTTGTATAATGACAGAAACTATGTATTTTTTTTTATAGATATAAAGTTAAAATTGATATTTTAATGAAAATTTTTGATATTTGTAATCTTTCAAAGCCAGCGCACAGTGAGGTCTTTCATCCGAATTTTTGGTCAAAAATATTTTTGAATAGAATTCGTATTTTTTTTTTTTTTTTTTTGCTCTCGGCTTAATATTTTTTTTTTTATCAATGAATGAAATTATTAAGCCAGATATTAAGATATGCTTATAATTTTGCTCTATGATGTTCAGGCGGGACAGTGGCGCCGGAACTTATTTTTTAGAGGTATGGCAAGAAATGCCCCGATCTATCCGTAATTTAGAACCACAGTCAAGTGACGAGCCGACACATGAGTGAAATTATAGAAGAAAAAAAAATATTTTTATCAGTACGTGCATCTATTACACCTAAAAAAAAAACACAATTAAAAAGACCAAATGAAGATGTGGTATAGTTCTGGCACATGAAAAATCTTTCTTTTATAACATTATTACTTTTCAAAAACAAAAATTACTTTGTTTTATGTTTTGCTATAAACTGATTTGAAAAGTCCCAGTTTAGTTTTAAAAATCTTAGCATATATTCTATTCATATTTAAGGCATCAGTAACCATTGTTAAGCCAAAATTTAAAGCAAACATTTTTAAATGTGTAGTAATTACTGGACAAATTATCAAGAAAAAAACAATTATTTAAATTCTTAAAAAGTGAGTTTTTACACTATTGACTCAAAAAGTCAAATCCCTCTTAATTTGACAATTATTAAATTTATTTCAACAACTATAGATTAATCACAAAAAAAAAAAAAACATATTTGACACACTGACATAAAATTGAGGGCATTGTCATTTTTTTTAATGTGATATGCTACATAATAGGGGATGTACATAAATTACGTCACGCTCAGAGGGGGAGGGAGGGGTATGCGCCAACGTGACGGATCGTGACATGGAGGGGGGTAGGAGTATATGCTTGCGTGACGTAACGATTAGAAAATTTCCAATTTTGAAACGAAAATCTGTTTTACATAAAATAAAGTTTTGGAGAAAAAAATAAAAATCTTTTTTAATAAGAAACACATTATTTAAAAAAAAATTCTTTATAAGTTAATTTTTTTGAAATATAAAAATATGCATTTTTTTTTTTAAATTTCAGAAACCAAGGGAAATATTAGAATTTTTTTTCTTTAAGCGGGGGGGATACAAAACGTGACGTAATTTTAGGGGGAGGGGTTCGATCAAACGTGACGCAGCGTGACACAGGGGGAGGGAGGGGTCAAAAATGTCAAAATCTTGCGTGACGTAATTTATGTACGTCCCCATAAGCATTTTCAAAATGAAAATTTTTTTAGAACATTTTTAAATCATTACTTTATTTGTAAACAAAAATGCTGATTCTGAAATAAGAGTCCTAAAAATTGCAAACTTAAATTATATAAAAGTAGAAGATTTGATTTTAAACGCAAGAATTAAAAAATGATTATCTCAATAATTCCAATAGATGAAGTCGTAATCTCGCGCAAAATTGTTTATTAAAATTATACAGTTAATTGAAAAATTATATTTTTGAAAATACTATAAACTTTGTAGATATAATAATATTTTCTTACCTTATTATCAATGAATTACGTCCGTAGTTTCCATTTCGAGTGACATTTGAATAACAAACTATATAAAAAAAATAATTGGAAAACAATGGCTAATATATCTGTTAGCTCTTTTAAGCACTGCGTAAAGATTTTTTTATGGTTGGAAAAACAAAAATAAGTATCCCTCTTGCCGCTTTGAGGTGGGACATAAGTTGGGGCTTGCATTGGCTTGTAGCACTGAAACTTCTTCGGACAAGCAGGAGCAAAGAGAAAAGCATAAATGTACAACAAAGAGTCAACGTCCAATTATCCCGTACCGTTGCAGCCCCCGCGGGGTCACTATTTTTTATTGCCTAAAAAAAATTCTGCCATGACTGAACAATCTACACATCAGTCTAGACTGTCTAGACGTCCTCAGTCCCTATTGTATTTGTCCTTTCCTGTAAGGCGTTATACGATCCCAATCGCCAGCTTTCAAAGGCAGCGAAATTTCTCCCACGACACCGTTCTTTTACCCACGGGCATAAAAGAGGGGTGAGTATGAGGACATTCTTGGACCCCAGGACCACCCGGCAGATAGCCTGGAGCAAAGAGTGATGTGAGTGCGATGCTGTTTTGTCGTCGGTGTAACATATTCGCTACTTTTTTAAATTACTATTTCGGATGTGCTTATGCAAAAGTTATGCCCCAAAATCATCATTTTTAATGGGGGGGGGGGGGGAGGACAGCTTTGCCAAATCTTATAAATCTTATTTTAAAAATATTCTTTAAGAAAAATACGTTCATCTATATGTGATACAAAATTACTGAATTTAAGGTAAACGAATACCCAAAATTCTCCAATGATCTAAAATTTGTACTATTACTTTAATCTTTTCCAAATTTGGCATAGTGATTTCAAATATAGTGAACAATGCTATTTAGGCAAATTTTTTTTATTTAAATACAATTTCTTTATGTTAAACAGTGTTTTTCAGCTAAAAAAAGGTTTACGTTAACAAGTCTGCCACATTGAATTGTCCCCCTATAAGCATTAATTATGTGTTAATTTCTTCGTTTTGAACTGACACATGCAATGACCCTCTAGAGTTACATACAAATTACAAGAAAAGAAGTTATTAAGAAAAATGTTATGAATTAACTAAAAAATTATTTTTTTACGATTAATTTACACTTGGACATTTAAAAAAAACTATATTTACACCAGATGTTAGAGGTTTATAGCACAGATATATATTGAAATAGCATCTGTAAAAAAATTCAGGTAAATTAATGTAAAACTTTTTATGCTAGAAGTGTTAGCGTAAACCCTTTTTTTTAGTTGAAAACACCGTTTAAAATAAATCAATTATATTTAAATAAAAAAATTCATAAATAGCATTGTTCATTATATTTGAAATCGCTATAGGAAATCTCTATGCCTTCACATTTCCAAATCGCTATGGAAAAGATTATAATAGTAAACATTTTAGAATTTAGGGTATTCGCCTACCATAATTAAATAGAAGTAAAATAATAAAACTCTATTTTCTAAAGCAGCTAATATACAGCTGTTATATAAAACATAAGTAAAATGTCATAACACTTACTTTTACAGAGGAAATCAATCAAAGTATCGAACTCTTGTAAGTTTTGTTATATCTTAATGCAAATAAAGTCACCCTCCTCCCTTTAAAAACCAACTGCTATGTAGAACTATTTCGGATATTCATTAGAATTGCCGCTCTTTTTCTTCCTACATTTGAAGATTTAAAAGTATTAATTTTACACAGATGTAGTAAATACTAAGTTAATTTTTTACGCAGTATTTAAAAAAAAAATGGGTTAGAATCTCGAATTTTGCCGCCCCCTACTCAATTGCCGCCTGATGCGGCCGCCTCTCTGCATCATAGCACCACACGGCCCTGGGTCCATGTCCTTCAATGATCTGTCGATTTTGGACATTGAGCTTGAGTGAAGAATAAGCGAGCCGAAAACCCATGTGCACCCTTTTGAGTGAACAAGGCAGAAAATGATTATTTTCCCTACGCTTGTATACAATGCCTGTATGAGACCCCTATATCATATTGACCTTGGCTCCTAAATGTCATTAGCTCTCTCTTAAAAGTTTTAATGTCCATCAAATAGTATATACAAAATATATGTTTTTACATGAAATGAAGTAAAACTGCTTAAACTTGTATCGTAATTTAAAACAACTTTAATGTAGTACCATATGCTTGGTAAATATAAATCCAGTTTTATTCAATGAAAATAATCATTAAACTTAAACTCAAATCAATTCCTTACTAATAAGTTAGTTGAAATCTTAAATTCCAAATCATTTACTAACCAAACGTTTCAGCTTGCATTTCTTGTTTTCATTTCTTGTTTCAAATATTTTTATTTTCAGCATTTCTTGTTTTTAAATATTTTTATATATACCTATACAATAGTAAAAGTTTTTAAAATATATTGTTTATTTTGATGTTTGATTTAACACTGTGCTTACATTTCAGTTTGCCGCATCCTTCAAAATGGGCGATTCATCCACAGTTCTGCTGTAGCTTACCAGTATAGTAAGTTTTTCAAAAATTATTTAAAAATAAAACTTTTTGCACGTTGATTCTCTTTGCTGGCAAGCATTGAGAGAAATCGCTACAAAATTGAATTTTCAGGTATTTTCCTTGACATTTGAACATGGCTCAAAATGATGAGGCCTTTATTTATATTTGTATACCATTTAAAAGTTATGTTCATTCTTAAAGTTTAAAAATTGCTCATATAATTACTCTCAAAATATTTGCATAATAACGCAGCTTTTGCCTGTTATGAAACTAAAAAAAAATACCAAAACACTACTGCTTCCTGAAGTTACTATTATAGATGATGGTGAGACAAAAAACTAACAGTTAAACTAGTATTTTATTTACAAACATTAATTTCAGCTACGCATACAAAATTAGCACTAAAGTGCTGCAGCACCTCCTTAAAAATTCATTTCTCAAATGTTCCAACACGAATCTCAGCATCCCGCAAGACACTCCACCTTGCGACTTAGGTAGTCTATCACTTTCATGGGGCAGCTCAAGTTGTGGCGCTATCTCTTGACCGTTATCAGACTCCTCCCAAGCTATTATATAACTAAAAGTTTTGCATAAAATTGTAAACAGCCTCAAATCATAATTGGCTTATTTAAGGTAACTAATATGTATAACTACTAATAAAATATAGCGTTTGGTCGGTTCATTAGCGTTTTTTAAGCGACCAATTAAATTGACGATTGTCGAAAATCACCATTGAACAGGCCGGACCCTATATATTTCGGCGAATGTTAGTTTTGCAACTGTTGCTCCCTTTTTAACTGTTGTATTTATAAATTAAAATTTTCTTTTAGAGGTTATTGCCCATCCAGAACTACCTATGGATTTCAAAAGTTTGAATGATAGAGCTGCCCATTGGATGTTTATGACAGAATTAATGCGAGGTAAAAATAAAAATGTCCAAATCTTGTAGTCATTTTTTTTATATGATAGTGACTAAACAAGTAACCATTTTTGTGATTTAAGCTTGCAATCTTCTTTTGACTTATTTAAAAATTGAGAACAAATAGAATGGTTTTTCAAATGCTTTTGGATTCTTTGCATATCTAAAACTTTTAAAAAATCTAATTTTAATGCAATAAAATAAAAAATGAGGGTGAATATTTTGTGTCTCAATAATCAAAAGAACATTCACTCTGACACGAGAATATAAAACTTAGTATTAATGAATTATAAAGCACATCTCTTTAATTTGGGATTTTAGTCTGCACTTGTGTAAAATTGTAATTAGTAAACCTCTTTCTCTACTTGTCAATTTTACAATTCTTAATTTGTAGAGTGAGTTCTATAAATAGGCTTGTTTCATGGAAATTCTATGTAGCAGCTGTGAATGGGCATATTTCATTGGGGCCTTGATAGGTCACATGGGAATAGGGCACTGATCAAAGAAATCGTAGGAATGAAAGTTGGAAATGACTACATCACCTGAAACATGCTGATTGTATACTATAATTACCCTCTTGTAAGACCACAGTTGCTAAATTTATTGCTGACTAGTTTTTGTACTTGCTCCTCTATCTCTTCCCCTCCCAATTGTTACTTGCTTTTGGGTTCAAATATAAATACAGATAAAATCAAAATTTAATTCTAAAATTGGCCAACTTTTAGTTGTTTAATATTTTAAAATTGCAATTAAGGAGGTACATTTCTAAACTAAACTCTTCAGCGCAACATCCCATTAGTGGTTCAAGGCCAGCAAAGGCCCATTAGTGGGCCATTTCAGCTTTCATAACCTAGGGCTCTGGAGTGTTAGGCATGTGTCCTAGTAATTTGGTACCCCAGTGTTCAGTTCCCAAGCTTGCTTGTTCCTCATTTTATTGACCCACTTAAGGGATGAGAGGATCGGTCAACCCTGCCCAATCCAGGACCTGTGGTGTGGCAACGCAAAGCACGAATAATAAGCCGCTGGGCCATATCAAATTTTGATGTAACATAATTTTATTTTTCACAGCCTCACATTGTTATTGAAATACATTCCTGTCTCAATTTTTCTCTAGGCCTGGGCCTCACCCTGGCCCACATTTTCAAGGAGCCAGCTACCATCAACTATCCCTTTGAGAAGGGACCTCTGAGCCCTCGATTCAGAGGGGAACATGCCCTGCGTAGGTACCCGTCAGGGGAGGAACGATGCATTGCCTGCAAGCTGTGTGAAGCGATTTGTCCCGCTCAGGTATTTGGTTTTGTTGAACGACATTCATAAAAAGGAACGTTAATTTAATACTAATACATCAGCTGAGAATGGGTCTGTTGTAATGCTAACTGAAGACAAACCAAGTATCACAAGTTTAGTTGTATCTAGTTACAGAGGGGAAATATTCTGTTCCCTCTATTCTGACATATTTGTTTTGTATATTTATCATTATTTGACACAGTATGGCTGTTAATGTCCTTGCATCATCAAACCCGAAAATCCTTCCAGTGTTTATAAACATTAAAATAGTTCAAAAATCATTATAAAATGTACATCATCTATTCTATTTACACTATCGATCGACAATGCCATAATTTATTACTTAGACCAGGGGTTCCTAACCAGTGGTACACGTAAGTAAGTTTGTGAGCAACATACTTCTATTAAAAGCTTCTGTAAGCATGGTCAGTGCAAGCATATATTACTCATTATTAAAAACATTCACATTATTTTAAAAAGAAATCTTTAACTTCTAGATCGGATGTAAAACCTAGTACCTTTTGATCTCCCGGAAAGCTCTGTTATACGTCATTTGTTACGAGTTACTTTGTATGAGTTGATTTTCTGAACTTTTGTACACAAAAAATAAACATAGAAGCAGAATAATGTGAATTTAAGAGGGAATATAAGTTCCACTGCTCCAAATGTTGATATTTTAATCGCATGCTTTCGCACTAATGACTTTAATTGTATATTTTGTATGATGACCAATTTTTTGCTTAATCGTTAAATGTGAAGTTTTCTCATGAGCTTCAAAAAGCCTTTGAAAACATTTATAAAAAAAATTTAAATATACCCTTATTAATATATTTAGGTCTGATAGTACACCAAAATTTATCAAAAAGTCAAGTGGTACGCAGGTGCAAAAAGGTTGGGAACCCCTGACTTAGACATTTTCAGTTCATTTAACAAGTACATGTTCAATCACAAAAACAAGTCACCAATGTCTAATCTATTGTTCCAGGCCATTACAATTGAAGCCGAAGATCGTGCGGACGGCAGCAGAAGAACCACCAGATATGACATCGACATGACCAAATGCATTTACTGTGGATTCTGTCAGGAGGCGTGTCCTGTGGACGCTATTGTGGAAGTATGTGTAAAATGGGAATGTTTCAGATGATGTAACACTATTGTTTTCATTTGTATCTGTTTTGGATTTCATCGGTTGCTTGGGTTTCACCCTCAAAATGATTGATGTTGATGAAAAGAATTTTTTCTTTCCATGCAAGCTTTCTTTAACAAATGTTTGAGCAACCAACAGCACTGCAAGAAGTTGGCATTCAAAATATTTAGAAAGTGAAATATGCTTAAAAAACTTATTTTTGAATACCAAAACATGAGTAATTTGAGGCAACAATTGGTTGGAGCTGTTGTCATCCACGACGTAAAGCAACCCTGTTTATATCTGTCAATTTTTTTGTTGGATTCCTTTTATTTTTGGATTTTTTTTAAAAAAATTCGTTAACACAGTAACGAGCCATTTTTTAAAAAGTAAATTAGTGTTGCGATTTTTTAAAACTTACTGAGGGATATAAGTGAATTATATAAACTGCAATAAAGTTTATAGTAAATGGTTAAAAAAAAAAGTCATTGAAATTTTAAATGCAGGGTGTTGCTTTAATACTTTCAGTACTCAATGATTGATGAATTGCGTAGTTACCATTCTTTTGTTAGAGAGCTATTCACAGCTTAAGGAATCCTGAAAAAATATTAAGTTCAATAAATCTCCCTTATGAAAATTTAGCGTTCACTGCTATACCTAGGCTTAAATAGTTTATATAGTTTTGTATAATTTAAATGTATCATACTTTAGTTCCATGAATAGGAATCAAAAATGGGAAAATTGAAGCTTTGGAACTAAACATTTGTGTTTTTGAATATTAATTTTTTTATACTGTATTTGAATATTGATTTGAGTATTACCAGAAAATATTTTAATTCCTTTCTTTACGGGATTATCTATTCCATGTCATTTAATAATTCTACCCATTAGTTTGCTCTACTAAAACCCTGATCATCATCACTTAAATTATGTACAGCCAGTATTAATAATGTGGCATGTAAAAGATCCCTTTGACTTGGGTTCTCTCAGAAAAATCAAGTCTCGGCATACTTTAACATTCACAGAAAGCTCTGATTGATTGTAATCTGAGTGTCACAATTTTTAGTGACAGCCGCTTAATGGTCCACAAAAAAAGGCTCCAAGTCTGCGGAATATGCTGAGTCTAAAAAGATCTTTACGCTCCAAAAAGCAGCCCATTATCGAAAAAAAAATTGTAAAAAAAATATCTGTATTGCTAGAAAAACTGACAATCCTTAGACAGATTTAAATGATTTGATCCCTTAGGTGGTTACGTGAAAATCATATTAATAATCTGAATTTTCAAAAAATTCAAATTTAAATATTCAATTTTTTTTGTAATTTTCAGTCTTGTAAAAAGTTTTTTTTAGAATAATATATTTATATAATTTCTTAAATCCCTACATTTGAATTTCAGGGTCCAAATTTTGAATATTCTACTGAGACGCATGAAGAACTTTTGTACAACAAAGAAAAGCTGCTGAGCAATGGTGACAAATGGGAGCCAGAAATTGCTGCAAACATTCAAGCAGATTACTTATATCGTTAAATTACAGCATTAAAAAAATTTATTTGGCGTCTATAGAATGTTCTGTAAATTGAATGAAAAAAAAACTTTCATTAGGAAATGTAGCTATGTTATATTTAATAGAAATTGTGTAAATAAAATGTGTCACCTTGTGTGAAATTTGTTTTATGTTTGTCTAACAAAGCATCCAGCATCACCTAGTGTATTTTTGTCAGTGTAGATTTTTTTGGAATTTCTCTTTTACGAACTACATGAGCATTTTTTTTATATAATATAATACAATTAATACAGTTGCAGTCAAAATAACATTTTTGGAAATTTAAGTGTAACTCTACAATAGCTCTCTTGTACATATTCTTAAGCGAAAGATTCATGTTTTATCTGAAAATTTATCTATCAAAGATGTAAAGTGGTGTTCTAAATCTGTACTTTTAATAGTTTAACTTGAATACTTTTTGACTAGAGTATCAATAATTTTAGAATTTACACAACACATAAATTATTATTCCTTTTTTCCTGTAAAAATGTTAGAACAGTGTTAGAAATGTTAAGAACATTTTACACTTTATTTAAGATAGAAAAAAATGCAATAGTAGTACTAAGATATTTTATTAACATTTGGGTAAATTTTCATTATCCTTATTTAGCACGAAAGTTACTAGGAATTTCTAAAAATTCTAGAAGTATGAACAGTGTATAAGAATGTGTTCCTTTTTTTTTTTTTAAATTTTGGTAGTTGTATAATTTAAAAACAAATTTCATACGCTCACTTTCATACTCTTCACTTACATGAGGAAACTGATTGTAAGCAGTCACAAAAAGAATTTTTTTTAAATCTGGTTTGACTATTCAATATGGAATGACCGAAGTGCTACACCGGATAATCTCCTATCAATCACTTTACTTGCAAGTAATAGTAAGAACATTTATAACAAATGTGTTAGGCTATGTTTGAATGGTAAGTTGATTTCTGTGGCATATTTGTTTTTGTGATCTAGGGCACACAAAAAAAAAGATGGTACAATGTTTCAAATACCTTAAAATCAATGAAAATTCAGTCCATGACACCTTGATTTGGGTACCTTTAAATTCAGTATATTTCAGTAAAATCACCTCAACCTGTTATACAGGGTGGTTATAAAATAACGCGCGCTATTCGGAGTGGACTTTAGCTTTAATGAATAATCCAAATGCAACGAGCTTTGAGACACTTACTAATCAAGAAGGGGGGAAAAGAATGAAATCATAAAAAAAAAACTTGTCTCTTGACCAGGGTATTATGATTTTATGTATTTTATGATTCTATTATTTCCCCTCTTCTTGATTAGTAAGTGTCTCAATGTTCGATGCATTTGGATTATTCATTCAAGCTACAAGACCACTCCGAATAGCGAGCTTTATTTTATAATCACCCTGTATTTACCTTCTAATATCATCTGGATACACACAAACTTTTTTCTTTTCCCTTTGCAAGTGTTTTACGATTTCGACCCTCATCTTAAAATGCCTTCGGCTCAGGTGCTATTCTTATCATCTAATCATAATAATGATGCATTTTCCACAGATTTTTGCCATCGGAAAAAACAAAAATTGTTTTAATTTTGGGGATTATAATACATATTTAAGTAATTAAACAGAACCAGTTTAAAAGTAAATGTCCCTTATAAAGACTAGAAAGTAAACGAAATGCGATTGAACGATCTTCCCCACAGGAAAAGGACCATGTTAACATTGTTCTCTATTGGTTCTTTCCTTTCGCTGGCTCCGCCCATTCATGTCTTGCTACTCGTAAGCTGAGTTGAATTGTTTATTTCTGAGTGAGCCTTTGGGTTAAATTTAAAACGCACTAGAACTACAAGTACACAAGGGCTATTTGCGACAGACCTTTTATTTTTAATCCACGGTCCGAAATCATCTGAAAAAAATGTTATTTAGTAATAAGTAAATGTTTAGTGAAGTGTTTTTGAGTAAACAAACGTTTCTTTCATATTAAAACTAAATTTTTTGTTTAAAAAAATTACATCAACATTTCATATTTTAAACCTAGATCGCCTACTTCAAGAACTACCCTAGGAAGCTGTTTAGAATATTGGTTCTAATTTTTAATATTTTATAACAATGAAGAACGACAAAATCAAGCTTTCAGTAATTAACTAAGCATTACTACCTTCTGTGCTCAGAGACTAAAAGGATGACAGATTTGAAGAAATTGTGTCGAAAGTACGGACCAATCTCACTGTATCATGAGGGTCTTTTGAGTATGCAAAAAAAAAATTAATTATCAGAATGCCGATTCATGGCTTGATCACTCTAATTAAGAAAAAGGCTTAGAGTAAAACTATTTTTGGGACCCCATCCAAAAGTACTTCTTTGTTGATCAGTGGATTTTACGATTTCTGTTTTGTTTGATAACCTATCATTTGGAAAACTTTTGAATAAATAGATATCAATTAAGCCTCCTTCTACTTATAGGTTCGTGTATCTGATAAGGACTAAGACGACCCGGTCGTTACCAATATATATATAAAACAATAATTGTTGCATAAAACTCGGGTGCTTAAATTATGCATAAACATCGTATGCAATTGTTTCAAAAGCAATCACTGAACAAAATCTCCTGATAAAGTGCACAACCATTTCAAAGCCTTTTTTAACATTTCAGGTTTTGATAAACCTGAATTCCACGTTACATTTTAAAACAAATATAATTAACCATAAAATAACAAAAAACACATTTTTAACCAGTGATGTATTTTAGGTATATTAAAACTAGTAAGTTACAGAATGAATATATCCCACTACCTTCATTAAAGAGTTTAAAATTTTTAGAAAAATGAATTGCTTATAGGATTTTTCTTATTTTTTTAAAAAATGTTAGCTACTCGAAATATTATCTAAAATTCCAACCTATATATTTTTTAAAAAAAATTCATATGCAGTGAAATGTATAACAATTATTTTGTCTAAGTGCAGTGTTAATGCGCTTATTTAGGAGGGGGGAAAAGGTAATATTTTATATCATTCATATAATTCAATTATACAAAAAAAAAAAAATCTACGTATATATATGCAAACCCTTTCCCATCTTAAATTTAATATTTACTGCATTCTATAGGTACACATGCCTAGTGTGTCTATACAAGAGATTATAACTAGTTAACTAAATTAGGATATGTAAATAATTCTTTACAAACTTTTTTTTCATATAGTTAAGCAATTTAAATTTGGTTCTCCAAAATTTTTTAAAAATTAGTTTTTTAAAGTTTTTAATTTCAAAACTCAACAAGACTTAAATCAAGGTTTACAGTTTCTATTCATATCCAACGACACACGCACTTACTGTTTTAAAAATAGTATTAAAAATATGTTGCAACTATTGATTGTTTTAGATATTTAAATTGATAGTGTACGTGTAATAAGCGTGTTAAGTTTTACTTTTTTTTAAATGAGAAAAATTCGATAAAATTTTCGAGTTTTAAAAAAATTCATTGATGCTTTTACATTTTCATGTATGTTTTTTGTAATTACGACTAACGAATATTTTAGTTCCTCTTGCATCGGCAGTCAGGCGACCTGCCGACACCTGATTAGGCACCCAACGCAATCGTTAAGGGCAACATCGTAGCAGCGTCGGGGCTTTGGAGCATATTTAACATGCACTTCCTCTACACGGTATTATTCGTCGGGCATTTTGGGCTGCACGGATCGTTCAAAGGTTGACCTGCTGAGCAATAAAAAGCCTTCTCCCACCTATAGGCTCTTGTAGCTCTAGTGTGGCCAAAATTAAAAAAGTGCCATTGGTTTATTTATTGCTGCATAAAATATCTCCATATAAGTTTATACTTCCCCAAAGATGAAATAGTGCAAAAAAAGCTTACACAATTGAAATTAAAAGAACTAATGCAATATGGTTTCTACTTTACACACGAATGTTGATCTGAATAAGAGTTTTTTTTTTGCTTGAGAATTAAAAAAATGTTTCACTGTATGTATTACATGAATATCTATTGCTTTAAAAAAATTGTCTCCTTTTTTCAAAAATTCAAAGCTTAGATGATTTTGAAAATTAATTATGATTCTTCAGATATGTGTACTTCAGGATCTTACACTTAAACATTCTTTGACAGACTTTTTATAAAAAAAACCAATAAGTTTCTTTGAAATAAGATAAGTATTGCAATTCATTTTTATAAAAAAATAGTTTATTAAGATATTTTTTTTACAATAACAAATGGTAATTAACATTCCTTGGACAAATTTAAACAAAAACATTTAGCTATTCATTGAATTCCAAAGACAGGATGTTATGTCAACTACAGCTAAATTCTTGCAGGTCAACATCTGAAATAAATATCTACAACACACAAATCAATCCAATTAAAAATATTTTCTTTCAATGAATGATTTAATGCCAATTTAAAGTTAAAGGAAAAAAAACAATAAATAAGGAATAAAATAATTATAAATAGTCACAGAGCATAGTTATTTATCTATAATATTAACTGCCAACAATTGTTTGATATATATAAAGTCGAAAATCTTCTACATTAAAACTGTCAATTAAAGATTTATTAAATGCTCTTTGTTTAACATAGTAACAAATATGAACACCACAATTGAAATTATCTGTTTGCAAAACATGGGAAGGAACTTTAACTAACCATGGGGAAGCTTCATTCAACTGATGATTGAGAAATGAATTCAAAACACTTAAAGCTGATTTAATATCCGCACTCATACCAACATTCAATGGGTCATAAAATTCAATTTCATGCATTTTGATATTAACAATGATTAAAATAAAATGACAATTCAGATTAATTGGAATAAATAAATATCTTTTGCTTTTTAAGTCTAAAACTTGTTTGGTGATTGAAGTTTTTATCTGTTGTGATAAGTTGCATTCACTGCTTGTGGAACATATAGTAAATACAAATGATGAGTCGCTAAAGCATTCAATAGTTTTAAAAATGAATGCATCAATTATAGTAGTAAAAAGCCACCCCTTACGAAAATGTGGAGATGCAGATTTTAAAATTATCTCTTCCTCAGCCGCTATGCCACAATCCAAAGATTTAAGCATGTACAGCAAAATCTTTCTACCATTTACATTTACCACATGTTCAAAAACATTATCTTTTGTTGCAGTTAAGCTGAACTTAGAAACAGTAAATGAACTTTTAGGAGTAGCTGGAATTAGGTTAGTACTAATATAATTTTCTTGATCATTATACTTTAGAGGGCTATTGGTTAGTAGGCATTGATACATGTAAGATCTAAAATTATAAGTATTAAAAGGTTTAGTTAAGGAGCTTTTATGGATAAGTTGATAGACATAATAGCAAATTAAAACTCCACAACTTGAATTGTCTGTTTGGAGTATATGAGGAGGTGACTGTTTTATAAATTCTAAATTAATGATCTGACTGCTTAAAGCATATTTAAAGTTATTAAAATAAGTATCATAACTACTTGGGAAACTGTTATTTTGAGGGTCATAAACTTCTAAGATTCCTTTACCACAATTTAAAACTATTAAAATCCAATGAATATCTAAACAAATAGGAAATAACATGATGGGGTTTGTAATATCAAGGTGGTCAAATCTCTCCGCAGCACACAGTACTGAAGAGACGGTAGACTTAGTGCATGAAAACTCATCACTCTTATCACACTGTAACTCTATAAAGGCATCAACAACATCAGAGCACAACCAACCTAATTTGAATAATCTATCATTTTTTTTAAGTATGTCTAATTCTGCTACACTTATGAATGGATCTAGAGATTTCAATGCACTAACACTCAATTTACAATTACTTATATTTTTGTTAAGATCAGATTTCAAACATAAATTACTTGAAAATGACTTTGTAATGTCATTAGCATTTTGTAATGACTTCTTTTCCACTGAAAGTTTTAACCTCTTAGCAGGATGGAGTTTATCATCATAATTACCCTTAATTGATTTCTTGTTTTTCCTTGATTTAATTTTGAAATTCTTATAAAAATCTATTTGCCGTTCAAGTTTTTTATTTGGTGCTAATTTAGAACAAGAAATACTGTTTACTTTTGCGACATCAGTTCCATTTGCCATATTCTGAATATTTGACACACCCTTGCAAGTTGAAACTAACCATTTTAATTGGGATGCTACACTTCTCACCATTACTTTTTGCACACAAGAATCTTTTAACAAGGAGAGCAATTCAGCACATAGCTTTTCACACTCAGTAAACCTATCCTCATCTGAACGAGACTGGCAACTTATCTTTATAGGATTATCGAAATTATTTTGGGCATCATTTTGAGGAAGTAAAGTGGATGGTCCTACACTAAAAAAATTATTTGCTGGACTTAATGGTTTATTACGTTTTAAAGTTGAATGCACCTTGTGTATATGTTTGCAAAAGTTATTTTTGCTGCTAGGACACTCACAAATGTAGAGGTGATTACACAAAGAATCACAAGAAAGATTTCTGCATTTAAATACACAATGGTCAATAAAGGGACAATTAATGTTTACCTGTTTAACTATGTACTTAGTATTTTTAACTGACTGGGATTTAACCAGCCAGTAGTCCTTGTGAGGTGTCACATCTGTATCAGGAATTTTCCTCCCTTTATTATGTTCCTTCTTTGCAATGTCGGCATAATCAGAATATACAGGAAATTTATTTATAACTTTATTTGTGTGAACTACATATCGATCTTGATCCATTAATAGTAATATACGCACTAATCTATCAAGGCGTCGATTGAACTTCCTCTCTAGATAAACTGTCTTAAGAACATTGTGAAATGATTCACAATAATTGTTGGTAGTGATCGTGATGAAAGTTTGTTTTCGACAACACTTAGCCCATAAAGCATATCTTGTGTCATAGGTTTGTAAGAAATATTTAGAAAATGCCTCATGTTCAGAAATGTAATCTAGAAATTCGTCTTTTAGTCCAAAAAATACAGCTTTATCTTTTTCGTATAACAATTCCATCATTTTAGATTTGATATTGTCTCTATCTTCCAGCAACGAAATTTTTTCATTTATATTCTTTAACCAAGCTCGCAAAACATGCCATTGACACAAGAAATGCTTTACATTAGAATCAAAAACAGCAGTATAGGCTGAATAAGTGAACTTGTCGTCATCGGTGATTATTGAATGCACATCTAAATTGGGAATTTTAAGTTTTAAACTTTCAAACATGCAAACCATTACATTGAAATTTAACTTACTTACTATAAAGTGACCAACAGGATAACCTTGATTATATTCATCTGGAACTATTAAAGTTACAAGATAAAAACCATACTGATTGGTGTCATGAGTAGCATCAATACAAAGCACTCTATGAGCATTTTTCAGCAAAATATCTCTCTGCGCCACCGATTGAAAGCCCAATGCAAAAATTTGATCGGCATCTGGCAATAAATCAAGACCAGAAGGCCCATGCAGAGTTGCATTATTTAAAGGCTTATAGATTAAAAGTTTATCGTCTCTGGTTAACTCGTCTACACAAACATGGACAGAAAATGCATCATTCTTCAAAAACATAGCATTATTGCTACGTCTTACATAATTTTGAATAGACTTTCGAGATATGAAAGCTTCCTTAATTGGAAACTCATTAATAGAACTACAGTTTGCAAAGTTCTCTCTCATCAGTCGCTGAATTTCTGGAACAGGAACCTTTAATTGTACAAAAAGCTTCAAAGTATCACGAAAACTACTTTTCAAAGGTTGGTATATGCAATTTTCATACCCTACATGATGGTTATGTTCGGAATTATAGTATGCAGTAGAACATGCAGCCGAGAACATGCAGAGAACTGCTTGTTTACTTAAAACCAAAACCATAGAGTACGGAGGCTCAATGGGCGGAGCGTCAGGAAACGAACCAATAGAGATCAATGTTAACATGCTACGTCACATGGTCCTTTTCCTGTGGGGAGTAAAATTCAATGCGAACGGTTTGCAAATAAAATAATCAAGTGAGTGGCAACATTTGGAAGGATTTTCAAAACAAACCCCAATCGCACGGGCTGTAAGGAGCCTAGTGGTCCGGACCCCGAACTTGCAATCGGAAGGTTGAGAGTTCGGGCCCCGGTGCCACTGAAGACTTACCGAGTATACGCGGAGTACGTGCTCGTAAAATCTGTTGGGTCCGAAAGTCCTGTGGTCGGTCATTGCGCAGTTCACCATGGGTACAGGTTCCTGGAGAAAATTTCCCTCCCCTTCAGGGACATGTCAAAATTGTGGAGGTGGCGACAGATGTTGCCATCTGTCGACAGATGGTAACATCAGTCATATGTGTTTGTGTGTGTCTTGTGTTGTCCTACTTGACGATGGTTTATAAGCGGGTCCTTGCGACCAAGCACACAAGCCTGAAAATATATGTCAAACCAACCAACCAACCAATCGCACGTATTTAAAATTTTGCGACAATTCAAAGTATTAATATAATACTGAATTTGCGATGAATAATTTATAACAACCAACAATTTTTTCATACTAACGTCATTCTATCTGGTTTTAGTTACTTATTAACCTAATGAATAAGAAACAGAAAACTTTGTTTGAAACCTGGAGCCAATGTTCATCTTCTAAAGTCAATCAAGCTAATTCCAAGAAAAATGACGCTAGAAATCTTCCTAGTACTTCAACATATGATTCACCCGGTCACAATGTTTTCCAGGTAAAATATATCATTCTTTAACATTACATTTTCCCCACTCTATTAACCATTATTTTTTTTTAAAAAATTGGTCAATCCTAGTCTCTGGAGCGGCGACTTTTTGATCTTGGCGATATTTTGAAACTCAGGTTTTCTGAATGATGTTTAGCTTGTGACTTTTTTTGAAATAATAAAAGTAATCTCGATTTTCTTCTTTATGCATGCAACCTTAGTTAAACATCACCTTCTTTTGATTAGTGTACATGGTTGCCAGCAAAAGTTATTTATTGCCCTTTAAATTCTTGCCAAATTTTGATTTTTTGCCAGGTAAGGAACTAGGATTATTACCTTAATATTAGAAGGAAATTACAAATCCTTATTACAGTGTAAAATTATATTCTTTTCTTCTAGCCTAACACATTTTCAAGGACTGGAATCCAAGTGGCGGATGGAGAATTTGATCAGGAGGCTGGTAAAACATGGATTTACCCCACCAACTACCCGGTCAGGGATTATCAGTTTTCCATAGTACGGGAAGCTTTGTTTAAGAACACTCTCGTAATACTGCCAACCGGCCTGGGCAAAACTTTTATCGCTGCTGTTGTCATGTATAACATTTACCGGTGGTACCCTAAGGGAAAAGTTGTTTTCATGGCCCCCACCAAACCACTTGTAGCACAACAAATTGATGCCTGTTATAAGATCACTGGCATCTCGCCGGTGGATACAACTCAAATGACTGGTAGGTTTTATTTGATTAATTAATTTAATTTATCATTTGGAGAGGTGAATATAGATCAAATTTGCAAACATTAATTTCCATACAAAACAAATGTTTAAAAATCATAAATAGAGAACACTATCCTCGTAATTTTTACATTTCTTAAGATATTACTGATTTGTTAAGACGTTTCTTTCGTATTATATTTTATCTCTATCGCACTAAATCTCTTTGCAGTTTTTGAGTTAATCTCCATAGCACTAGATCAAATGATGTTTTCCAAATCCCAAATTTCCATAGAGATATATTTTGTAAACATTTCTTTTACCTTGCTCCTAAATTAAACAATAGACTTCCCATTGATTCAATAAACATTAATAATTTTGCTACCTTTAAACGTAAACTTTTCAATTTTTTAATCAATATCAAGGACTTCGATATTTATTTCTCACTTGATTGAAGCTCCTATATTATTTTTCTTTTATTATGCAGCTTATTTGCCAATCTTTCCTATATATTTTGCTAAACAGTTGTTGTTGCTTTTTTATTATTATTATTTTTCATTGTTTTCTGTGTTACTTGTGTGTGTTTGTTTAAATTATATATTTTTTCTATTTGTTTGGGATTTCCATGTTTCCCCTTGGCATTTGTTTGCTCAATTTTGTTGTTGTGATATGATAATAAAAGTTATTATAATTAGTAGCCCCCTAATAAATAGGAAATATGTCATAGTTTTGTCTATTCAAGAGGACATTATCTTTGTATGAGCAAAGGCATCAGATACTTATATAAGTATCAGCCAAGGGACGCAGTGCCAGATCAATTTAATTGTTCTTCCTTGGCTTCAAAACCACTTTTCAAAGGGAAAAGATTAACATTTAAAGTGGGACATATTGAGATAAGTCCAATGCAACAACTCCCTTAACGCATTGACAGCCAGCCTATCGATAGAAAATCGACATTGATAAAAGCCGACGATGAGCAGAGTAAAATGTTAAATTAGTTCTTTAACCCTTTCAGTCCCAAAAATTTACTACGCTACAGAAACATCTGATATTCACAAAATAAGCTTATTTTAGGTCAAATATACAAATTCCATAAGAAAAAAAATCATTAAAATTTTTTATATGGTTTTTGAAAAAATACCAAAATTTTTTAACTGTGGAAAACAACAAAATAAAAATGTATATATTACCTAAAAACACTTAGAGTTATATATTTTAAGGTATCTGACCATATTATTAAAAAAAATTAGTCATTGTTTTAACCGAAATAGTTTAAATTGTGTTTTAAATATGTGGAACTGAAGTGAACTTATCAAAAATCAGGTGAAACCCTTGTTGGCTATTTTCTAAATAAAAAAAATAGTAGTTCTGACTTCTATTGAGATTAATGTAAAATATTGTCTAATAGAACAAAGTGTGAAGAATCGAATGATGTGTGTTTGGATGTCATAACGGGACATAAACATTTTGAAAAAAATATTGAAAGTGATGATGCCAAATGGCATCACTGGGACTGAAAGGGTTAAAATAAAGAGAAACTTTCACGTTTGCGGACTTCAAGTTACGCTTAAAGATTAAACATTTCTATGGGCCACTTGAATTTTCTCTTTAGGAGAGATACCAATTTTTTGGGAAAGTAAGACACTTTATCAAATTGTTTTGGATAATTTTTTTACTCCCACTATAACCTTATATGACCATATTAAATTTTACTATTATTTATTATGCATTTTTGTTTGCTTTCAGGTGCTACTAATCCAGACGAGAGACAAAGAATATGGGCAAAGAAAAGAGTATTTTTTCTAACACCCCAAGTTCTAGTCAACGACCTTGTGAGGAACATTTGTTCGGCTTCGTCTATAAAATGCATAGTCGTGGATGAAGCTCACAAGGCCTTAGGAAATCATGCCTATTGTCAAGTAAAGTACCATTTTTGCAATTTCGATTTTATGTGTGAAATATTTATTAAATAATTTATTTTTTATTTTACTTTAGCTCAATGTATTTGTATTATACTTTTACTGATTACAACACGAGCTCCATAAGCAACTTCCCTGTTCCCTTGAGTGGTTATACAGGAAACTGCATGAGCATTGCAGTTGTTGCCCCCCCCCCCCTACTCTACTTCGGTTTGGGAAGCAATAGCAATGTTGCAATGTACCTTACAGCAGAGGCTCGAACACAGTAGGTTTAAAACCGTAAAACTTGCAGTAGCTTGGAAAACCACATTAGGAGGTAGGGGAAGAAAGTGTGTTCGAAGCTTGCAATGTAATCGGAAGAGTATAAAGGACGATGGGACCAGAACTCCAGTCTTCTCTGGCTTGTGTTAAGATAATTTTGAATTGAAAGTTGAATTACTCCAGCCGTATTGAATAATTTTGCAAATATTTTTTATCGGATAAATGTAGTTTTTGTTTAAATGTGTCTATAATTCTATTTTTAAAATTAAGTACATTTATCATAAAAATCAAACCGTCTGCAAAAATATTCTATGTAGCTGGGGTATTTCAACTTGAAAATTAATTTTTCACCATTGGATTTTCACAGGCCAGGAAAAGACTTTGGTTTTGGAGACTCGACTTCTGGCATTGCATTCCCTTTGCATTTGATTTCAAGTAGTTTAAAGATCACAACAACATAATTAGCTCTGTTTCTAAGCCTTCCCTGTAAAGTTAATTGTAAGGTGTGAATCTTATTATAAAAAATAATGAACTTACATTTAATTTTTTAAAAATAGGTCTGTACTTAAATTCTTAATAAATCACAATTTGGACTTTGAATGGGCAACTGTTGCTATTATTAAGTCTAAATTTGTAATTTTAACAGTATTTTTTTTCCGCTACTAAAGTTAATGAAGCATTAAAAAAAAACTCATTAAGGTTTATTAACTTGTATACAATTTTTTCAAAAAAGAAAAGTTTGTGTTTCTATAAACTATACTTTTAACTATATGAGAAATATATTGAATTTATTGTCTTAAAAAGATATTGAATTTATTTTCATAAAATATGTTTAAAAATGTCACTTTTAGGTGATTCGTGAATTGCAAACAAATTCAGCACAGTTTCGTGTGTTAGCTTTGAGTGCAACACCTGGTAGTGATACTCAGGTAAGGGTTAATATTTTACTACTAACAGTTATGTATGTAAGACAATCCAAAGAGAAAATTTGTGAACTATTTGCTAAATGATAAAAGTAATTAGTTAGAAATAAATAACGTTTCATTTTATATTCAAAGTTTTCTATGGCAGCACTGAATCAAAATTTTTATGTTAATGAGTTTATTGAGGAAATTAAGTAAAGAAAAAAAGTTTTATGATGATATGCAACATACTTTATTAAATAACTTAAAAAGTTTCTCTTTTGAAATATATAAAGATGTTACCACACAAGACCTTTAATGAGTAGCAAACTTGAAGTCTGAACATTACTTAACACTTTACAGTTTGTGCTTGTCAATAAATGTTGTTATTTGTCTATGTGTTTGTGTCGTCCTTCTTTGTGTGTCTCTTCTGGCGAGCTGGGAAATGGGCTATAAAGCCTACACTCTCCCTTCTAGAGGGCGCATTCACTGTGATTACAGAACAGTAGCGATTTGAACATACTATGCCCTTCCAACGCTCAGTTTCCCAATAGCCCTCGTGTAGCTCTAGTGCGACGATAATTTAAAACTAAACCCAACTGGCCCAGTCCTGATCCAATCCTACCGATCTAATCCACTAAACACCTCTGGTCTAGAGCGATCCACAGTACTTAGATCGGTTGTGGATCGAGACGTAGACTGAACACGGCCTAACCTAACCAAATCTAACAGAAAGATAAAAAGTCCATTAACCCTCTAATGCATACTGTTACCGTTTGGTAACAAGTAACATAATCCACTTTATTCTATTAAATTCGAGCTCCTCCTAAACAAATCTGTGTTTTTTTCATCTATTGCATTTCATTTTAAAGTTTTAGTTACTAATAATCTTCATAGATGACAGTAGTAAAAGTGTATTCAAATTTAAAGAGTGAGGTTATTAACCTTTGTGAAATTGCGTTTTTGGCAGTATTCAAATAATAATAATATTAGTACTAAATACTAATAAATTGTTTTGAAAAATGAATCATATTTAAAAAGGGTTATTTTGAAATATTTTTAGTAGTTTTCTAGTCATTATTATCAAAATTGGAATTTTGCAGTTGGTTTTTGTCATATGGAAAATTTTTTAAAAATTGAAATTATTTAAATTCTAATGCAGTTAAATATTTTTAGTATTTTTCTCATAATGTGTGAGTATTAAAGAATAGATACATATATATTTTTGGGGATGAAAATAAAAATTCATGCATTAGAGGGTTAATCAACGACCGGTCGGTAAGCGCTGTGGAGCAAACGTCGAATAATTGGCGGCCAGTCGATAAAGTGTTAAAAACCAAATAATCATGTCTCTGACAGCCTCTTTCTCCAAAATTCATCTTGCCAGTAACCAGGCGCAACACATTTAATTATGACCAAGGTCTCTCTACAATTTCATTTTTTCTTTTGCAGGCTGTTAAGACAGTTCTTACAAATCTCTTGATATCCCACGTGGAAATGCGTACTGAAGATAGCGAAGACGTCAAGGAATTCACCCACGTTCGAGATATTGAGAAGATAGTTGTTCCTCTGGGGGACAGGATATTATCAATCAAAAGTCGATTTTTAGATGTAAGTTTTGTTTTCATCAAGATATTTCTGCTTTATCATAGTGGTTTTGGAAATTTATTTTCCTATTTTTTTTTTGTTCTAAAGATTAGGTTAGAAGAACTCGGACAGTTTTAAACATTAAAATAATTATTTCTTAGTGTTCTTGAATGTATTTTTAAAAAAATATTTTTAAAGATCATAAAGGACATGGATTAAAATTAAAACTCAATTTCTTGATGTGCTGAATACTAATTGTCTGAGGGAAACAGACGCATAAAGAGTCGCCTAACTGTCAGGTTTTCCAGCAGTAAATATTTTTTTTTCTAATTTAGAAATCTTTAATTATAAAACTTAATTAATCTTTAATTAAATCTTAAAAATTTAATATAATGTTACTAAATTTTGAAATTTTAATCATGGATTAGCTATTTATGATCATTCACCACAGATTTTTTTAAGTTTAAAGAAATCAAATTTTCAATTAATAAGTAAATTTTAATCTTATGCAGTGAAAGCAAGTTTACATTTCAACCAATTAGCTTATCCCCCAGAGGGCTTTGTTTTTTCATAATATTTTAAATTTACTTTACAGAATAAAAAAAATATAATGGAATTGGTTTTGGGACAACCTCAACCATTGTTTTATTTTTAGTTGGTTGGAATTCTGAACTCATTTTGAACATCCAAGTTAAACACAATTTGGCTGAAGTGTTAATAAACTTGTTTTCGCTGAATCTTATACTATAATACGAGGAATTGGACCCAAGTCGAAAATCGCCCCAGAATTAATAAACTCCGGTAAACTTAGGGGTCTGGGGTTTTTGGCCACGACGAATCGATTGGCACAGATTTTGAAGCGCTACGGTCAAGCAGTTCGGAGTTACAGATAGGATATTTTCAAACTTCATTAGTTCGCCATAATGGCTACTTTCGTGATGCCATCTGCTAAAGCTATAAGCCTCTGCTTAAGCTATAAATGTTTAGTTAAGATTTTATTTTTTCAAATTTAAATAAATTCAACCTTGCTTTAAACTTTATTGAGTTTTACAGAAATGGTAACATGAATATTTTTTTAGTTCCAATCAGCAGACGATTTTAGTTCTATTCTGTTCATTGGCGATTTTTGGCGATCTTGAAAATTTAACGTATGGTTGCTATACTTATCGAGTTGAATGAAGTATGAAATGGAATGTTTACCACATTTCGACATTTTCGTTGCTTTTCAATTATACAAAGGTAATGTTTTAAAAGTCATAGGAAATGAAATGTAATTGATAATTGGCGTTTCGTTGAAAAGCAACGAAAATGTCGAAATGTGGTAAACATTCCATTAATACGAGGAATTGGTACCAAGTCCAAAATCGCCCCAAAATTAATAAACTCCGGTAAACTTTGGGTCTAGGGTTTTTGGCCACGATGAATCGATTGGCACAGGTTTTGAAGCGCTACGGTCAAGCAATTCGGAGTTACAGATAGGATATTTTCAAACTTAGTTCGCCATAATGGCTACTTTTCTGATGCCATCTGCTAAAGCTCTAAGCCTCTGCTAAAGCTACAAATGTTTAGTTAAGATTTTAATTTTTCAAATTTAAATAAATTCAACCTTGCTTTAAACTTTATTGATTTTTACAGAAATGGTAACATGAATATTTTTTTAGTTCCAATCAGCAGACGATTTCAGTTCTATTCTGTTCATTGGCGAGTTTTGGCGATCTTGAAAATTTAACGTATGGTTGCTATACTTATCGAGTTGAATGAAGTATGAAATGGAATGTTTACCACATTTCGACATTTTTGTTGCTTTTCAACGAAACGCCAATTATCAATTACATTTCATTTCCTATGACTTTTAAAACTTTACCTTTGTATAGAATAGTTCCCTTTCCAAACTCTAACTTTGTTTACAATGGTGCACTTTAACTAATGTGGCCAGACGTCCCGCTTTTGGGTGGACAGTCCCGCTTTTTTGTAAAAGTCCCGCAAAGTCCCGAAAAACGAGGAAATTGTAAATAAAATAGACTTTTTTTATGAATAATCGTTGTAAAACGCTATGACGTCTTTAGAAATTGTTAAATGAAGTTAAAGTCATCAACAAATTGGTATGGTATGGTTTCTGTTTGCCTGGAGCCACTGCTGCTGTTGAACGCGCCTTCCTTATCTTTCTTATACCAAGTGTGTAATTGTGTGAAGGGACTATTATGTGCTTAAAAAAATACTTAAAAAATACACGGGGGGGGGGGGGGTGATGGAGTGTTCCACTTTTTGATTTTGAAAATCTGGTCACATTAACTTTAACTGGTTATCTTTTCACCAATGGTTTCACAAATTTTCTTACGGTATGTATTGTTTTGATAAATCACAATTGAAAATTTAAATCTTCGAGTTAGCTTCGATACCTGTTTTCTCCGAGCAGAGCTCGGTCACCCGCTGGTGATAAGTTAAATTTTAAACTCATAATTTAAACAAAATTAGATTTTTAAGTTTGATTTCTGTTGGTAGTTGTTTTAAAAAACTCCTAAATTTTTTTAATTTGTTAAAATTAAATTTTCTATGTATTATGGGTCTTGCTGGAAAGCCCCATAGTTAATTGTTGGTTTCATTGTATCCCGCTACCTTATATGGTTAACAAATATGTTTATATCGATTATGTGGCATTGGAGTTTCAGATCTGAAAGGATGACTATTTTAGTTATAGAATTTGAAACTTAATTTTTCTTACTATTGTACTCAACTTTAAGCCATTTTTAAAAATTTATAGCAATAAAATATTTAAAAATATTACTTCCAATAAAATATTTATCATTGACGAATCCTGCCATAAATCTTTAAAGAATTTTAAATGAACAAAACAAATTAATAAAAAAAATCCATTCTATTAGCTTTATTAATAAAATGTTTGACAAAAATCGGTGAAAGATTACTAAAGTGACTGTGTAAAGGAACTGATGAATAAATTTGACTTTAATTTTTACAAAACAATCTCAGCTTATATTGCACAGTAATTAGATGTGTAAAAATTGTAAATAAAATCCCATATTTTCCTTAAGACTTTTATTTTTTTTTGTAATGAACTTTATTTAACCCTTTTTTAGGTAATAAATGTGTATTTGAAGCGCTTGACCCAGAAAAGAGTTATGACTTCCAAAAACCCTTCTTCGTTGTCTAAATATCAAGTTTTAAAGTTGCGGGAAGAATTCACCCAACATCCTCCTGACCGCATCACCAAGTTTGACTACGGTCTTGCGTTGGCTGATTTTTCACTTTGTATAAGCTTGTACCATGCCTACGAATTGCTGTTACTGCATGGAGCAAGACCTTTTCATAACTTCTTGTCAGGTAAGTAACAGTACACCTTCAAACTTTTTGTATTTGTTTAGCGGTCTGATTGCTAGCGATATTTTTGAAGAGCTTGAACATTCTCTCTAATATCCGCATGATCGTGCAATCCCTGTCGGAGAGGGGGGCTGGGGAGCCCAGTCGGTTAAGCACTCGCTTAGCATGCGGAAGGTCCCACGTTCGGGTCCGGGCATCCCCAAAATAGTTGCTGACCTATAAACGGCCCATGCAGCCAAAAATGTCCGACGAATAATACCCTGTGTAAGGGAGTGCACTTTAAATATCCTTCAAAGTCCTAACTTTGCTTACGATGTCGCCCATGACGGTTGCGTTGGGTGCCTATTCAGGTGTTGGCTCGTCACCTGAATGTGGTTCTAAAATACCTCGCCAATAGCCCTCGTGTAGCTCTAGTGCGACGATAATTCAAACCTAACCTAACCTGTCGGATAGGGATAGTTGATGCGGTTTTGACAACTTGTTTAGATTTAATTTTTTTTTAAATTTTAGATTAAAATGTTTATTTTACATTCCATAAAAGACTGCAACTTTTAAAAGTCGAAAAATAATGGAACATTAATTTTTTTTTAAAAAATACAATGCGCAAATTGTATTGCTTTCCCCCCCCCCCCCCCTGTTTATTCCCCTACTGTTATGTCCTCTTACACTTGGGTAATTTACATTAACATTTTGTTTTAGCTTTGTTTTTTTCTACCTAGGTATTCTTAATGGAGAGAAATCTATTCCACATGCCAAGGCTGAGCTTTTAAAAAACTTTGACTTTGAAGAACTTATGAGAGAAGTCCAAGTAAATTATATAACAGAATCAATTCAAAATGGACCAAACAATGTATGTTTTAATTTTTTTGTCTGTACTTAAATTTTGTTTATTTAAATAAGCTTGTGATTTAAATAGTGTATTGCTTTTTTATACAAAATGCATGGCAGAAGTATGGTTTTTTTTTTAGAATACATAACAATTTTTCAGGGAAATGTCCAGTTTCCCATCCAAAGAATTTCTTAAAAAAAAATTATTATTAAAATCAACATTATTCTTCATATAAAGTAGTTGAAACAGTATATTTTAATTAGTGACATTATATTTGCAAAGTTGATTGAGTTTTAGTTCTGAAACTTAAAGTTTAGGTTTTTTTTACATAAGTTTAACTAAATATGCTAGTATATTCTAATTTAATACAAGGACTGCATGACAGACAGATAAAAAAATTTAGCTGAAATTAAACATATTAGGCTTTTGTAAATCCTACATTCATGAGTTGGAACTGAAACCTATAAGCATTAAGAAATTGATATAGGATCTCAGTTATATAAATAAGAAAATGTGAGACGTTGGAAAGTCCATTTGAAGTTAAGCCACATTTGCAATTGGTCTCTGACGAGGACTTGAACTAGTTTTGCTGTTCCCCACTCATATACTAGACATGCAATTTGTAACTTCATTTCAAGTCAATTCTTATTAATTTATAAATATTTCTATTGTACTTCCTTCTGTAAATATCACACTGTTTTTTTTTAGAGTATGGGTGCTAATGGAACTCGGGTACTACCAGGTCATCCTAAACTTGAAAAACTGCTTGAGATCGTTTTAGGGCATTTTCGATCTATGGAAACAGGTATATCACTTATTACATTGTGAAACTTAACATTATTTGTAAATAAGTAAGCATTTAAAATATTATGCTGTACAAAGTGTTTTGTAGTGAATTAAAAAAAAAAAAATACTGTTAACTGAGAGGTTCATCAAGTTAATATGATAGAGAGGTCTTAAGATCTAAAAAGATGCATATTTTTATGCTATGAATGAATATTTGTCATTTTTTTAAAGAATTAATATAACTTAAATGCAATAAACTATACTTTGAGGCTTAACAGCCTGTTAGGTGGTCCAACAGGACCACAGGGCCAACAATACATTTAAGAATTTTCTTTAAAATTTAAAGACATATTTTAAATGCAATATGCCTTCATAATTTATTGCTGAAAATATCGTTTGCAACATTTTAAGGAATCAAACTTAATTTTTAAGCTTCATCATTTTGTATACTAATAAATGACTGCAATCAAAGGCGGAAAAGTAATTATCAGATCTTTCTCTATCAAACCATTCTAGTTTTAAAAGTTTAAAATAAATACTGTTGTAGCAGAAACGTAAAGAATAGCATCCATTTAGATGAATGTTAGGTCACAGAAGGATTTAAAATAAAATGTTTTTGTTTTTCTTTTTTTAAGGTTCTGGAACTAGTACAAGGGTAATGATCTTCTCTCAGTACCGAGACAGCGTTGAGGAGATTGTAGAGATGCTTAATTACCACAAGCCCTTGGTTAAAGTCATGAGTTTTATTGGGCAATCTTCCAAGTCTGCAACAAGTGTGGGGTATTCTCAAAAGCACCAATTGAAGGTAATTTTGCAAATTGAATTTAGTGTTATTTCAGATATTTGTTTGGGTGTGTCAGCTTAACAAAATCAATTTGTTTAGATAATATCAGTTTAGTTAATGTTATTTTATTCAAAACTGGATAGATTGAAAGGAAAATTAATTAGTTATTTGTTATTTGCATTATATTGGAATTTTTTCATTATCTGCTTTAATTGTAAATACAAATGCATGCCTTAAAAGATTTTAAATCCTTGATAGAATGGGTATTATTTATTATTGGATGCATATAAATGCAATGTAGTTCCTCTTGTTGTATCACACATCCAGACATATCACTGTCTGTTTTTTACAATTTTTTCTCAAAGATTTTATTTAAAAAAATCAACTTTCTAACTTCAAACTTTCTTATTTTCATATCCACTGCGGCCTGAAGTCTTTTGTACTCAACCCCAAAAATGACACAG
The DNA here is from genome assembly GCA_023701765.1 of Hylyphantes graminicola. Taxonomy (NCBI): domain Eukaryota; kingdom Metazoa; phylum Arthropoda; class Arachnida; order Araneae; family Linyphiidae; genus Hylyphantes; species Hylyphantes graminicola. Next base: position 67,496,487 of record CM043117.1, on the reverse strand, counting down.
GCACAAGAGACACACATGGAATAAGACAACACAAACACATAGATAGGTAACATTTATTGACCAGACACAAGCATCCATGCCTTACCGGGATGAGAACCCGAACCTTAAGCTCCCTAACCGTTGTGCTACCGGGTCGGCGAAGGGGTTACTGTACTTGAACCCCTTAACAAGGGGTTACTGTTTATTTTTGAAAAAAAAAATTCTATTATGCTTTGTGACATGAAATTTTATGTATTCTTTATTACAATATTATGCTAAAAATATGTACTAGTTTTGATTTTTGAGAAATCTATCCAATTTTAATGTGATACAAAACTTCGCTACTTTTAAATTCATTGTTATAAAAATACCTATTTTATATATCTATAAGATTTTAGAAAACTTTCTTATAAACATTCTAGGTGATACAAGATTTTCGCCAAGGTGGTTACAACACTCTGGTATCCACTTGTGTAGGGGAAGAAGGCCTCGATATTGGGGAAGTCGATCTGATCGTCTGCTACGACTGTCCCAAATCCCCGATTCGATTGGTGCAGAGAATGGGGAGAACTGGGCGATTGAGGAAAGGGAGGATTGTTATTTTAGTAGCTGAAGGAAAAGAAGAACAGGTATGATATGGAAATGTATTTGATTAATTCAAAGCAAAATTATCCTTTCTGTAGTGTAAGTCACGTTTGTAAAAAGGGATTATCCCTAAAACTTTTAACATTGAATGAAAAAAAATTTGCGGAAGGGCTGATTTACATTTATAAAAACTAAATAATGTCATTTCCTATAGTTAATTTGATTTAATTTTCAAATATAAAAAGCTTGTAATCTCCTCTTAAATTGTGAATTACACTGCAGTTCCATGGAATTAGCCATCATAAATAATACAGTTGAACCTTGTGAACTATGAATTAAAACAAGTAATTTTGTTTTGAACTAAATTTTTTCCCTATAAAGTTTGGAACTGATCGCAGGGGGTAACAGAACCTGGAAATCGGGGAATTCTCAGGGAACTTTTTAATTTTGCCTGAAGGACTAATCTTGGAGAAATGATCAATCTCTCTTACGAATCATGTTATAACATGATTATCTGATCACATGATTTCCCTATACTTATTCAGATTTTTGGAAATGTTGAAAAGTTAGGTATTCTAACCCATAATCCAGAAAGTCTTAATTCCTGCAATGTCTGTTTTAAATTTTCTGTACGTCATTGAATTGTGTGTTTTTTATGTTTTCTTGGTAATAGTAAAATCAGGGAATTTTTGTGAAAGTTGCAGGGAAATCATGGAAATATCACGAAACTTTTTTTCTAGGATTTTGTTACCACCCTCTGTGATGCTAAAAACCTGGTGTTAACGCAAATAAATTTGTATGAAATGAATTAGAATTTGCTTTTGCTATTTTTTTGTGAATTGCCTTCGTATGCATTGTTTTAATTGATGTTTCTTAAGTTAAGATTTTAAATTGTATCTTATATTCATAAATATATTTAAAATATTTTAAACTTTAAATTAAAAACAAAATTTTTTTAATTACAACAAAATGTCAGGACAGCTAACATGAATTCTCTAAATGTGAGCTATTTCGCTGATATGCCTTTTCAAGTTTATACGTTTGATGATTTACCTAATAAAAGAAATTTTGTAGCTACTTTTAATAACTTTCATACTGCAGAGTTACTGTTTATATTTTAAGCTATACCCCACCTTTTTTTCCCCAGTTTTTTTCCTTTTGCATTACACATCCTTTTCTTACAATTTGGTTTTACTTAATTAGGTGTATAATGGAGAAATATTTTTCTTTTAGTTTTTTCGAACAATTTGAATTGATTTTTTAAAATACTTTTTTTTAAAATTTAACCTCTTAAGACCCAAGCAAAATCCTACATGTATATTCTTAATTTAAACATAGTTTTCATACAAATATATGCTAAAAAGTATGTTTTTCAAAGAACTTTTTTTAAAAAAATTGTTTATAGTTACTTAGGGACAAGCCTTAAACTCTAAAAATATGCATTTTTTTGTGCTATAAATGTTAACTACAAATAAGTGATACAGCCTTTTTTTAAACAGATTATTTTAACATTGTTTATCTGCAAAATGCCATTAAAATTAACTACTAAAAGAACTTTTTGAAAAGTTTGTAAAAGAAATTAATTTTTTTTTAGAAACTCTAATATTGTATTGACTCTCGTTCAGCTTCATTTTTTTTATAGAAATAAATGACTCATACCTTTAATCAAAGGCTAAAAACTGACATTTGGATCTTCTTCTATCGGACCAGGCCAATTTCAGAACTAGTTTATTGTGTTAATTGTTTGTGGGGAGGTTTTAAAACATGTCCTAATGGGGAGGCCTGGTCGCAAAAAGTTAAGAGTCAATAAAAATTAAAAGTTGAATAAAAAAATAACTAGGGCTATTATCACACAGTAAATGTAAATAAAAATGAATTCCTTCCTTTTGGTGTTATGCTAGCAAAACATTTAAAAATTCTACTGGTTTTTTTTGCATCTTCAAACATGTGCAAAATTCAGGATTTTGAATATCTTTTGTCAAAAATTTCATACTCTCCACTGTGTTACTGTGTTTTGCATGGATTATTTTTCAATAATTTAAAATTTTTCTATTATAGATGTTCAACAGCTGCGAAAGCAAAAAGAAAGCCGTCCACCGAGCAATATCAAAAGGATCGGCATTCACTCATTTGTATCATAACAGTCCTTCCTTAATCCCGACTGGCGTGAAACCTGTTTGTGTTAAAAAAGTTGTGACAATCGAGGTTCAAACACCATTTTTGAAAGCAAGAGGTTAATATTTGTTTGATTAAGTTTACAATATTTGGAGATATTTTTATATAAATTAAGTCTTATTGATATATTTTTTATTTTTTTAGGAAAACCCCAAGAGTCTGCATTTTTAAATGAAAATGAGTTGGCAGAGTTCAATAACGATTTCAAGTTTCCCAAAAGTGAACATCCTTTATTGCCACAGTCAAGTTTTGTGTCGATTAAGGGTGATGAATCAAACCAGGTTAGTATTTTTATTAACTAGTGGTAATTTATAAAATTTATTCCATCAGGTCTTGCTTTATAAAATGACTTTAGGGGCACACAAATCGACCTTTGAAATAGATACCTACAAATATATTTTTTATTATAGAAAAGTTTGGGAAGTTTGAAATTATTTTTTGAGTAGATACCCTGTCAAAAGCACTATTTGCTTCTTCTGATCTTTCCAAGCTACCTCAACTCGTTTGTGATCTACATTTAGTTCATTGAATCAATTTAAGCATTTTTGATCTTTGGGTGCAACATCTCCTGAATTGATTACATTTTAGTTTAGTTAGAAAATAAGTAGTGCTATATGGCACCACCAGTTGCTTGAGACAGTCTTAACTTAAGAGGGACCTTCAAAGCCTCCGACAAAGATTTGGCCAGCGGAAAAAGTCTAGCCGTAATGATTATTAACTTTTGCTCTCATAATCATGATCAATGAATTTATATTTTAGTAATTTTAAATTCATTCATTTTTAAATTCAATTCATCAATTTTTGCAGGATAATAATGATGAAAACAGCAACTCCACATCCACTTCTGAAAATCCGGCCAACCTCAAACACAGGTTGTCCCTTTCAAGGTGGATGCTTTGGCAGACAACCCCACAGCAGACACACATGGTGTCACATTCGTCCAGATCTCTCCTGCTAGTTGAAATCGCAGACAAGATTAATTTCCCTCCTGAAGATGGAAATAATCAAACTATTGGTGGCCAAAATTCCATATTGAAGTTCCTTTATCCGAAGAATCCAAGTCAAACCCCAGTCGCTAATAGTATCATTGAAACCGCAGTTGATGAATTAGATCCGCCTGTTATTGATTTATGCAGTGGAGAAGGCTTTGGTGATTTAGATGACATGGACTTTGCACCGACTCAAGCAATCAACGGTGATCTATGCCCTATGGAAGTAGCTGATGTAAATGAAACAAATGATAATTTGGCATCTAAAAGTATATTTGATATTCCATCACCATCGAAATTTCAAGAAGGTAGCTTATTAGAAAAGCTTTTTGGAATAAAGTTGCCCACAGTTTCGTGCACATCAAGTAGTTTTTCACTAAAACCACCTCCTTTGTTACCTGATACTTTATCTGTCGAGAGCTTTTCTGGTGTCGTTATTGAGCCAGTGGCAGAAGCCAAAAGCTGCACTTTGCGAATCTTGAATAATAAAATGAAAGCCTGCTTGAAAAGGAAATCAAGAGAACTTGGTGTTAATCTTTATTTTTCTTTCATGGAAGCAAGGTTGAGTTCTATATCCAAAGAAAACGTATTTGAATCCTCATTTAAATCACAAATAAAAGCTAAAGAAGGTATCACATGTTTGGAGGATTCCTGTATTCCAGCGAAAGATGCCCAAATGAAAAAAATATTTGAATCTTCACTTATTGCACAATCAAATGCAAAAGAAAATATTGATGTTCCATGCACTCCAAAAAAGGATATTGCATCTTTCAATATTTCATTTACTCCAGAAAAAGTTGTTCAAGTTGGGAAAGCCTCTGGATCAACACTCATTGCCCAACCTGAAGAAGAAGATATCACATGTTTGGATGATTCATTTATTATTGCAGATGAAGTTGTACAAGCGAAAAATGTTTCTGAATCGTCACATATTACACCTCCAAAGGCAGAAGAAGATAAAGCATTTTTTGATATTTCATTTACACCAGTCAAAGCTGTCCAATCAGAATGTGAAGAGGATTTGGATAATACTCTGACTCCAGTCAAAGCTGTCCAATCAAAATGTGAGGAGGTTTTTGATAAAACTCTGACTCCGAAAGCTGTCGCATTTGATATTGATTTTGACATTCCGGAAGTTTTTGAGGAAAAGTTCCCCGATGAAGTTGAATGCAATGTAGAGCATGGTTTGCAAAGTCAAGTTGAAACTAAAAGAAAACTCCAGGAAACAAATAATAATCAGGATAAGAAAGATTCCAATTTCGATGGAGATAGTTCTATTATATTTGAGCAGTTCTTTTCTAACCAGGATGACGACATAGCTGATAAACTGGAAGCGTCTTTCTGCTCACCATTAATGATAAAGAAAGTTGTGTTTGAAAGTGATTCATCAAATAATCAAAAAGGAATATCTAAGCCTAAAAACTTAACTTTAGACAATGTAAGTATTCAGCAGGCAGAACCCAAGAAAAGCTCTGAGGCTACACAGTATGGTTTGACTCAGTTGGTTTCTTTAATTGATGACACTCAACCACCTCCTCTAAATACGGCTAAAGATATTAAGAATAATAAATATTTAAAATTGCCGCTCAGTACTACCCCCACCAAGTCAGATGGATTCAGAAGCTCGGAAGAAGAAATTGAACCTACCCCTCCTAAAGAGATAATTCCTGTTGCATCAAAGTTTTGCTATAGGAGTAGCAGTGTCAATCTTGATTCTGATTTATTACTAAACAATGTCAAGAAACACAAAACAAAAGCACAGCAGAAGCCTGGTTCTGTGAATTCTAAAGTGTCTTTTGATTTATCATTTACACCTACAAAGAATAAACCTGCATATCAGGAAACTCCCAAAGCAAGGCAGAGTATTGAAGATAGGCTGAATAGCACTCCAAGCTTAATGAACATTGCCTCACCAAAGAATGATGCAGGTATTTCCTTTGATTTATTCAATATAGAATGCTCACCTGAACCTAATACCAAAAATGGCGAACTTAAATTTAAGAATTCCCACAAAGTTCAGGATTTCGTTGAAAACACATTTTTGAATCCCGCTAAAGCAACAGATGCCTATTGCCCAGGTATAACCAACTCTAAAATTTCATTTGATTTATCTGAGATTCCAATTTCTACTCCTCAAACTATTGGTGAGAAAGCTAAAACTTGTGTGGAACAGGATGACTCCTTTTTTATTAAGAACTCTGTTGAGGGTAGTGAAGAAAATGTTCATAATCGCAATATTTCTATTAGTCCTAATGAGTTTGAAACCAATCTGTCATTTGACTTATCTGATGTTCAATTTTCTCCTGACAACTGTATTAGCAAAGTCGGCACGAAAAATGTGCAGCAGCAGAAACTTGAGCAATCAAATGCAAATACTTCTTTTGCTTTATCAAATTTATCTTCAAAAGACAAACAAGATCCCTTTAAGGCTTCAAATATTCACAAAGGCAGTAAATTTAATTTCAAAGAAAAAATTAAACACTGTCCCACTATTAGCAAAAGTGTTCCATCTTGTAGTTCAAATGCACCTGTATCGTTCGATTTATCTGATATTAAGTTTGCATCTAATACTGATGCAGGCCAAACGAACAAAGAACCAAATGTAAAGGTTAAAGCTGACTCCAAAGAAATACATTCTATTGAAACAACTGATCCAATTAAATCCTTTGAGTCTGAAGCGATTGACAAAGTATTTTTTGATATATCCTTTGATTTTCCTGAGGTAAATCCTGATTCGGGTTTAAATGCTGTTGAACCTGTAGTAAATAAATTGAAAGAAATAAACAATCAACCACTCAACCAAGCTTCAAAAAATTCAGTGTATTCTAATGAACCTGTTAATAAAAGTACTTTATCGACATTCCAAACTAGTTTTTCTGGACGAACTTCTACTTCAAATGATTTGATAGAAAGTAACCTTGGGAAATTAAAAGTTAGGCAGCAGTCGGAGCTTACAAATGCTATATCCAAACCAAGTACAAGCAAATTTGCCTGCCGCACTGAAACACTAAGTCCAATACAGCCTTTGAAACTGCATGATAAGAAAACTAACATCAATAGAAGTTCGAGTTCAAAATGCATTTCTGATTTTGAAGATTTCAAAGCTCCCTTCTCACCACCACCACTCTCCCCTGAATCACCGAACATATTTGCATTTGGTAGAAAGAGAAAACGACAAAATGTTCTGAATGATACTACATTAACTTCTCCATGTGCAAACGATGCTGAAACCGACGACTTTGAAGAACCTGCGCACAAAACAAGCAGATCTGTAATTATCCAAAAGAAGAAAAAGAGACAGAACGACAGAAATGAATTTTTACTCTCCCAAGCAGCAGTTTCTGGTTCTGATTCTTCTGACGATGAAAACGACGTCGATGCAGACGAGCTAGAAGCAAGTTTCATAAACGACAACACTGTTGTTGAAAGCCCTTTAAATCAGTATGCAATGTATTTACAATCCTTAAAAGATGTTGGCGTGCCCAATAAATTCAAGATTAAAGAAAGATCCAACAGAAACGTACAGATATATTCTCAACCAGTCGAAGAAGATCGTTCAGACTACATGCTGGACAGTTTCTGTGTCGATGACGGGGATGTGGCTTTTACCAGCTCAAGTGACGAAGTTGAACGAATGGTTGTGAATAATGAAGTTAAAAATAACACTAGGAAACGTAAGCGAATTATTGCTGCAAACGACACAAGCTCTAGTGACGAGGAATTTGTGAGAAAGCTAAGTTCACATGAAGATGAAGAAATATTTGTACGCAAATTGTCTCCCAAAACAAATTTTCTCTATAAAGACAAAAGCTCTAAACTTCGCAGAAAACTGATTCCGGATAAGTCAAATGATTGTAGAAATACCCATTACACAGAGAAGAGCACCAATAAAGCTGATAAAGAAAAGGACAAAGTTTCTAAACAGAAAACCCTAAGTAATATTTGTCAACCTTCAACTTCAGCTGTAATTAATAAACCATCAACTTCAAATATCAATCACTCGATGCAAACAAATAGCAATTTTCCAGTAAAAAAATGGAAGAATGATTCTGCTGGATCTAAACCCATCGAGCATGGAAAATCTCTCCCTGCATTTTCAAACTCTGACGTCAAACCCAAACCAAATGAAGACTTGGAAAGGTTTGCAAATATTTCCTTTGATATCGGCTGGGACGATGTAGATCCTGGATTGGAAAAGAGTATTGTCATGGACCGTAACTTTCCCAAAGCCAGTAGTGGTAGTACTAGTGCATCTAACTTAAAAGCTACCGCTGACCCAAGTGCCACGATATCTTCAAACACAAATCGGCTGCTGCAAAATGTAGAATCTGTGGATGCCTTAAATAGAGATAGGAAATGCTCCATTTCCAGTTTTCCATTAGACTCCAGTCTTGCTTCTACATCAAACTGTTCCACTGGCCTCAAAACCATACTGGTCGATTCTCGCGAACTGGCCAGCGGCAAACCCGTGATCTCGTGCCTCCGCAACAAGCACGGCGTCAACCCTTTCGTCATGCAGCTCGTCTCTGCGGACTACGTCCTCAGCAACAAGGTGGCCGTGGAGAGGATCCTGGATTCCGATTTCCCGAGCTTCGGTCTGCCCATGAAGTTCGTCGAGAAGGTCAGGGCGATGAGCGAACTCTACGAGAAGTCGCTGGTCGTCGTCGAGAAGGACAGCCGCAAGAAGGCCCTGGGCTTCAACAAGCTCAGCACCAAGCACTTGCAGTTCGCAGTCCACGCGAACCTCCATCCGTCGATCCGCGTGCTGTACTCGAATTCGGTGGAGGAGACGGCCGGCATTCTATTCGATATAATTGAAAAAGAAATCAAAAAAGGAATGCAGATCGAAGTTCCGGTTTCGCTGAGTCCAGCTAGTCAAAAGTTGTATGATTTCTATCTCAGTCTACCTCATGTGAGTCCTATTTGTGCTTTTAATTTCGTCTACCGATTTCCTTCTCTTACGATGTTCTTCGGCAGTTCCGCGGAACAGTTAAAAAAGGCTGGATTCATATCTGCTCGTAAGGCGGCAGCTATAGTGCATTTCCTAAAAAGCGAGCTGCTAGTTGCCTCATTTTCATGAAATGGGACCAAAATTGTAAATTTGTTGTGCCAGTTGTAAATAAGTTGAATTGTTGCGTTTGTGTTTGAGATATATAACAAAAGAACACTTGTTGTTTTATTTTGTCTTCGAAGATTTATATATGGTTGCTGTGCAACAGTTATCATTGTACAAAATGTATATACGGATAAAATTATAATTTTTGGTAAAAGAAAAGGAGGTTAAAAAATTATGTGTGCAAAAACTGTGAGTTTCTCTCAGGGAAATTCTATGTAGTAAAATGTCATTTTATTATTTGTATTTAATTTGTCATATTTGTATCAGATAATATTCCAATACAGAAAAACTAAGAATTAAAAATTCTTTGCTTAATCGGAATCTTTCATACGTTTTTTTTTTTTTTTAATATTAAAAATAAGGCCTTGATATTTATTTGGATGTTAAAATTATCCAGAAGTGAATTTTTAAATGATCTAATATAGGGAGACATGATAACTCTTTGATTTGTTTAAAATACCTTATTGCCTGTAAATCACGAGAGAAATGATATTCAGGGGTGCCAGACTTCCGCCGAACGGCGGAATTCCTCTTTTTTCCGATTTTTTCAAAAAATTCCGCTTTTTCCGAATTTTTCAGAAAAATCCGCTGAATCAAGCTTTTCAAAAAATTACGAAAAACTTTTAGATTTTCTAAGTTTTCAAAAAAAAAAAGAAAAAAACGTATTAACAGGGTTTCCGCGCATATGAAAAGTCGAGAGTTTGGACATTGGGTTAATTTTGTCATAAGTATTGAATTTGAGCAAAAAAACGATCAAAAGTCATGTATTTCAGCAAAGAAACGTCCGAAAGCAATAAAAATCGATATATATTTATTCGCAACTTTCGGATCGCTGGATACCTTCGCATCGCTGGAGTTTCGGGAATTTCGGATCACTGGAGTTTCATGACTTTCGGATCGCTTTAGTTTCTTGTCTTTCGGATCGCCGCAATTTCATGTCTTTTGCAAAGCTGGAGTTTCGTGTCTTCCGGATCGCCAGAGTTTCGTGACTTCCGGATCCGCCGGACTTTAGCGACCTTTTTAACGCTGGTGTTCCGCGACTTTCGGATCGCTAAGGTTTCTTGTCTTTAGGATCACTGGAGTTTCGGATCGTCGGACTTTCAGAACGCTGGACTTACGGATCGCTAGAGTTCCGCGACTTTCAGAACGCCGGAGTTTAGTGTCTTTCAGAATAACGCCGGATTTTCGTTAATTTTCGGTTCACTGGAGTTTCGTGAGTTTCGGATCGTCGGACTTTCGGAACGCTGGACTTCGGCGACTTACGGATCGCTAGAGTTCCGCGACTTTCAGAAAGCCGGAGTTTAGTGTCTTTCGGAACGCCGGAGTTTCGTGAATTTCGGATCGTCGGACTTTCGGAACGCTGGACTTCGGCGACTTACGGATCGCTAGAGTTTTGCGACTTTCAGAAAGCCGGAGTTTAGTGTCTTTCGGATCGCCGGAGTTCCGCGACATACGGAACGGCGAAGTATATTGTTTTTCGGATCGCCGGAATTTCGTAAATTTCGGATCACCGGAGTTCCGCGACTTACGGAACGCCGGAGTTTATTGTTTTTCGGATCCCCGGAATTTCGTAAATTTCGGATCACTGGAATTCCGTGACTTTCTCGATTTTCGGAACGCCAAAGCTTAGTGTCTTTTGGAAAATCCGGAGTTTCGTGAATTTCGGATCGCCGAAATTCCGCTACTTTCGAATCGTTGGAGTTTTGCTACTTTCGGAGTTTTTTTTTTTTCAATTTTCAGGTGGCAGGAGTTTTTAGATGTTCTGATAGGCAAAGTTTGGGAGATTTTCAGATCGCCGCAATTATTAATATTTGAAAAAAGTCATTGATTTTAAATTCGATGAAAATTCCGGTGGTAGAGAGTAAGAGATGCATCCTAAATTTAAACTATTATTAAAAAAATAAAATTATGCCAGTAGTTTTGCCAGTAGGCTTTTCTGTAACTGGTTTTATGGTGATTTATAAAGTGTTTTTTTAATGCAAGAGCAACCCTTATTAGAAGGAGGAATGCAATTGCACTATACGACACACTTATAAGAGAACAAAGAAATTCCTGATATAATTAATCAAAGAAAATTTTAATACATATAAAGCATTACTTCTCCAATAAGTTCACATTAAAGAAAAAAGATTTTGTTCACTTTATTAATCTAATTACATTTTGAAATCATTTTATGGTGCAATAATTTATTTCTAAAATAAATTTGTGCACTTGCCCATTTAACATAAAAATTGTCTACACAAACACTATAAATTGTTTACTATGTTTGTGTTGTCAATTTTCGAGTTGTTTCAATTTGAATTTTTTATTTGAGATGCTATTTATATAGTCATAAAAAACTGTTAACTTAGACACGGAAAGTCATGAATTTGGGACTGTCCGTTTTGGCAGAAACCCTATATTGTTACTCGCGTGATTTCCTCTTTTTTGAATTTGGCCACTTTCACCCCTGGATATTGAAACTCAAGAGACAATTTTGTTTTTACCACAATGCTTATATTGTATATTATTGTTTAATTGTAGTTTTTGACACAAAGAATGTACAGTAAAAACTGCCTTACCGTCTGTGATACATTTTAAGTGACCGTTAAAAGATACTTTGAAATATGTAATTTTTTTTTGTATGTATTTTTTATACGTAAATTAAATTATCTTTTGTATATTATTCTGTATTGTATTATTGTACCTTTTGCATCTTGAACAAAAGTTGTTACAAGTTAATTGTTATTCAAATATTTATCATAATCAACACACGGTATTATTGAGATTTTTTTTTCCTCCAAAAGAGAACGTTTCCTCTTTAATTAATCACTTCGCTTTAAGGAAGTGTGCTTTATTTTTTAAACAGGGAATGTACAGGGTGTCCAGAAAAGAACTCCCTGATTTGAAAATTAAATATCTGGAAAACCAAGATCGATAGAGGGATGCAGTGAACGATAAATTAAACTGCTGTTGGAGCATTCCAGCGTTCCGTGTGTTACATTCGGACCACATTTTCAGTATATTTGTTACATTTTTGGTTTGAAAGCAGTATAAAACAAATAAGATGACAACTTATATCTTTTCTCAGATGTTTAATGATCTTATTAAGCTAATCGGAATCTTTTTAAACTAAAAAGTTACGCAGATATAATTTTTTCATTTCGCGTCACGTGCGTTTCCATTTAACAGGGTTATTTTCTTTTCTTCTTCTATTATTTGCATAATTCTGCGAATTATGCAAATACTCATGAAAATAAAAAATATCAATAGCAAGCTAAGTAGACAAGCTTTTAAAAAAGTGGCGTTGGAAATCTGAGTTACAAATAGTCAGACTACAATAAAATAAATAGCGCCGTCCCGTGTGTTGCACTCAACGTTCCGTGTGTTACAGCGTGCGAATTGATTTGCAGTTCAGTTTTTAAAATCCTAATATTTTAAATGATAAACACTTTGGTTAGCAAATAAATAAATAAATATAGGAGTTTAGTGACATATTTAAATACACAATTATTTATTATTTAACTTTGGTAAAGCACATTTTTTGATATTTAATTTTTTATAAAAATATAAAAGTTCAATTGCTAATTTTAAATATTGTTCTTAAATTTTCAACTACACTAAAACCGACCTTAAGTTTGCAGCAGAGAAATGTACTGCGCGAAGGAAACTGGGTAAACAACGCAGCTGGCGCCGAAATTTCGCCTACTTTGATTGGCTCCTCCTTTGACCCTGATATTCGTGCACCCTGTTACGTCAAAATCGAAGGGAAAAATAATTAAAATACCCTCTAACTGAAGCTAAACTAATAAAAATAATAAATTTATGTCTTGAAATAACAAATAAAATTGTTTATTGAATGTGAAACACCTTTTTTTATTCGATTCTCGCACTCGAAAATGAGAACTATTTACCCTTTTTCTCGTAGAACATTTGTATACTGCAAACTTAATGTGGGTTTTATTGTAGTGAAAAATGATTCCTACCATATTGCAAATTACACAACAATAGCAAGCACAATTTTTATATAACTGTATTGAACAGTTCAATGTGACTGCCAGAGTCACATTCAACATGGTGAATTTTTCGTATTCCTGGTACCGGAAACAAAGTAACTCAAGGGTTAATATCCGTTATTTTGGATGTTATATCCGATTGTCAAATATGAAGGACTTTGGTATTCGGAATTAAGTTTCCGACAATATCCGCCAAATCCTTTGAATGCTGGACGATGGTCGGATTTGTTCTTTTACTCATAACTTCTCTCCGCACGAGAGATTTGGCATTGCCACCAACTCCGTCGACAATGTCTTTCCTGGGAGACGTTGCGAAATAATTGCATTCAAATGTTTTTTTTTTCTTTTTTAAAATTGTAAATGAAAGTTGTTAAAGTAAAACAATTCACTTTCGTTAAAATTAATTTTGTTAAAACATAACTGTTAATATCAATAAAATGCTTAATTTGAAGTAATGATTTTGCAACACATAACTTTTCTAAAGACAAATGGTCCCAATGCATCCTCAAATGGGTACATCTGCCAGAGCAGGTGGCTGAAACTTCCATAGCGTAAATGATAACGTTTTTAGTTTTGCAATTGTTTTTAATTTTTTTAGTAAAGGATTTTTTTTTTTGTTTTATGGTGTTTTATAAATATATACATGCATGTTTCCATAAGCACGCATTTCAATAAATGAATTTCTCAGGATAAATCTCGTTTTTTATACTACACGTCAACTAGCTCCCACTCCCGTTTCCTTCATCATTGCCAAAATCGTTCCGTGCGTTTCAAGAAATAAATTGCCAAATTCTTGCTTAATTTTTAAAAAAACATTTTGAAATTTTTTCTATGTGTTCCCCATGTGTAACTAGCTTATAATTAATAAAATAAGCTTTGTTAAGCTTTTTTCACAGTTTTTATGTATAAAAAGTTATAGGTTTTCGTTCCGTGTGTTGCATTGAGCATCAAGTAATTCATATTTTACCGAGTATTTTTTTTTAAAAAAAAGCGATGCACAAAATATCTGCCTAAGATACTCAGAAAAGATGCATTTGCAACAATATGCGTAAAAAAATTCATTTTACATGTTTTTTAGCCCTTAAACGTTTATCATACATCTGGCAATTATTTCACTTGAAAGATCTATTTCTAAATCGGTCTAGTTTATTGCATTTTTTCACACTAAAATTGAATTCAGATTCGAAAATCAGTATGATTTATTTGAAATATAAACCTTTAACTACATGTGACAATTTTTTCAGAATTTTATTTGCACTTTAATTTTTTGGCACTTCAGGACCACTTTCCTTGGAATGCTCCTGTTGTATAAAATTCTTACAGCTTTCACAATAAACACATCATCTTTACTTCATCCCTCTATCGATCTTTGTTTTCGAGATATTTATTTTTGAAATCAGGGAGTCATATTCTGGACACCTTGTAGGAAAGAGTAGTACAATATATACAGTAATTTAGCTTCAGAAGTGCACCTCACCACAGTTTAAGATGGCTATATAGTGATCTCGAAACTAAGATATGACCACAAGTCGAGCAGAAACACGCTTTCAGTGGGTGGAGCTACTGACCTCACTAAGACCCAACCTTTCCCGAATCCAACCAACCACATAACTGAACTTAATGATTGACTCCGTCAATCAAACATGCCTTTAGACAAGGGGGGTTTCAACCCCTCCGATTCTAAGAAAGTGAGGGGTGACCTGCCGGGGGGAACATCTGGTCCTCAATACTCAATGATCCTGGCCATTTCACCTATCTTACTTTCAAGCAACCGAACTTACGAGATAACAAAACCAGTTCTTCAGTTCTTGGCCTAAAAAGAGTCAGGGTAACTTTAGAGTCGTTTTTCATAGTGGATGCCTATATGGGATTTTGTTATTAAAATATAATCTATTACACGTGAGAATTTGGTTTCTAAGAAAAAAATTTCGCAAAAATATAGTTGTTTTTTTCGGTAATTTGTTTTAGTTGTTTTCATCTGAAAAGCAGTTCAGGTGTTCAGAAAACTACTTGAAAGGCTGTAGATATGTGTGAACGATATTGATAATTGTTCAAATTGCTAGATTGATTAGTCTCGTCATCAGCAGATTATCATCAGCGAACAATTACAGTAAATGAGAAAACATATAGAAGCAAAATTGAGAAATAAATTAAGTTTGCAAAGAGCAAATTTTCTCATTAATATTTTCAGCTAAGGAAGCGCAGTTGAACAGCTGAACAGTATACTATTTTTAAATAAAATGGGTTTTGTAAACAATAGTAATAATATTTATTTCACAGCTAATAATAAATATTACTTACAAGTCCTTTTTGCAGAAGGGAAGAAAACAGCAGCAAAACAAAAATCCTTGCATCACTCAAAATCTATTTACATTATTATTTATCTTTTTATAAAAGAAAACGAATCAAATTGCAAGATATATAACATGAAAAAAATGAAATTTTTTACAAAAGAAATCTAGATATTTGTTACATGCTTTATCAGGAACATGTGAAAGAATAAATGAAAAACTAATAAATATAATAATTTATGCGTGATCGATATATTTTTTCTTATAATGATTTATTAGGATCTTTGTTTTTGAATCATGATTTTTTTTTCAAAACCTTTTTTGAATATCAAGTTGTTTTTTTATTTACACATAATGCACACAAATAAAAATCTCCAAGCACATTATAGTAGGGTACAATTACACAACAAAACAAGTTGGTTTGTTATACAGAATCTGTCACTTATACCGCTTCCACACAACATTTTACGCTCAACAGGAAACACCTCAAAAAGAAATTCGCCAAACAGGGCTTTTGGCTAGTTCTAATTCAAACTTTTATAAGCACAAATTAATAGTTTTCTTTAATCTTCTTCTGCAGATTTGATAATTAATCTTTATCGTTTGCTATCTTTTTTTTTTTTTTTGAAGTTCGAACTAAAAAACTTTGCAGAAAACTTTGAGACACTTACCAATCAAGAAGGGGGAAAAAGAATGGAATCATAAAAAACAAACTCGTCTCTTGACCACGGTTCTAAATTACGAGGCGTAATTGGATGTGTTGGCCGTAATTAGCCATAATTGGCTACTCCTCGTAATTATAATCTTGGTCAAGAGACGAGTTTCTGTGTTATAATTTCATTCTTTTTCGTAATAAAGAAACTCGTCTCTTGACCAGGGTTCTAAATTACGAGGCGTAATTAGCTGTGTTGGCAGTAATTGGCCATAATTGACGACGCCTCGTAATTTAGATTCTGGTCAAAGGACGAGTTTGTTTTTTATGATTATTCTTTAGGATTTTTATGATTCCATTCTTTTTCCCCCTTCTTGAATAGCAAGTGTCTCAATTTTTGATGCATTTGGATTATTCATTTAAGCTACAGACCACTCCGAATAGGGAGCGTTATTTAACCCGGCAACACTCGCATGGGGTCTAATAGACCCCAGATAGATTAAATACACTTCTAGATCTGAAACTCTGATTGGATTTCCATTATAAGGATTTTCTATATTTAAATTGACTTAGACACTAACTCCCCCAATTGTGTCTAAGAGAACTAATGTAATGTTTCACGGCTGCCTTTTTCTAGCCTCCATTAGGAGCTTTAGCACAGTCAATTGCGCCTCGTAATTTAGAACCCTGGTCAAGAGACAAGTTCCTTTTTTTCTAAAAAGAATGGAATCATAAAACGAAATTCGTTTCTTGACCAAGGTTTTAAATTACGAGGCATAGCCAATTATGGCTAATTAAGGCCAACACATCCAATTACGCCTCATAATTTAGAACCCTGGTCAAGTGACGAGTTTGTTTTTTATGATTCTATTCTTTTTTTTCCTACTTGATTAGTACTTTCCCCCTTCTTGATTAGTAAGTGTCTCAAAGTTTTTGCGTTTGGATTATTCATTCAAGCTACAGACCACTTCGAATAGCGAGCGTTATTTTATAACCACCCTGTACATTTCGAAGAAACAGTAGATTTGCAATCGGAAAGTCCAATTATGCTAATCACAAATCAATCATTAATAGTGTATTAGTTCCGTTCGACACTTTGGGGGCGCTAGGCATCAGATTGAGTTCTCGGTTTAGAAGATTCTTAGTCTATGGTAAGTTAGCGCGAGTGCTGCCGGGTTAATAACCACCCTGTACTTCCTTATAGGTTTGTGAAAATAAAGATTGAAAAATCATTACAAGGCAGATCATATTCGTACATCGTAAAAACTAAATATACAGCGAATAAGAGCTGTACACTAGCATTTTGTCAGGAGTAAGTTAGAAACAAAAAGCAAATTATCAAATATGATGTCATTTATATATGATCTGGTCTTTCATATATTATTCTGAATAGTCACAAGAATCTTTATTTTTTTTAAATAATGATTTGGCTTCTCAGGATCTTTTAAACATCACATTATTTATCGATTTATATGAAATACGCATATATGTAACTTTAAACCTTTTGTAAGAAGGTGCAAATACAATAGAGGAAATACGTTCATTTAAACCTTTAATATATAGGACAAGAAAGCAGCTCTTGGTTCTCATCTCATCACATTTTTGTTTCTTTTCCTTCCTAAAACGAAAGTGTGACTAGTGATAAATAAAAGTTGGCATTTTCTTTATATTCCTACTGTGTGAGCTCTTTGCCTTGATGCTGTTTGCTGCAAAGATCACCGATAATACTATTGTCCAACTAATACTCTAACAGATGCTTTCTTTTTTTACTTAGTCGACTAAAAATCTTGGTCTGTGGTTCTCCTCCGAAAGGCAGACTTCAAAGGCGATGAATAAAATTCGGCTTTTCCCCTTTGTATTGTAATCCCATTTTGTGAACCCTTTATACTAATGCTTTTTTGTGAAGTTATTGAGTCCCACTACCAGCTTCGATTTTTCCTTTTTTAGATTTGTACAAAGTACAAACGTACATTTTTTTAATCCAGACTTTCAAAGCCACTTTCTATACATTTTATTTACAAAAAAAAAAAAAAATCATTGTTTTTAATGTTTGTAAAAAGGAAATTATTTAATTCTCACGCTCCGACACAGCTTTTTGTTTTGTTGTATAATTTTTTAAAATTTATTTTGTAACACTTTTTTTCATTATTTTTTTTCTTATAACAGCAATATCTTACAATCATGTAACACACAGTTGAGCCAGAACTTACTTATGACACATTTCACTTCAAATTGTCTTTCTTTAAACATTGAAACATTTCTTTAGAATTGTTAAAAAAAATATGTATATTATCCGTATTTTCCATTCAAATTTTAAAATGTAACTAAAATATTGTCTGTGGTGAGTGAAGTAAAATATTGATTTTGAAACAGTCATTTGTCTTACCAACATTTAATATATTATATGTAGTAAAACCTCTTTATTTCAACTAGATATAAAATTGCAATTTTTATTTTAAATCATCGCTTCCAAACAAAAACCATTTATTTCCATGACCAAAAAAATATAACTGAATGGAAAAGTAATTATGATAATTTCTAATGCAACTTGTTCAAAATAAAGGCAATGCCCATAGAAAATTGGCATTTGATAATTTTTTAATAAAATCTTAGGGTAACCAATCATCCATATTATTACTCCGCGAGTTCAGACGTATGACCTAGATTCAGTAAAGATAGGGGTTCTCTTCTCAAAGCAGTGAAGAAATGGAAAATAAACGTGGACCCGCAATAAACAGGTTAGCAGCGACTGCGGTTTTTCGTAGAAATCCCCCTTCGAAAGTGGTTTAGGATCCCCCCCTCCTGAGAACACATGTCAACCTGAGACGCTATCGGTAGGAAGAAAGAGAAGTGGGAAATCACCCGTGTCCATGATAACGCTACTTGTCCCCTAATGACCTAATGGACGTGGGCGTGACTTGTAGGAGGCGGGGTTTGCACACATTTTTAGACACTTGTCTTCACATATCAGTTAATATCTCAAGTTTAAATTATCCAATTTCAATTTTCAAAGTCAAGTTTAAGACAGAAATTTTCAATCTCAGTAACTGCGTATTCACTTTTTTAATATTTTGTTCTCAATTTTAACAAAATGAAGATAAAGTTTAACTTTCATGTAATTTTTTTTCACAAAAGTTTCAACAAAAATAACGAAAGGGTAATGCATCTTCAAGTCAAAATCTGTCTAACGGCACAAACCGCGTGAAAATATTCCAATAATTACTTGTGATATCATCAAAAAACCATGTCGATTTTACCATAGAGTTACTATTGAGATGCGACCGGTAGGGGGCGTCTAGTGAACCCTCTTAAGTATGCAGTATAGAAATGTTCTACGGGAAAAAGGGTAAATAGTTCTAACTTCCGAGAGCGAGAATCGAATAAAAAAAGGTTTTTCACATTCAACAAATCATTTTATTCGTTATCTCAAGACATATTTTTTATTATTATTATTTGTTTTTGCTTCAGTTAGAGTGTAATATTAATTATTTTCCCCTCGATTTTGACGTAACAGGGCGAACGAATACCAGGTCGGACGTTATCGCGTAGGAGCGACCAATAAGAGGGGCAAAATTCCGTTTGTTTACGCGCGATTCCTCCGCGTAGAACATTTTAATGCTGCTAACTTAAGGTGTGTTTTGGTGTAGTGATATCTTGAAGCCTCGGTTCAAATACGGTTTTAGGCACTCTTATCCGTTAACGGCAAATGAGACCGAAAGTGATGATCCGCGGCTTACTTTAATGAAAAGGTCAGGGAAGCTGACCCAAACTTGAGAATGGAAGGATAGAGTGACGTCACTGTTCCGAGGGCCGAAGATAAAGAACCACGCGGATCTCTAAAAATGTGATCTGCTGTGAACGATTGGTTCCTAATAGTTTGCCAGATCAGTAGGGCGAGTTTGGCAGCGCTTCTGTCTCCTTGGAAAGTTGAGTAGCCAGTCAATGACCGCGGGTCTCCAAACCTAAGTGTCTCTGTGTTGATCCAATAGGGGGGGGGGGGGATTTTCTGAGCCACCTTTCTCCGGCTGTGTTGAATATTTGTACAAACTTTTTTTTTAAATGTGATAAATGCAGATGGCCTACAAGACTCGATAATCCCCCTTTTGAAATGGGTTCGAATATTGTGTAGTAAAATTGTTTAATAAAAATTTTAAAAAAATATTCGAACATATTTCAAAAAGTGGAATTATAGGACCCTTTAAACCAGCTACATTCATCACATAAAAAAATCCATTAAGGATATTAAATACCGCGAGCTGGTTTCCAAACCGAATCTTTCAGAGCTCCATAATCCCACTTTTTTTAAAATTGGCTATAATTTTGTAACATTATTTATTGAAAATGAAAATATATTCGAATCCATTTCAAAAAGTTGATTATAGAGCCTTGTAAGCCAGCTACACTTACCTCTGCAGCTGTATTTATTATTATAAAATACCGTTTGTAAAAATATTTCGTACAGCAGAATTTATGTGGCTTTAGAACATGTTTTTTCCCATTTGGATGAACACATACTTCGATTTTAGAGACTCTCTTCCATTCCCCCTTAAATGTTAGTGAAACAAATTTACAACTTTTGTCTACAAAAGAATGTACTTCCTGCATAGAAGCATTGATTAATTTTTTTTATCGGCTTTAGTACAAAGATAATCAATATCTCAAAATACTAATACCACTGATATCAATCAGTTTCCATATTTTTAACAAAGTGCGGTTAGGTTTCTGGTTTGTTTATATATTTAAAAACTTATTATGTTTTGTGACTTAAGTTTCTACTTACTACTTAAGAAAAAGTAAACAGTTTAATAAGTGAAATATGTGGGCTTGTCAGAGATAATAGTGGAAATATCTAAGAAATTTGATAAGCAACGGTGATTTTTATTCTATCTATCAATACAAAAGAGATTGCGATGAAACATTTACGTAAGTTTTGCTTTTTTTACTTGGTTTGGTTTCTGTTCAGTTGAAAGGCCGACATTCCAGGAATGATTTCCAGCAGAGCAAACGAGGCACGTGCCCAGGGCCCCTCTCTTTTCTCAAATTTTCTTCATAAGCATTTATACTCGATATAACTGCTCCCAAACTTAACTTTTAAGAATGAATCAATTTTTCTTTTAACATTAAGGATTGATCGTTATATTTTCTCTCAAAAACTATTAATGCAAAAATGTTAATTACTAAATTGAATTAAATGTTAATTACTAAATTCATTACTAAAAATGATTAAGCACATATCATACGAATTTATTTCAAAATCAATTAGTAGTTAAGTTAACATTAAAGCGAAGCAAGCTTAATTAAACGCATTTGACTTGTATTTCAGCTGGCATTTAAATGTTCTGGTTGAGTTAAATTTAATTATCGTAGAACTGGAGCAACAAGGGTTATTGCGAAGTTCTGGAATATTATTTAACAACAAATACATTTTAATTTATAGTATTTTCTGACCATTTCCTTTACTAATAAAAAAATTCTTATACGAGAATGATTGACATTTTTTTTCGTTGGGATCGCACTTAACTCTACACAGAACGTCGCCAGCTCCTTCTCACAAAAGAAGACTCTGAACTGGAGGCATCCGGTTCGGCCTCCGACAAGACCGACCACCGGCCGTCCTTTTCGGCCCTGGAGAAGAACCTCCTTCAGAAAGACGACGAGCCCGTCGGCATCCTCTCCGTCCTGTTGACCATGGTCACCATGGTGACCTACACCATGGACGTCTCTTCGTCGGCCGTCCTCTGCTACTGGCTGTTCGATGTCCGGAAGTGGTGGTGGTGGATGACGGTCGGACCTCTGCTCACGTCGCTGGTGGTGGTCAATGGGTATGTACTTTTATCCTCAGGACCGGATTTTAAAATAGGCTAAATAGGCTGTAGCCTAGAAAGGTTATTTTGGGGCAGCAAATTTTACTTCCGTTTTCAGAAAATTAAAATATCTGTTTTTCAATTTAAAAGTTTTCTATTTGTATTGTATTTCGCAAATTTATTATGCTCGCAATCTTGGGATTATGAGGCTGGCGCATCATTGATCCTCACAGCCACTGAGCCCGGCTCTTAAAAAAAGTATGGTAAAGTCAAATGAAGAGAATGAACTACAAATCAGTATCCATAAATGATAACTATTAAATGAGAACTATCAATAAGTCGATATCAATAAATGTTAAAACACTATCAATAAGATAAATTTCCTCTTGGCCTGCAGGTTCAGCATGCGGTGGTACGTGCATGACGCCCACGAGGAGGCGAAAGACCACCTGCCCAGCGTGACGGCCGGACACTGGACCATGAGAGGGATGTTCCATCTGGTGCTGTTGGGTCCGCTCATAAGGTGTGAGTTGTTGCTTTCATGCTTTTCATAAGGCTGCTCATCACCCCCATTCCCCGTCCTCCATCGATCGGGCTTGCTAATGTTAAGTCTATGGGGGGGGGGGGGGGGATGGTGTTTGTTCCAAAATAAAAAGCAAAGAAATCATAGGAATATTTTGATGCGTTTTTTTTTAAATTCATAAAACTCCAATATAGTTGTGCTTTTAGAGGTTATTTTTTTAAAAAACGCTATTTACTTTTTTTTAATCAAAATTTTTTTCGATTAAAAAAGAGTAAATAACGTTTTTTAAAAAAAATAGCACAACTTTATTGGAGTTTTATGAATTAAAAAAAAACGCATCAAAATATTCCTATGATTTCTTTGCTTTTTTGGAACAAAAACCATTTTTTCCCCATATACTTAACATTAGCAAGCCCGATCGAAGAAGGACGGGGAATGGGGGTGATGAGCAGTCTTAAAAGGGACTGTCCAGTCCCATAGAGCTGATGCATTTGTTTTGAAATAACGACTTCCACAAAAGTATTGCTTTGCCATGTTATACCCTTTTCACCAGGTATGGGAATCACCATAACACCAATTTTTAAAACGAAATTGAAAAGAAAATAACATCCGGTTATTAATTATTAATTGATAAATTTTTTAAATAGTGTAGCCATCAGCATAGATTTTGACATTTTAAAACAGTAAAGTTGTATAATTAATAACTAGATAACATTTCGTTTAAAATTTGTTTCATTTTGATGTTATTTTGAGACATAACATCATTCCCCCATTTCCGCTATGTATCATACATGGGGAAAAGGGATAACATGGCAAATCAATAACTTATGTGGCAGCTTAAATTCCAAAACTAATGCATTAGCTCTAGTAAAACTTCACCATTCAAAGAATATATTATTCTTCTTATTCACCATTCAAAACTAGATGGCGCTTATTTACCATTCAAAACTAGATGACACTTATTTACCATTCCAAACTAGATGGCGCTGATTTACCATTCAAAACTAGATGGCGCTGATTTACCATTCCAAACTAGATGGCGCTGATTTACCATTCCAAACTAGATGGCGCTGATTTACCATTAAAAACTAGATGGTGCTGATTTAATACTGCGTTCCTACAAGTATTCCAGATAACAACGGAAATAAAATTCGAAGTAATTTCCTCTCCACCTCGGCGATCCTTTTGGTAGACAATATGTTACTGAGGCAGCTACAATAGCAATGTTGTATTTGCTAAACATTATAAAAAAAAATTAAAAAAAAAATTTCTGGTTCAACAGGTATGCGGAACTATTCCTGTACGGGGTTCACACGTGTGACAAGAAGGACCCGAAGCGACACCAGTACCGCCTGATGTTCCTGCAGGAAGACCGGGACGTCTCCTTGCTCACTCTGGTGGGCAGCTTCATCAAGTCCGCGCCGCAACTGGTCCTGCAGATGTACATCTTTACACAAAACAGGATACCCATTAACATTCACACTTGTAAGAATCCTTAAAGAAGACTTGAAGAGTACAGGGGCAAAACAACTTCATTTCATAGGAATCTGTGTGCATCAGGAATCAGGATTCTTAGCCAACAATAGCGAATCATCGCCTAAACTTGTGTAAGAGAACCAGTTACTCACTTTGTTTTTCTCAAGCCCGAGATCAGTGGACACGAGTCACCGCGAAAGAAATACCGAAAGAGAAACCGGTTTCCTGTCGCCAATGTCCGCAAAGAAACACAATACTGGGAGATTCCTATATGCAATGAAGTTGTTTTCCCCTGTACTCTTCGCTTATAATAGTTTGCTGGGGCCTTGTTCAGGCCACGTTATATCTGCTCCATTAAAAGTAATCCGTTTGGTCTGGGAATTCTCTTTTATTAAATAGACGATGAAATATCAGGTAGAAATTTACATTTTGATTACATTATTACAGCTTGGCCTTTTGGCCGGCGTAGAACACTAGTGCTATTTTAAGCAAGTTTGAACAGGAGTTTTCTGGAAGCCGGAGAGAGAGAGAGTCCCAGTTCGTTCGTCTCTCGTTTCACCGTTCAGTCCGGTTACAACTCCGGTAGAGTTGTTTCTCTCCTGGTGCTTGCTGGGGAGTTTATTTTAGAGTGTTCCTCCGTGCGTGTCTAGTCTGTGGACGGGCCGCCGCACACTCCTCCCTCAGTGTCATTCATGACACGTTACTTGAATACTCTGTACGATGCCAGATGTTTGGGAAAGTGAACGCGGCGTCCGCATCTTGTTGCTGTAGGGTTTGTTGTTTCAGCTGGAACCTCCGCTGGCGCTGGATCCTGGATGGCCTTCTTGGCAGGGACTCCTGGCGTCGCTGATTCTTGGATGGTTGTTCCGGCTGGAACCTCCTCTGGTTCTGGGGGGTGGTTGTCCTCCTGGGCCAGGAATGCTGGCTTGACTCTGTCTAGGGATACTGTCCGACTGCCATTCTTTACCTGGATGTCCATGGTCTTCTCGGTTCTCTTCAGGATCTTGAAGGGGCCATCGTACACCGACTGCAGCGGTCCTTTTACCGCGTCTCTTCTCAGGAAGATGTGGGTGCAGTCCTTCAAGCTGGGGTGCACGATGGTGGCTCTTCTTCCATGTGGCTTTGTTGGGACAGGCCGGATCTCGCTGAAATGGTCCTTCAAGTCTGTTATGATCTGCTTGGCGTTGGTTTCGCTGGGTGAGGCCTCGAAGAATTCTCCCGGGAGCCGAAGAGTCCTGCCGTAGACCAGCTCTGATGTTGACGCCTGAAGGTCTTCCCTCAGCGCTGTCCGGAATCCGAGGAGAATAGTTGGTAGAGCCGCAGTCCATCTCGGGGTGCTGTACGCCTTGATGGCCGCCTTGAGGGGTCTGTGCAACTGTTCCACCAACCCGTTGGCTTGGGGGTGATATGGCGATGACCGGATCCTCTGAATCCCCAGCAGGCGTGCTAGGCTCTGGAAAAGCTGGCTCTCAAATTGTCTCCCCTGGTCGGTTGTGACTCGGGACGGCACGCCGAAACGGGAAATCCAAGTCCTATAAAAGGCATTCGCAGTAGTTTCCGCTGTGATGTCCTCAATGGGCACAGCCTCTGGCCAGCGGGTGAACCTGTCCACCATGGTTAGGCAATAAGATTTGCCCTCAGATGTTGGCAATGGGCCTACCAGATCCAGGTGGACATGATCAAATCTATCCGCCTGGCCAGGGAATCTGCCCAAAGGGGTTCGAGTGTGTTTGGACACTTTATTTTTTTGGCAATCAATGCACGATCGTGCCCAATTTGTGCAATCTTTATTGATTGATGGCCAAACAAATCTCGAACGAACTAATTTAGAAGTAGTTTTAATACCTGGGTGTGAAAGTTTATGTAAGGAGTTGAATACTAATTTCCGAAATTTTTTTGGAATGTAGGGCCTGACATTTCCAGTTGAAATATCACACACCAGTGGAACTACGGTTCCCGGTAAATTTACCTTTTTGAGTTCTAGGCCGTGTGTTGGTTCATTTAGCAATATTTGCAACTCCCTATCAGTCTCCTGAACTTTGGCAATTTCGTTGTAATCGATCGGAGAAGGCATTTCAATAGCGGATATTCGAGATAGTGCGTCAGCTACAATGTTGTCCTTGCCACTTATGTGCAAAATGGACGTAGTAAATTGGGAAATGAAGTCAAGTTAACGACATTGCCTGGGCGAAGCCTTTTCTGGCTTTTGCCTAAACGCGAAGGTAAGGGGTTTGTGGTCTGTCCACAAATCAAATTCCCTTGCCTCTAACAAGTATCTGAAATGCTTGATGGTGGCATATATTGCTAATAACTCTCGATCGTACGCGCTGTATCTACATTCTGCGGGGGAAAGTTTCCGCGAGAAGAATGATAAAGGCTGAAGTCCCTCATCTACAATTTGAAAAAGTGCTCCGCCAATTGCGTAATCGGAGGCATCAGTCTGTACAACCAATTTCGCATCCCCTTTGGGGTGGGCCAGAAGAGTGGCTTTTGCCAAAAGATTTTTACAATTTTCAAATTGTTCCTCTGCGGACGTTGTCCATTCAATGGGAGTTTTGTCGTTTTTTGTTGCCCCTTTTAGGTAGGCATTTAACTCTGTTTGAGTATTTGCTGCTCCTGGCATAAATCTTCTAAAGAAGTTAAGCAAACCTAGGAACCTTCTCAAATCTTTTACTGTTTTAGGTTTTGGATAATTTGCTATGGGATCTACTTTCTCCGGTAATGGCACTGTGCCATCTTTTGTTATCAAATGACCCAAAAAGGAAATTTCATTTACTCCAAAAACACATTTAGATGCATTTACAGTGAGGCCATATTGGTTAAGTTTTTCGCAAACTAATTTTATGTGCAACTTATGTTCAGTTTCATTATTACTGTAAATTAATATGTCATCAAGATAGACAAAGCAAAAATTTAAATCTCCCAAAACCTCGTTCATAAACCGCTGGAAAGTTTGAGCAGCCCCACATAAACCAAAATTCAAAAACGGGAACTCAAACAATCCAAACGGTGTACAAACGGCAGTTTTTTGGATATGATCTGGATGAACTGGAATATTAAAGTAGGCTCTCACTAAGTCGATTTTTGAGAAAATGGTCTTGCCATATAACGCATTTGAAAAGTCCTGGATGTGGGGAATAGGATATCTATCAGGTACTGTACAAGAATTAAGTTTCCGATAGTCCCCAACCGGCCTTATCTCATTAGTTCCCTTTGGTACAACATGCAAAGGTGACGCCCATGGCGATTTTGATGGCCTACAAATGCCCTGTTTCATCATGTAACTAAACTCTTGCTTAACAGCATCGTATAACTTAGGATTTAATCTACGCGGGCTACAGTGTATTGGAGGACCTTTTGTTTCTATATAGTGCACCGTTGCATGTTTCACCTGTTTAGGGCCCTGCGACAGCTCCAGAATATCGGAAAATTCCGATAAAATTGAGTGATATTCCGAATCTGTCGAAACCAATTTTACTGACGATACATCATTTTGTGATCGAATGCCAAATCGGCTAAGTTTAGTGGTTGAATCAATCAGTTTTTTGTTCTGGAGATCAACCAGAAGACCAAAATGCTTCAAAAAATCTGCACCTATTATTGGTGTTGGCACAGAAGCAACCAGAAATTTCCACTGAAAATCCCGTCTTAACCCTAGATTTAGCTGCAAGGTTTTCGAACCATAAGTATATATTTTTGTTTCATTTGCAGCAAACAATTGTAATGCGTCTGGTTTAAGTTTAGCTGTGTTTTTTGGTGCTGGAATACAGCTTATGTCGCTACCTGAGTCTATTAGAAATTTAAGTTTTGTTACTTTATCTACAATGTGAAGGCGACAGTTGATTGTGGCTACCGAGCTCGTCGCGACCTGCCCCTCAGCAGCCGGAGCTAGTTTTCCGAGTCAGTATTATTGTTTTGTCCAGAATTTACATAATTACAAGGCTGGTTGCACCTGTAAGATCTATCACCAAATTTGTAATGGTAATAGCACATGCCATTGTAGTCACGACGATTTCTACCACGCGAGTTACTTCGAAAATTTCGTCCATGCGACCGGTAAAACGGTCGGCCGCGATTACCCCTTTCTTGTGGCCTATTAAGTCTTTCGAGCTGTTTTGTGAGCTCCGCCACTTCGCATCGGAGAGCGCTTACTTCGCCCGCGTTGTTGCAATGTGTTTGGTTGCAACGCATGTCGCTCTTTTGCAATATCGGCTGGCTCGTAGCCGAAACTGCATGTACCGAGTTTTCGCTTCGCACCTCCAAAATTTTATCTGCCATGTCCGCCAGTTTCTCAACTTTTTCAGAGCTGACCGACAAAATGGATTGCATGTCCGTTGGCAATCTCTGCATCCACAATGTTTTGAGGAAGTTATCGTCCTGAAAAGTTTTACCTGCCAAATCCCTCATTTTTCTTAACAAATGGGACGGTTTGTCGTCCCCCAGTTGTAGGTCCGAAATCAACTGGCGTATATTTTGGGATTCCGACTGCGAGTACTCCTGTATTAAACGTGTTTTCAAAATTTCGTATTTATTTTTAGCTGGCGGGGACACCAAAATGTCGCTTACGGCAACCAGCGTATCCGGATCAATCGCCGCAACCACGTGGTTATACTTGGTAAGATCGCAAGTTATTCCCGCTAATTGGAAATTGCATTCAACCTGTATAAACCAAATGTTGATTCTATTTTTCCACAATGGTGGAAGTTTTGCCGTCACCCGAGCAATTTGCGGGTTGTGGAACACTTGTTCCTGGTTTGCGATCTCATCGGCAGTTTTTTTCGAATCAGAATTAATTTCATTATTTATTTCGTCGTTTCCGTTCGACATTTTGTTCAAATAAATTTAACTAGTAGCTAATGCAACAAATTTGAAGTCAGATTGAATGCAACAAAATAAAGTACAACCACGTGCCTTCGGCCAGTACGCTACGCTTAAATTTTAAGAAGTCGGTACGTTTCCACGTGTTCACGCTAAATACATATTTGAAAAACAATTTTGGCACATTTTAACTAAGAATAATACTAATATATACATTATAAACATTGATCGAAAGCTGTAAGCCTAGCCACGTGCTTACGGTTAGCATGCTAGTCCGATTTATGTACACATTCCAACTTTTAAAATATCTCAAATTAACATTATTTACAAAGAAAGTTAAGCGTCGCAAAACACGAAACAAACCCACGATGAACTTAATCCCTAACCAAAACGAACAAATACCAAATCATGTACTCACCGGGTCACCACTGCTGGGGCCTTGTTCAGGCCACGTTATATCTGCTCCATTAAAAGTAATCCGTTTGGTCTGGGAATTCTCTTTTATTAAATAGACGAAGAAATATCAGGTAGAAATTTACATTATGATTACATTATTACAGCTTGGCCTTTTGGCCGGCGTAGAACACTAGTGCTATTTTAAGCAAGTTTGAACAGGAGTTTTCTGGAAGCCGGAGAGAGAGAGAGTCCCAGTTCGTTCGTCTCTCGTTTCACCGTTCAGTCCGGTTACAACTCCGGTAGAGTTGTTTCTCTCCTGGTGCTTGCTGGGGAGTTTATTTTAGAGTGTTCCTCCGTGCGTGTCTAGTCTGTGGACGGGCCGCCGCAAGTTCTTACGATTAGAATGCAAGCTTGCTCCCCCCACCCCCTCATTTGGTTTTCCAGGAAACGGCGTGAAAGGCGATCTTCTTCTTTCTCCCACCCTACTTGGGTTTGAAAAGCAGTTGCGATTAATTTGGTTAATTTTCGCTAATTTTGCGATAATTTTCGTTTCCTCAAGCAAGGAAGGTTTATTGGAACACTACGCTTACGTTCGAAGAACATAGATAATGAGCAGTGACAACTACCGGGCGAATATTTCTAAGATTTATTTCCTATACTAGGGGACTCCCCCCCCCCCCCCCTCCTTTATCGTCGACAAAGAAAATGAAAATTTCCTGCTTATGGTTCTAATCGAGAAATGTTAATCATCACGCAAAATGCAGGGCATTTTTCAGTTTTAATCCAATGAATATTATATTTAATTTACGTAGTCTAGGACTCTTTGGAACAGGAAGGACAAAAACATAAAAAATAGTACTGTACTGCGAAATTTTGTACGTCTGGTTAAGTGGTTACTTTACTTGCACAAAAATACCTTTTTAACTGGCTTTTATGTATATCTTTATCTTTCTGCCACAGCCAGAACACAAGCAGTGAACCTAGTGACGTCCCTCGTCCAACTGTCCCTAGCCCAAAGTGCCTACCACCGAGCCCTGCGTCGCTCATCGCCCCTGAAGCACAACATGACCAAGGTCGGGACATTTGTCCAGTTCTTCAGCCACGTCTGCGTCATAGCTTCCAGGGTCTTGGCCCTGGCGTCTTTCGCCACCATCTTCGAGCATTGGACGCTCGTCTTCTGTGGCGTCCATTGGTGTCTTATGACGTCTTGGCTGGTGCTCATGCGCACCAACTTTTGTGCGTCCACTTCCGGGCAGCCCAGGCCTCTGGAGGAATTTGTCTTCAATGTTGTAGTGGGTGTCATTTACGTGTTTTGTTTCGTGAATGTGAAGGATGAACCGACCAGGTATGAGCCCATATTAACAAAAAAATTAACAAAAAATTTAGCGCCTTAATTATTGTCCTGAACATGTATAATCTCTAAATTGGAAAATTATATAGGCTTATAAGTATCATCAATAATTTTAATAAAAACCGCAAATGAACTCTCACTATAGTAATTAAATTATCAAGCGTTGGAGGTTAATGTTTAAATTTTTTCAAAGCTAATTTAAGGACATTAATTCTTTCGTGAGACAAATTCTGAACACAGAAGATGTCATCATCTCTTCCGACACTGCATGTCGCAAATTGCATTGAGACTTTAATTGATTATGTTGAGGTATTTTTTAAAATGACCGTGACCTCTAAGAAATTGCGTGATTTTAAAGTTAGTAAAAAAGTACTGAGCGGGTGTACTTTGATGAAACAGGTTTAACATATTAAAAAGAAGTACCTTTGAGCGCACTCCTATCGAGACGGTCCTGATTCGAATGGGGTAACTTGTCCCTGAAGTGTAACTTTGGCCCAAACATGAAACCTAAGAACACATTTTCTCCTTGAATAATTGTTTATATCCATCCGTCCAGTCAGAATTGCCGCAAATTGAAAAAGGAAGAACAGTTTTTAAGAATGTATTTAAGGAGAAGTTATATTAGATTGAAAAGTTAGGGCCAAAGTAACGCATTTTGATAACGATATACATCTTCCACACTTATTTTATATTTAAATGTAATTTTAAGATTTTTATTAATTTTTTTTTCAGATGGAAATACACGACCTATTACTTCCTTATTGGGATTGAAAATTTGGTTCTTGTTATTCTATGGTATCTTTATGCAGATAGAGAACTTTGGTTTAGGGTTCCTCTGTTGACTGCTGTAATTCTCTGTTTGGCTGTTGGACTGGCGTTGCTGGTCTCATATTACATGTTTTTACACCCAAACAAGTTGTTTAAAAAACTTCACCAGCAAAGCATAAATAGCGAATGAATTTTTAGTTTATGAAATGTGGCTTGTATTTGTATACAATGTTTTAGTGTAATAAAAATTTTAAAATATGGTGGTTTTGTGTTCTTTATAATAGTATTATTAAAAATAATAGTACTCAGAAAGAAGTTTTTATAAATGTGTACGATATAATGCGAGTTCTTATTATTACTAAAAATATTTTCTTTCAATTTCTCGTACCTATTCTAAACTCCAGACATAAATGCCTTGTTTGGTCTGTATTTCCTATTCCCCCCGTGCACCATTGGTTTAGTACAAGGGTAATCGTCCCGGCGGATATCTCTCCCTTGTCTTCGGTGCAGCAGACAGGAACAAACTACGATAACACGATTTCGGGAGGTCAGGTCACCCAAGAACATTGACATATAACAACAAAGAAAAAGAATTCACAAATTGTACCAAGTATTCCAAAGGCCAAGCCACTCCGAAAGCACATCCTAGAGTGCTTGGGACTCGATAACGACATAGACATGAATTTTTAATTTTGTATACACGAAGCATAAGTTAACTTAAAAAAAAACAGTCTCTTGCCAAATACTATGATGCTGTAATTTATTATGTTTCACATTATTATTTGTACATTGTTAAAGCTTATTTAATTTAATTTTCAAGGCTGCTTGAACGGGAATGTTCCCCTAAGCAGCTAATATGATTTTGCTTTTGTATTTTTATTTATAGTTTCTTGATTGATATTAATAAAAGATTATTTTTATAAAGAAGATCTTCCGGAGCGACTGTTATTGGTTATTGATTCTTTAGTGTGCAATATCATAGACCTGGTCTAGCTCTGCTGGGCAACAGGGATCAGCAACAACAACATATTTTCTTAGAAGGAGAAAGGAGACGCTACCTTCTACCAAGAAAGTATCTTTAAAAGTTTCCCTGATCGGTGACGTTATTTTTTATAACACTTTTCCAACTTAAGGGCAAGTGCGTTATTTAGTTAGAGGGGGGGGGGGGGGGCGGAGGATTATAGGGGGGAGGGGCATGATTAAATTTTATCCTTGAAAGGGGGGGGTCTGGTGTTAATATTCCAATTTTTTACCAAGGGGGGGGGGGTACAATTATTATCAGGGATTGGAGTAACTTTCGTTACTTTTCCATTACTTTCTGAAAGCTGTCTGATGAAAATTTTGAAATTCCACTTCTAAGAAGGGAACATTTCGCTTTCCCGAAATACGAGCTTTTCTTGGGAGGGAAAAATAAAGCATAATAGAATTGTCCACTCTGGCAGCTGCGACGGCGCCATTCAGGCCAGCCAAAATCGTTAAAGTGCGTATGTTTCTCCTTGTCTGTTTACCTTTCCAAGTGTCACATTATAGCCCCGTAATCAGGGCCTGACCATGACCAGTTGGGGCCCAAGGCCCAGATACTTTGAGGGGCCCCTTATCGAATGCATATGCATGGCCAACGAAATGCTAAGGGTTATCTCCCCCCCCCCCCCCACACACACAATGTATTTGTATTGGGTTGTTGGCACAAAAATATTCTCTGTATGTTTCAAAATCTCTGTTTTAAAATTACTTTTATGTAAAAATATATTTTCATAACTTTTGTAGAACAAAATGCATAGGTTTACAGCCAATTTTGGGGCCCCCTAAAATCAGGGGCCCAAGGCCCGGGCCTTGTAGGCCTAGGCAATGATCAGGGCCTGCCCGTAATTACAGACATCTAGGGAAAAGAAGGGTTTAGAAATAAATCATGCTGACTGTCAAACAGGTTGGATGCCTTGCCTATGTGTAAACCCCTTTGTGTTGCCTGAATGGGGCAGACAACAATGACCAACAACAAAGTCCATTCCCTGGAGGAACTGGGGAGGGGAGGGACAGAGTGGACGTTCATTCTTGAGCTACCCTTATTTCTGTCATAACCCGAACGAGAGTTTACTGGTGGACTTGTATCGGATGATTATCAAAGCAAAGGATTAAAATTAAATATAAAAAAATGTAAATTATAATTTCAGTGTTTCGTTTATCGTGGTTTCTTTTTTTAAAAAATGGTAAGATATGGCTAAATTTAAACTTTTCTTACAACTTGAAATTTCAAAAAGTAACGGTGATTCGTATTACTTTTTGTAAAAATAACTGTAACGTGTTACTTTTCAATTTAAATTTTAATCTCTTCATAAAAAATATATATTACCAGAAGCATATAAAATTCATATCACACTAAATGTGTAAAATTGATGCTTTTCAAATTTAACTGTTTTAGTTAGTTATGCAACAAATGCATAAAGTAAAACTTTTCTAAATTATATATCTTAGTAATTACTGTGAGCTGCATAATATTGATGAACTTATCAAGTGGACAAATAGTTCATTTGAAGATTCTCTTTTTCAACCTACAGCAAGACAGTCAACCCTGTTGTAAAAAATCTGCTCATTTCCAACGACAATTTTTCCCAACTTTTGAGAACATAAACAATTTCCGCAAAAAAAAACTTAAACAAGCTTACTTACATCATCTTAACATTTCAAATGAAAATTAATATGTTTTGTTTAAAAAAATCATTACGAATAAATTCTCACCATAAACAAAACTACTGCTTTTAGTATAATAAAGTAATATTATCTTTAATTTTTCACACCTTAACAAATGTAGACCCAACCTACGAAAAAAATTACATTCAGCACACAATGCAATTATGTATGTTTCTAATTACTAAACATATTATTTGTGTAAATGTTATCAATCATGACAATCTGGAAAGCTGTCTGCACAGAGCTTGCATACATTACATCATGCGTTCCAATAAGTTGTTTCTGCCTCTTGTGGCAGAAGATCTAGAAGGCAGCATTTAGCCTCATGATCAAAAACATTGCTTTCTAGAAGAACCAGCAATTTATCGGAGTCTGACGGTGTGAGTTTACTTAAAAAATCAAAATTTATGATGGATGCTTTAAAACTGTTCAATAAAAAAAGAATATTTTTGATATTTTAATTTTAAGATTGTTATTTACTGTTTTTTTTTTTTTTTTGGGGGGGGGGTCATATTTTATATTTCTGGTCAAAAGGGGGGGGGTCAACCTTTTTATTTACAGATGTATTCCAAAATCCTCCGGCCCCCCCTCTAGTTAATTAATGCGCCTGCCCTAAAGTTTTACAAATAAAATAAACATAAAATCTTGTAATGAATATGTAGCGGCTTCGATAACTCATTGTCTTCCCCAAAAGGATCCTCTGGGAGGAGATGAGTTATCTCGGCTTATATACTACTATGAACGATGTAATTGGAAATAGTGGTAGGAACGTGGGCGGTAAATCAGCGCCACCTAGCCGTTGATGGAATATTGGGGTTGCGTGTGTGGTAATCGCCACACCACTCCCCTCCTAGAAACAACGTGGTAAGGAACCGTGCGCAAGTTGCTTCGCTGTGCGTTGTGCTGCGTTGAGTTGAGAGAGTTGTGTGCCGCCGTTGAGTTGAGAGAGAGAGAGTCGTGTGCAGCGTTGAGTGCATTAGCAGCGAGAGAGCAACCGTGGTTGAGCGCATTGTAGCAGGAGCGTTGTTGGAGTGGGTGACGATCACGTCCTCGGGTCACCACTGTAGCGGCTTCGATAACTCATTGTCTTCCCCAAAAGGATCCTCTGGGAGGAGATGAGTTATCTCGGCTTATATACTACTATGAACGATGTAATTGGAAATAGTGGTAGGAACGTGGGCGGTAAATCAGCGCCACCTAGCCGTTGATGGAATATTGGGGTTGCGTGTGTGGTAATCGCCACAAATATATTTATCTTTTAGGGATAAAGTCGATGACATTCAAAGAGTACAGAGGGAAAACCCTTTATCGACAGGGAATCTGTCCATAAATCTGCTTGGAGAGTAGTAACGATCAGAAACCGGGTTTTCCCTTGGTTCTCCTTCCTCGGTTCAAGCGTAAGACTATTGCCTGGCGTGAATCTCGACCGTACAGATAGTAAAGAATTCTCCAATATTCTCCATAATTAAGCCATTTAGGATCTCTTCAAAGGACTACAATTAAAATGAAAATACAATTTCGACTTTTCTTTGAAAATTCTCAATTTCTTATGCATTTAAAAGTTTCAACACTTGGAATTAAACCAACAAAATTTAGGACACAAAACTAGATTTTAATAATCTTGAAACGATAAATGATACTTGGAATTTCGAAGAATGAAAACCAAAATAATATTAGAAATATGAGTATGACTAGCATATGTGATAGTGTACTTCAAAATATAGCTGATATATCACGCGGTTTGTAAAAAAGAGAGAGAAGGCCAGAATAGCTCGTTCAAACAAACGCATGGACGTGAAGCCTGACTTCACGTCACGTTGACTACGTGAAGTCAAGTTGACTTCACGTGGTTCTTTCACCTTCGGCACTGTGGGAAAAGTGACTTCAAACTTTCACTCCACGCTCATGTTTGGAGAGCTTCTCTGTCCCTAGTAATTTAGTGAGCCATGATAATTCCCATTTTATAAAAAATCTAGAAGTTCGATGTGGCTCTTCGAAATTTTGAAAATCTTTAAAATTATTGCTATTTTAAATTGAAAACAAAAAGAAAAAACTTATGTTTAAAATAGCAGACAAAGAAACGCTTATTTTGAGAGTGATATCGAAACAACCAATGAAATCGCAAATAAATAGGGCAAAAATAAAACAGGAGAGTTGCATCATCTGAAACAACCTCATTGTCAAAACAAAAGTTGTAATAATTCCATGTTTTGAAAATAGTTTCAATATTTTTTTGAAATAAAAATTATTGAAATTTTATTAAAAAAAATATCGTTGAGGTCATATGCAGCAGCCCAATATTTGGTGACGTCAGATTAAACCTGTCTATATAAATGGCTTTGTTTTTGAAATATTTCATCCATTGATTTCAACTCAACTTTTACCTTTCAAACTGTTTATTTTGACTGTCAGTGGCGGGAGCGGGAAATAAATGATGAAATACAAAATTTAGTTATTTAGTGTACATTTTGCTTAAAATTCTATTATAAAGGAAAAAATATTGACATATTTTTGTTAGTAGCGTAAATACAAACTGGTGGTACATTTTTGCATTTTGAATTCCTTCTTCAAAAGTTATTAGCAATATTTGGATAACCAATAAGGTAAATAATTTCCTTGTGAAACCACATAAGTTTTATTTTTGACTTTGTAGCAGTAGTTTTAAGTTAATTACTAGAAAAAGATCAAACTTGTGATTGCTTCCATTTTACACCATAAATTTACTATGCGGATCGAAGCGAGACAATTATTAAGTGTATTGTTCAATATTGACCTTCATTGAGTTTAAAATGTAATATTCCTGACGAGTTTTCGTTTTAATTATCTCTCGTCTTTAATTGAAAATCTAATTACTTTCGTATTGTAAAGATAATTTGACTTTATAACGAAATTTTGGTGTAACAAATTTAGTGAACTGTATCTTTTGAATTTAAAATTTGAAATTTTCAGTTTGTGTCAGACATAATTAGGGATACCTACTTTCTGATTTCTAAAAATTGACATTTCGAAGATGATTTAGAGTTGTATACATTTTTCCCAAGTAAGGACCATATGACTGTCTTCTGTTAGTCATTTATACTTTAGTTTCCAAACATTTAGAAATAAGAAATTTTGTCGTAAAAAGTCATCTTAAAAGCAATTGTAATTGTAATTTTTACTTTTGAAAATTAGTAATTTTACAGATAATTAGGTACTTTTTAAGAAAAGTAATTGTAACGAGTTACATTTAAACAAGCAGCGGCCCAGCCCTGCGTGTAACAAAGGTTCCCATGTCCCGTCCCTCTATAATGCCTAACTAAAAGGGCAAGTCCACAGATGGATTTCTTTCCACACTTTTTCTTTCGCTCAAATGTTTAACCCTTTCAGTCCCAGTGATGCCATTTGGCATCATCACTTTCAATATTTTTTTCAAAATGTTTATGTCCCGCTATGACATCCAAACACACATCATTCGATTCTTCACACTTTGTTCTATCAGACAAAATTTTACTTTAATCTCAATAGAAGTCAGGACTACTATATTTTTTATTTAGAAAATAGTCAACAAGCGTTTCTCCTGATTTTTGATGTTCACTTCAGTTCCACATATTGAAAACACAATTTAAACTATTTCGGTTAAAATAATTACTAATTTTTTTTTAATAATATGGTCAGATACCTTAAAATATATAACTCGAAGTGTTTTTAGGTAATATATATATTTTTATTTTGTTGTTTTCCACAGTTAAAGAATTTTGGCATTGTTTCAAAAACCATATAAAAATTTAAATGGATTTTTTTTTCTTATGGAATTCGTATATTTGACCTAAAATAAGCTTATTTTGTGAATATCAGATGTTTCTGTAGTGTAGTAAATTTTTGGGACTGAAAGGGTTAAAAGAAAGAGGGAAATTCCCCACCTCCCTTATGCACATGCAGTTAAGAAAAGTCTTTCACTCCCAATGCCAGAGGATAGAAAGTCTACTGACATAATGGCCCTACCACCTTGTTAACAAAAAAAAATAGTTTTCCCTCTTGTTTTTATTTATTTTAGGAAAATAAAATTTACATATTAACTGATAACAATAAACAAACATTTGATTACAATAAACTATGATTTTCCAATGTATTTTGATATAAGCGGAAGGGACTTACTGATTTTGATAACAGTAAACAATTTGATAACAATAACTGTGACCACATTAAGCGGCGTATTCTGTATATAAATTTACTAGGCATGAAATTAAAAAATTTAGGAGCAATTCGTGCTACTAACTCTGCAAAATCTCAGAGGAAATGCAAATTTTCTAGAAACATTTAAGAGAAAAATATGTATGAAAAAATGCTAGTTTCAGTTTTAGTTCTAGTTTATGTGCGGCAGTTGAGCACCTACAAAATCCTCGTTTCGAAAGTTCAGGAGAGCTGGAGTTTCTAAGAGCACAATAAGCAATTGCAGGATTTTTTAGAATTTTTTTATTGTCAGAGTATTGCATTTTAAGTATCACCTCCATGCATCGAGTTTTGCGATTTTAAAATGATAGTATTCGGCAAGATCTTTGTAAACTACTTTAAAAGGGGGATAGTGACATTTAAGAAAACTAGTTGTGATAATTGCGATTAAATTAATTTTGAAGTCTCAAAATTGTGGGATTTGGTCACATTATGCGACTGGCCACTGTAAATTTCAAACACTGGACTAGACATGTTAACCTCCTCTAACTATCGACATTCTCAAGATGTCACCAATAGCAATTTCACATCACTAGGATACACAAAACCAATCAATAACATGTAAAAATGCTTTCTGTCAAATGCTTCTAATCTTCGATGAAAAGTGACTACAATTAGCCAGCCCTGGGCGATAACACATTACTTGTAATAATTACTTTTTACAGTAATCTTATTGGTAATTCGTTACATTTAAGAACCCAGTAGTTTTACAGGTAATTCGTCACATAATTTTCGAAAAAGTAATCTTTGGTACTTGGTACAGTAACGAGTTACTAGAATTAATTTTATCATTAACACTCTAATAAAAAAATTCTTTAAAGAAAACCCAAATAAAAACACTTTCAGATACCATGCTTAGAAGGAAAATATTGTTCCCACAAAAATAAAACGTTCCCTACTGATTGCAGTGATTATGAACACTCATCTAGCAGTGATGATGATTTTTTTTAGAATGTAAAAACTAGATATCCTTCCGCCGGGCTTTCTTGTAAATTGTGTAAAAGAAGTCCAATCCCTATATCGGGAAATTTTGTGCTGGGTGAAGTCAGCACACAAAGCCCCTTCTCTTTTCAGGCACTCCTTTTCAAAACCGATCACATGAGCGATTCGTAAATGACTTGCTTCGAAAGAATGCTAAACAATCGACAAATGTTGATTTCTTTTTCAGTTAATAATTAAAATTTTGTATTGTGTTTTGCAGTTCAGTCTTTTCTGCAGCAAGTATACTAACTTGTAATTCTTTTTCTTTAGTGTGCATTAATTTCTATAAAATACGAAAGAGTTTTACAGCAACAGCTCTTAATTTAAAATAAATTTTATTTTAATACATATGTAAAAAAATCATTTTTTAGTTTAAACTTTTTTTTCGTGTATCAGTATTGTAATCAAACGGTTATTGTTATCAAATCATGTTCGTCCCTATGTGATCACATTAAGCAGTGTCTACTGTATTTAGTAATACAAATGTTTTTTCTCTAACGGGGCTGCAGCATTGGCGGTGAAGCCTTTGCAGACTCATCATATTCCCCATAACTAAGAGCAATTTTTTTTGGCACCATTTAGGCGACTATCAATTTTGATGCTCAGATTACATGAATCTGTGCTCTCTGTGGATGTTAAAGTATGCCGAGATTTTAATTTTGCCGAGAGAACCCAAGCCAAATGGGCTCTCCATAGATCTTTTACATGCCACATAATCATGTGACATGCATGCCCAAGATTATCCTACTTAGCCGGGGTTCGAACCTGGGATCTTGGGCTTACGAGACGGACAGGGACATGTTTAACCTCTGAGCCGCTGTAGTACAAATGTTATATTACTTATTTCATATATAAACTTAATGTAAGACAATTTTATTGGTACAATATGTTATTCAATACTATAACAACATCAAATCAAGTTCCTAATAAGTACACAGGTATTTAATTTAATCTGTTTTTAATAATTATATTTATAGAGTGTTCCTGAAAGAGATCAAGATGTATGGGACCAGGAACTGTAAAAAGACGACACAGATGCAGGATGTGACCAATTTGATGTCCAATGTCGCAAATACAAATAAACAGTCAAATGCTCTTCAAAAGATTCCTCTTATTGAAGTAACTCAATCCTTGCGTCCCCCTAGAGGAGATAGGAAAAATGTTGCTCAAAAAGACTGTAACGAAAACAATGTAACTGGGAAACTAAACAAAGTAAAAAAGTGCTGTAAAGAGAACGATGTTACTGAAAATATCTGTAAAGAAAATAATGTTTTGCAATCTAATTTAATGCCAAGTATGACAAATTTCAAATCCAGCAAAGTAAGTTCTATGGAATCTAATACTAAAATTCCAAAAAAGATTCCACTTACTGAAGTTACCGAGACGTTGCGACCTCGTAGGGGATGTAAAAGTAACCCCGCTGAAAATAACTGTAAGGAAAACAAGATCCCCCAAAATAAATCTGCTGCAAACAAAGAAAAATTTACCAAAACAGAAACTTCCCCTGCATTGAAATTGAAAACCAATATCACCCAAAAGAAATCAACTGCAAAAAATAGTGAAATTCCAAAATCGAACCTGATTCCCATTAAAAAATCGGAGGACAAGGCATCAAAGGCCCAGACAATTTCAGGGAAAGACTCTAAGAATAAGACAGCATCTAAAAGCAGAATCCTTCAAAGCATTCAAAACTTTAACTTGAAGAGTAATAAATCAGGTTCAGAGTCCAAGGTGAAGAATAAAAGAAAGGCTCCTGTAACCCGAAATGGGAAAAGCCGCGAAAAAAAGCGCAAGATCGAAACATCGGATGGAATCTCTAAAGACAATCGTATAATGCGCAAATTTCCAAAGTGGTTGTC
The DNA here is from genome assembly GCA_023701765.1 of Hylyphantes graminicola. Lineage (NCBI taxonomy): Eukaryota > Metazoa > Arthropoda > Arachnida > Araneae > Linyphiidae > Hylyphantes > Hylyphantes graminicola. Next base: position 67,455,832 of record CM043117.1, on the reverse strand, counting down.
CAATGGGGTCGAATCTTTGAGACAGGGAAAAAAGAGAGGCTGCAATACTACGGATGTATATGACATAGAAACAGATAAAGATTTAATGTTTGAAAAACCAGCAACAAAACAAGTTGTTAAAAGAGCAAAAATAACTAAAACCAAAAAGTATCCATCCAAGCATGATTATCATGCTATGAGAAGTAAAAATAGTCAGGCTCAGTTGAACAAAAACTGTACAGGAAAGGAAGCTATGGGGAAATTTGCAGAAAAGCCTCATGCTAAGTTTGAAAGGTCTACATTAAAAACATTCAAATATCTTGAGCCTAAACAAATAGCTGTAATTGGTCATGGTGTAACTAATCTTCATTCAAATGAAAGTTCAACCATTATAATTAAAAGTGTTGAACAAAATGCAGAAAAGCCAAGAGATGAAAAGGTTGACAATGTAAATGTACCGATACCTCAACTTGTCAAAGTGGTTGAAAACTCGCGAAAAGGAGTTTCATCTCTGATGGAGGATCTCGAAAATTCCTTTAATTTTCAGGTATTTCCAATGCCACAGGCTGCGTCTACCCCACAAGATGCACGCAAGCCTAACATGGTTGCCCAGATGTTATGCAGGGGCTTTGATACTACTACGCTGGAAATTCCAAAATCTCAAGCAATGCAGGTGCAGGTTTCGGACACTGAATTTCTGTCGATAGAAGAAATTGTTCCGGATGGCCACGAAATCCAGCTGTTTGAGTCTTCCCCTGAACAGAAAAAGCAAACCGTAAAGGTATTTTGGATAATATTTTGATTTTGTAAAAGTTGGATTTTTAGTATCTAAAATATCTGTATTCAGTTATTAGAACTAAATGTGTGTAATATTGTGTGTGATTAATTCTAATAACTGAATACAGAGATTTTAGATACTAAAAAACAAACTTTTCCACTTTCTCTTTAAAAGAAAAGTTTATTGAGAATGTAAGATTTTATTGAGTTTTAATTCTTTTAAAATTACCACTTGGATATTAGAAAAAATTTCACTGTGCATTAAATTTGTATTGTTCTAAGAACTAACTGATAGCTGGCTATAAATTTTTCTTTTTTTGTGTGTGGAATTTTAGTTTGACAAACTTAAGTACTTACAACCATGTTTCATCAATTTTTGAAAACAAAATGTGGTTTTGTTGTAAGTATTTTGGTGCCCTCTTTATAAGCATGTTACAAAATATTAAAGTTAAATGATATTTTATTTTGTAGGGTAATCTTCAGAAGTTGCAACCTGCCGTAAAGAATTTAAATGTGTCGCTGAAAGTTGTAGAATCGGAGCATGTAACGACACGTCCAAAAAGAGCATGCCAGCAAAACGCGCCAGCAACCAACGAATCTTCAGACGTACAATCATCGCCTAAAAATGATTTTCAAGACATAACTCTTTTCGAATCTCCAGAAAAGAAAAGTCCAGTGAAAGAAAAATCGCCAGAATGTTCACCTTCGAAAGCAATTTGGAAGAAATTGTTTCCGGAGGAATGTCCTCGGTCTCCGTTGAAAGTTGTCGAGGTTGAAGAGAAGGTTTTGAAGCCAAGAAAATCCTATCACTCCCCTGCACAATTCAGACGGCATATTGTGAAAGCTAAAAAGGAGAATAAAGTTCTGAAAAAGAAAAAGGCTAGTAGTATTTTATATAATTTGTTGTTTAGCCTGCTTTTATGATATGAAGAGTACCAGGGGAAAAACCCCTTCATTGACAGGAAATCTGTCTGTATTGGCAAGTAGTGGCGGTCAGATGCCGGTTTTTCTTTTGGTTCTTCTAACACGGTTCAAACATCAGACTGTTTTTGGTGTGTATCTCGATCTTAGAGATAGCAAACCTGTGAGCCGTGCGATAAGAATCAAGGTTTCTGACCACCAGTTTAGATGACTCACTATATTCGCCAAGCAGACCTGATGCTGACAATACATATTACTATGCAATGAAGGGGTTCTCCCATATTCTTCACTTCATATAGAAGTCAAATAAATGATATAGAGTTTAAATTGTTTTGATTTAATGCAATTTTCGCCCCTATTTTAGTTTATTTTAAGCAAATTTGAACTATTTTTACAAAGTTTTTTTAAAAGTGCATTTTCTTATAACTCTGATTTATAAATGAGTTTTATTTTATTCTGATATACCATTTTCCAAATTAAAAAAAACTTTTTTTAATCGAAAATAACTTTAAAAAATAGAATTGTAGCACTAATATACTATGTAGTGGTTTTTAATCTACTTTAAGTACTAGGAGTTCTGATTCTTTACACTTGTTTCATCAAATTAATTAAGAGCTATACAAATGAACCTTTAGCTATATCTAGAAATTTTTGTTTGAAAACCAGGAAAAGTTAGAGAACCTTAAATTTGTTTTTGAATATACACCCCTTGAATTTTTGAATAAATGATTCTTTTGAGATTTATTCAAATTCAATTGATTTTGGCTTGTAAAAACAATAATTGCAGGGATCTTAATGAAATTTGATATAAAAAAACAAATTAGAGATCGACAGATTTCGATTTGACTGTGTGGTGTTATAAACATAATTTAAATTCTTTTGGTAAAAAAACCTTTTGGATTACATAAAAAATACTTAATTTTGTTCTTGCCAATTTTTTCAAATCAATAAGTATATATAAATATTAAATTTTATAGACGATGCAGGATAAACTTATGGAAGATTTAAATAACCATTTCTTAGAAGTAGAGAACATGGAACTGTGCATTGAATAGAGGCTGACGGTAAGTTATAAATATGTATTTCTATCAAAATAAATTAGAGGAACTCCTTGCTATACCGCGCCTAATTACATCGCGCATTCGGATATATCGCGCCTTGTATCATGTCCTCCAATATTTTACAATTTTTCCCCAGATACATATGTACTTTTCTTTAAAAAAAAAGTTGAAATGAGAAATGATAAGCGACAAGTCAAGATATAGGCGAGAAAAATCGAAGCAGCTAACTTCAGATGGATATTTTACAAGAAAATGAGTGAAATATGCATAGTATTACTTGTTAGTATAATATTTATAATAATTAATAATTATGAGTCCTTTCTAAATTTTTGTGCCTTCTTTTTAGAGTAGTTATATAATATAATATGATTTAGTTATATTTTTCAAATCCATACTGCTTTAGTTAAAAAACTTTTTTTGAGCATAAATACATCAAAAGTATACTATTTATCAAGTCGCTCGTTATATCGCTCATTGCTTGTCACCAGGGAAGCGCGATATAACGAGGGGTTGCTATACAAGCATTTTCTTAAAATAAAGGTTTCTTTGTAAGATAATATGTTTTCTTTCAAAAAGTTTTATGTAACTTTTTGTAAAATACATCCCTGTACAAATATAATATTCAGATAATTATAATTAAAAGAAGTACTGTAATAATAAAAGCTATTCATCGCTTTAAAATTTTAGTTATTAATTATTGTTAAACTTAAATCCCATTGTTTAAAAAAAAATCATAAATATTTTAAAGCATATAATACATCTTTAAATGTGGAATTTAAAATAGTTTGGTAAGATTATGTTTGGCGTCTATTAATCTAAAATATATTATGACCTAAGTATGTTATGTAATTACTTATTATATAACATAATTTAGATTTTTTCTCTCTAAATTTAGTTTTCATTTGTGTAAAATATTTTTAAAATTCCAGGTATTTGAATCATCAAAAATATTGTTATGTTCTTCAACTCATCAATAATCGAAAATAACTTTGGTATTTTTTTCTATTTGCAATTTTTCTATTTGATTTGTGCATATTCCAATTTTGTAATTGTAGCCTTTCGTAATGTTTTAATTTTTAAAACTAAGTACTTCTACATATATAGTTCGTTAAAGATTTTTGTTGTTGATATTTTTTAGAACGTTTCTTTTTATTTAACAACATTTCCTGCTGAATCTGCAACTGATATTTTCAGTTTGTTTTTGTGAGTTTGATATATTTTTGTAATTCAAACATAATTCTTTTTATAGACTATATCGTCGCTTAAGTTCCCACCTGTGCTATCTAACTTTGCGAAACAGTAGACATTTACTGAAAGGTTACCCTTGGCGAACTTTCCAAAATCGCGCCAAAAGCAGGCCGATAACCCAACCGAAATGATAGGATGGGTTAGGATAGGGTTGAATTATCGTCACATTAGAGCTACATGAGAGAACCGAAAAACGTGTTTGTTCATTTAACACCGGCTGTTCGGACTTTCTTGTTACATAATATCAGTCTACATAATGTATTACTGAGATATGTAACAAGAAAGTCCGAACAGCCGGTGTTAAATAAACACGTTTTTCAGCCCTCCCTCGTGTAGCTCTAATGCGACGATAATTCAAACCTATCCTAACCTATCCTATAATTTCGGTAGGGTTTTCGGCCAATTTTTGGTGTGATTTTGGAAAATTCGCCAAGGGTTACCCTTCAGTTCATTTCTACCGTTTTGCAAAGTTAGATAGCACATGTGGGAACTTAAGTGACGATATATAAAAATACTTTTGATAAATTTTTATATTTATTTTTACTGTAGTATTTTATAACAATTTTTTTTTTATTATTACTACATAATGTATTTAAACAAGGTGTAAAGCTTTAAATCTTTTTGCACATTAAATTTTGGTGTTGATTGAATTTTGGTGTTTGGTGTTTCAGTCGAACCCTGTTAATGCGAACTTGAAAGGAGCACCGAAACATTTTATATGTTAACCATCTGGAATTGTTTTACATTAAACCAGTGAATAATTAAAAAAAAACAATGTTTCAATAAGTATTCTAATTTTATGGTGTAATATACTAATAATATACGTGAATACAATTAGAAATTCATTAGGAGAAACACATACTATAAAAAAATTAGCTTACTTCTTAAATTAAATTTTTTAAAAATGTTTTGTTTCATTTATTCTTCGAAACTTTGAAATACTGAGGAATTTTTTTTTTAAAATTTTCTGTTTGGATTATGCATGATTTAGTCTAAAGCGATATCGTGTTAAGAGGTTTTAAAGCATTAACTCACAGCTTTTTTTGGCCGGGAAAATGCTTTTAGTTCGAAAATCTTAAGCAAAATTTCGTGTTAATGAGGACTAATGTTCGACTGTATCTTGTTTCTTAACGTTCTAATCTAATTATGATGTTATAATAAATTATCTGTACATAGTTATTTATGTATTTAAGATTTGTGCAAGGGTTTGGTTTTGTATTCAAAAGCTATATTTAACTCTTATAGAGATAGGCAGGTGTTCAAAAGTATAAACTTGTTTTTAGTTTTAAATTTGAATTGTCCTGTTTTAGCTAGACATGGATAGTTTTACTTATTAAACAATAATCTTAAAGTTTTATGATCTTCTTGTTCATAGTGATTTAACTAACCTTATTTTCTTAATGTTTCCATAGTTGTAGTTTTTAAAAATTAGTTCCCATTATATTTGTAAATAAACATTTTATGTGTACATATATTACTTTAATTGTATAGTGCGTCTCAAAAGTTTAAACAAAAGACATTTTGAGTCACAAAATTGCAAAGAAAATGCTTATTTGAAAATTTTTTTGGTGGTAAGGTTAAGGCAAGTATATGTAATTAAAAATAGCATGAATCACAAGGAAAACAACCAATAATAAATTTTAATTGAAATAATTGTAAAAAGTACCAAAAAAATCTCTCATAAATCTAGACAAAATCGATTTAATTTCATTTAATGATCTAATTTCGCGTTTTTTGCTACAATTGTATTTCTGTTTGATATTATGAATTAAAAAACACGTTTTACCGTTTAATTTTAACCATTTTGTACCATTCTTGGTCCAATTACATACCAGCAGCAAATATAGCCGTTTTAGCTCTTTTAAGTTGAAATATTGCTGGTGATTGGCGTAGTATATATCTCAATTAGATGTAAATAACGACTGTATACCTAAACCGGCAGTACTGATAAGTTTTGCCACCAATTCACGCATTTAAAAACATGTAATGACGCATTTCCAATCAAAAAACTGCAATTTTATAAATGCTGTTTTTTACCAGGAAATGCGTCATTCCACGTTTTAAAATGCACGAATTAGTTTCAAAACGTCTCGGTACTGCTGTTTTAGGCATACAGTCGTTATTTACATCTAATTGGGATATATATATTACGCCAATAACCAGCAATATTTCCCCTTAAAAGAGCTAAAATGGCTATATTTGCTGCTGGTATGGTAATTGGACCAGGAATGGTACAAAATGGTTAAAATTAAACGGTAAAACGTGTTTTTTAATTCATAATATCAAACAGAAATACAATTCTGGTAAAAAAAATGCGAAATTAGATCATTGAATGACATTAAATCGATTTTGTCTATATTTACGAGACAGATTTTTTGGGTACTTTTTACGATATAACTCAATTAAAATTTATTATTGGTTGCTTTCTTTGTGATTCATGCTATTTTTAATTGCATATATATGTTGTATATATATTTGCCTTAACCTTACACCAAATTTTTTTTTCAAATAAACCTTTTCATTGAAATTTTGTGACTCAAAATGTCTTTTATCTAAACTTTTGAGACACACTATTGCATGATAAAATCTTCTAAATTTGAAACAACACATAAAGCTATAAAAAGTATTAAACAGCATTTAAGCATACTAAAGTTTATTTGCTTTACTAAAGTTGGTCCTTTTATTATCTTTTAGCAATAAAGTGTTAATATTTCGTTTGTAGTTCTTGCGAAAAAATATTCTTTTAGTTTTTCTTTATTTTGTTCTCGATTGCTTTTTAATTACTGTGTACTTTGTTTTAATACTAGTAAGATCCAATATATCTCTATTTTTTTATTGTGATATTGCTTTAGAAAGTTTTACTAGTTTTAAAATGTAAAAAAAAATATTTTGTTTAGCAATATCTTTTTCAGTTCTTACTCAGTTTGTATAGCTTATAAATCTATTTTGTATATTCATCTATCAGTGTATTTTTTTAATTGTGAGGATTTCTAGTAATTATACCCAGAATTTTTATAATTGGTATAAAAAAACTATGTATTTAGTGGTACTGATACAGTTAAAGCTCAGTTATTCAGAATGCTCGAACAAGGCTTGCTAAATAAATGTTTTTTTTTTTGGATAGTCGATTTTTTTTCATAAAAATCTTTTTTTATGATGGAACTATTTTCTGATAACTTTTATGACTACTTTACTTTTATTTTGTGAGTATATTTATTAAACTTTTTGATGAGATGGGTCAATTATTTTTACTGTTCATTATAGTTTTATTATTACTTAGCTATGTTTATTTGGCACCATATTGTAAGTTTGGCCGAAATGTTAGTATTTGGCACGAACAATCCCATTAAAATTTAAAAGTTAAAAATATTCTATATAATTGAGTTTTCTGATTATTGAATATTTCAACTTTTACTGTATTTCTGTATTTTTTTTTATTGCATTGTGTGATTTTTTGGAAAATTTCCTTACTTTTGTGTGCTGTGTAGTTTTTATATATTTTTTCATTTCTGAAATAAATTTTCCTTTTAAAATTTTCTTATTTGTTATTTTTTTATATGTTACACAATATCCTTTGTGCAGCAAATTTGTAGGATGGGGAATAGTTAGCTTAAATGTGAACCATGCTTGTTTAGAAGGACTGTCAGTCCTATAGAACTACTGCATTTGTTTTGAAATTACAACTTTTGCAAAAGAATCGCTTTGCTAAGTTATCCCCTTTTCACCTCTCACCTGGTATATGAATCATCCTAACATCAATTTAAAGCAAAATTGATTGGAAAATAACATTGGGTAATTTAATTATTAATTAATAAAGTTTTAAAATAGTGTCGCCATCTGCTGAATATTTTGGGGCATTTTAAAACTTCGAATATATATAATCAAATAACTAGGTAACATTTTCGTTTCAAATTTGTTTCATTTTGATATTATGTTGATTCCCATACCTAGGGGGAAAAGGGCTTACATGGCAAAGCAATCCTTTTGTAGAAGTTGTGATTTAAAAACTAATGCATTAGCTCTATGAGACAGACAGTTCCACCTTAAATGGGGTAACTTTGGCCTTTGCATAAAACCCTGGTACTGACATAATTATTGAACATTTTCTCATACGTCAAGAGTTGCTACACATTCAAAAAGGTAAGCACTTAAAAAAGTATTCAAGAGAAAGTTATTTGATTGAAAAGCTTGAGCCAAAGTTGGCTATTTGATGGAATTGAAAAATTTGTTGATAAAGGGTGTAATTCAATGCCCTGCTCCATTTTCAAAGTTATTTCAAAATTTTCTCTTGCGAAAACTGTTAATTTTTTAGTAATGTGTTTTATTTCTGTTCATCATTTTAAGAGCTTCCTAAGTTAATCCCCCCCTCAAGAATTGGTAGTGGAATTTTTCCTTCATATTCCCTCTACGTTTCTCGACTGGTAAGCATAATTTAAGCTAAAATTCATGTTAATTTTAAATACAAATACAAAAATTGTCGACCAACAACAGGCCAGAGGCCCAGCAAGGTTGGTCCAAAATATATCTAATTCAATCCCAGTTTCCTACGATGTCGCCCTTAACGGTTGCGTTGGGTGCCTATTCAGGTGTTGGCTCGTCACCTGACTGTGGTTCTAAAATTCGAAGCTCGTCGCCAATAGCCCTCGTGTAGCTCTAGTGCGACGTTAATTCAAACCTAACCTTCCCAGTTTCCAATAGCTATCGAGATTCTTCTTAAAATCTTCCACTTGCTTCGAATACACAACGTATTCTAGTAAAGAATTCCACTAGTTGATGACTCTATTATAAAAATGTTTTGTTACCTCCTTTCTAAAGCATGATTTATTCAACTTCTAACCATGTCCTCGGGTCCGGCTATTTAAGGTAAAACCCAAGCCCTCCATGTTTCCCTGTTTTACGAACTTGAATAACTGAATTAAATCACCCCTTGTTCTCCTATTTTCCAGGGAATACATGCTTAAAGATCTTAATCTATTAACATAATCGATACCTGATAAACCCTTAATAATTTTTGTTGCCCTATGCTGAACTTTTGATAATATGAGAAAAAGGGATGGTTTAATTGATAACATGAGAAAAAGGATGTTTTTTTTTACTCCAGCTGTACTCGAGCACCCCAGTGACACGACATTCAATAACCACTTAATAAATCAATCTATTTGAAGGTATTTATGTACTTCATCTTCATATGTAATTTTGATAATTAAAGCATAAAAAATTCAATTGCAGCTGATGGCTGGGGAGCCCTGTCGATAAGGCGCCTTCCTTGTCAATGCAAAGTCCGGTTCGGGCCTGTGCTTTGCAAAACTTCTGCCAACCTCTAAACGAGGGCTGAGAAGCACAGTCGGTTAGGCATTTCCTAGTACGCGAAGGGTCCCAGGTTCGGGTCCGGGCATCGCCAAAATAACTGCCGATCTATAAACGGACCGTGCAGCCCAAAATGTCCGACGAATAATACGACGTGTAAGGGAGTGCTCGTAAAATATCCTTCAAAGTCCTAACGTTGCGTACGATGTCGCCCTTAACAGTTGCGTTGGGTGCTTATTCAGGTGTCGGCCCGTCACTTGACTGTGGCTCTAAAATACGACGCCCGTCGTCAATAGCCCTAGTGTAGCTCTAGTGCGACGATAATTCAAAACCTAACCTCTAAATGGTCTGTGCTGCCAAAATGCCCTACGAATAATACCCCTTTAGGGGGAGTGCTCGATAATATACTTTAAAGTCTCGGCGCTGCGTACGATGTCGTTCTAAAAAGTTTCGTTAGGTCTTACTTAGGTGCCGGCTCGTCATTTGACTGTGGTTCTTAATTATGACTACTGTCGCCAATAGCCCTCTAGTACGACGATAATTCAACTCGACTTTATTTCAACACAACCCTCGATTATATAAAAAGAACAAACAATAACCAATTAACCTTATTGGAAAAAACAGGTTTTTAGGTGTTAATCAATGTTATGCTTCATTGGGCAAAAGTCCTTGAAAATAATTACTAAAAGAAGGTTTTTTAGGCGTACACATTTTCGTAAATAAATTAATCACATTATATAATTCAAATTAAAGGAAATCATTTTTAAATATGTAAACTGTTGGCCCTATATGGGTCATTCTCAACATTTTTCTTGTAATCACAACTTTTAATTTATTAAGAAAAGCAAAAGTGTTTTTTGAAATATACGTTGCTATATTAAATAAAAATTCTTCTGTCTATTGAAATGTGACAAAATCGGCAAACTATCATCTTTTTAGTGTCTCCAGTCTAAATTTAAAAATCATTAAAAAATTGACATAAATGTATTCAGTTTAACGTAATTCTAATTAAAACAAGAAGTTCTAAAATAACTAAAATAGCCTACTTTCCTGTTACTTAAATGCTTACTAAAATTCTTATCTTGAAAAAAATTTGTTCGTTACAGTAAGTGACATCAACAACCGTTTTCTATATTAAATTTATACACATTAGAATAAATTTCACAAAACACAGCATCCATCTATAATTTTAACTTCTTAAAGCTAAATCAATTATTTTTATTAATTTTCTATCGCCAATAAAATAAATATTACTTACGGTCCGCATAATTTATTTGCATACCGATTCGCATCTCGGGGGTCTCGTTTTTGGAAATTAAAATTTAAGGGAAAAATTGCAATAATTATTATTTAATAAATTATAACAATAATTTTTACAAACTTTATTTGCAAATAATAGTTCAAATCAATTTTGAAATATTTAAAAATGCAAGCATGAAAAATGTAGAGTCAATTTATTTCATAAACTTTTTTCAGAGTGAATTTCATTTCACCGTGTTTTTCATATATTCATTTAATTAAAACAAACCTTATTTAATTCCTTCAAAAGACATGATTCATCCATCTAACGATGCAAAAAGAAAAAATAACTTTACAGAAAAAAAAATCGCAAGCTGATGGTTCGAAATGGAATCATTGAGGGCGAAAGGGTTCGAACCATGCGCTCCTCTAATTGTTTTGCGCAGTGAATTTAACTACCCACAAAACATAACTTTCAATGTGAGTGTTTTTTTATCATTAAAAAAAACCGTGCTTCTACCTATTTACTGTTCAGACATAATTAAGGGGGAATGGGCGCGCTGGATCGCGGGTCTCCAAAGCAAAGTGCCTCAGTGTTTATTCAATGGAGAAAAAAATATTGTCTCTGCCACATTTCTCCGGCCGTATTGAATATTTTTGCAAACAGATTTTTTATGTGATAAATGTAGCTGACTTACAGGTCCCAGCAATCCCACTTTTTGATATTAAATCAATTTTTTTTTAAAAAAAATTTTTGAATAAATAATTTTATCGAAGTATTCGAAACAATTTTAACACGTTGCGTGCCACTGACTCCTTAGGGAGTCGCGTGGTTCCGATTCATCGATAACAGCACATTCTAATGAAATTCATAGTGCAATTTTGCCAACAGTTCTTATGAGTCCAAGTTAGTTTGAAAACTTGATAAGCATGATGGTCTAGTGGTTGCACAAACTACGTGATCTAGCTCTGTCATCGACCCTTTTGTGTGATATTTAATTGACACCTAGTAATGCGGGCCTCTGACCAAGCACACAAGCCTGAACATATTTATGTCCTACCAACCAACCGCCTAGTAATCCCAGATATGACTGATGATTTTCCATACATATATTTTAATGTTCATGCAGTTTTTGTGTTATTGCGAAGGGTAATCTTTCGCCAGGAACACTTCCTCGTATTTTTAGGACTAGCTGTCGTGTAGCTTTAGTTAGCAACGTTAATTCAACCTAACCTTGCAATTTTATGACATCGAACTAGGATTTGTACTTGTTCGAAAATGAAGAATAGTTAATTCATTTCCATTGTAACGAACATGTTTTAAAAAACAGGATGTTCTTCTACTTCATCAGCCTCTATCGATGAAGCCTCTATCGATGATATAGTGGCAGCGAATGTGTTAAAAAGTGGGATTGTAGAGACCTGTAAGTTATCTACATTTATTATTAAAAAAAAAAAAAACATTCGCAAAAATATTCAATACAGCCGGAAAAATGTGGCAGAGAAAATAGATTTTTTCCCACTTGGATTAACATGGAGGCACTTGAGTTTGGAGATCCCTGGTAAAGCTCGCCCATTCCCCTTAAATGGAAAAAATTCATGATATGTCATCGATTCGATACTGTAATTTGAAACTGACCTTGGTCACAGAACAGTTTGAAATTCGCGAATTCAGTTCATTAACATTGCATTTCCCGAGGGAAAACATTTTTACATTTGAATGACTGAATAATCTTTATTAATAATCAACCCTAGTACGGACATAAATAATAAATTCAGCACAGCGCTGTACTTAATTACATAAAAGGGGGCCAGGGTGGCTTAGTGGATTTGATCGCAGCCCATTACGCTAACAGTCTGCGCACCGTACTGGGTGAGGGTTCGATTCCCGCTTTCGCCCTGGGTGTAATTTCTCTCTCTGTGTCAGTACAAATTCTGTCTGCGTCTGTCTTACTTGACGGAGCTTTATAAGCGGGTTTCTGATCAAGCGCACAAGCCCGAAATACATGTATAAACCAATCTTAACAAATATGCAATAAGGTCGATTACGCGATAAATTTCTGAAAACTGAGAGAAATTTTGTATCACCATATAGAAGGCTATCACCACCAATTATGATGCTTTGATTGTACAATAAATCTTACCTTTCTGTTAAAATATGCCGATGTTTAATTTTGCCGAGAGAAGACCAAGTAAAAAGAACTTTTACATGCCACTATAATCATAGGACATGCGTGCCGACCATTTTCCCATCCTGAAAATCTACCGAACCCAAAATCTTGGGCTTATGAAGGGGTAGCGTAATACCTCATAGCCACTGAGTCAACTGGGCTACTGAATTATGTTAACTGGAATAAGTACTACCATTGACATTTATTTCTGATATGGCTGACAATTTTCTGATAAAATTTAGGTTTTTAGAGAAAAAAAAAATAAGGTGGATATGCTTCTTCAATTGCCACTATGTTACCTTTCTTGGGCCAAATTGTAAAATAATTAAGATTAAACTTAAAGTGTTATTTAAAGCAACATAGAATCTAATTACGATAAAATTAAGGGAGAATGGGCGCGCTGGACCGGGGATCTCTAAACTCAAGTGCATCAGTGTTAATTCTATAGAGAAAAAACTATTTTCTCTGCCACATTTCTCCGGCCGTATTGAATATTTTTACAAACGGATTTTTTATGTGATAATTGTGGCTGACTTACAGGTGCCGACAATCACACTTTTTGAAATGGTTCGATTTTTAAATTTTTTTTTTAAATAAATAATTTTACAAAAAGTATTAGAAGCAATTTTTAAAAAGTGGAATATTAAAGCCTGTAAGTTATCTACATTTATTATTAAAAAAACATTCGTAAAAATATTCAATACAGCCGGAGAAATGTGGCAGAGAAAGAAGTTTTTCCCATTGGATTAACACTGAGGCACTTGAGTTTGGAGACCCGTGGTCCAGCGTGCCCATTCCCCCTTACATTGAGAACCCCGAAAAGAGGAGAGATGTTTTTAGCCTTATTTTTTTCTGATGGTTTTTATTTTTTTCTCTAGAAATTCGTGTTCCCAGGGACTTTTTTTACCGTCTGTTTCAGAGTTTGAAAGAGGACTTCAGGTTTCTAAAAATAAAATATGCGGTTACTTTAGAAAGTGTGCTCACTTTTCATCGGAAATAGATTTTTGTTCTGAAAATGGAGATCGTTTTTAAGATAGTGGTTTTAGTTATCTAATGCACTTTGGCCGTAAAAGCCAGTAATCGAATTACTTTTAAGATTTGGAATGGAAATCGCGATAAGCTTGAACTTGAAACTCATTTCTTTTATTAGTCCCATTTCCGATTTAACCTTTTAAGACCCGAGAAAAATCCTATACGCATATTCTTAAACAAAACATTTTCCCATACAAATACATGCTAAAAAGTATGTTTGGCAAAGAAATTAAAAAAAAAAAATATGTTTAATAGTTACTTAGAGACACGCTTAAAAATTTAAAAATACAAAATTTTCTGCTTCAATACTTCTTGTTACAATTTATACTCAGTAAATGCAACAAAAAAGGCCGTATCATTTATTTGTAGTTAGCAGATTATTTTAACATTGTTTTTAATACAAAATGGCTTGAAAATCAACTACTAAACAAGCTTTTTGAAAAGTTTGAAAACTTTTTTTAAAATAAATTTTTTAAGAACTCTAATATGGTATTGACTCTCTTTCAACTTCATTTTTTAAAATCGAAAAAAAAAAAATGAAATGATACCTGTAATCAAAGGCTGAAAACTGATATTTGTATTTTTTTCTATCGGCCAGGTCAATTTTGGAACTAGTTAAAGTATTAATTGTTTGTGGGGAGGTTTTAAAAAATTTCCCCGAAAGGGGACGCCATCAGTTCGCAAGAGGTTGTGTACCAAAAATATTTCCGACAAAACTGATTTTTCGCTGTTAGATTATGAACTGATGTATTATTTGTGGTGTTTATGCATTTTTAGCATCGTTAACCCCTGCTCAGTAAAACATAGAATTACCAATTAAAATCTGAAGATTTTTTTACGATTAGCTTGTTTCAGTGACGTCAATCTTTTCAGCTTTCATTATTTATCGTCTTTTGATCAGTGCTCCGATTGGTGTTCTGTGCCCACATGATATTGATTCACCAATCGGCATTCGATAAAAAATATTTATTTATAAAAAAAAAGTATTTCCGATTGTACTGAATTTTATTATTAAATGAAATATTGATTAATTATTTGTGATATTTATATATGTCCGACAGAACGGAATTTTTTGTTAAATGATTGACTGTTTTTTATGGCATTTATGTGTTTGAAACATCGTTATCACACATTTATCGATATTTAAAATGTTTGAAATTACCAATATTAAAAATAATAGATTTTTTTTGCCAACAATTGATTGAAACTGTCATCATTGTAATTACAATGATGTATCAATAATTGAAGGAAATACGGTTTCAATTTATATTTAAATAGGTAGGTAGGTTTGAATTATCGTCGCACTAGAGTTACACGAGGGCTAGTGGAGACGGGCGTCATTTAGAACCACAGTCAAGTGACAAGCTGACACTTGAATAGGTACCTAACGCAACCGTTAAGGAGGGATCATAGTTAAGATGACCAAAAATTCGAATTTCGGAAGCCAGTATTTTCCTATAGATGCAAGTCCGATCTATCGAATGAAACTAATTTTGTATCGATTGATTAAGTATTTCTTGTAAAAAATTAAAATTTTAAAAATAAACACATGCGTCACGCCAACTTTGAATTACTAACTGTATGCTTGTATTATTTGTGTATTACATTATAAAATAGGATTTTTGGGGTTGATTTTTGAAAACTAATGATTGGCTAAATGTAAAAAATTTCCTGACGGATAACATGAAATTAGGTTAACACGAAATGTTTCGGTGGGCCCTTCGAGTTCGTGTTAAAGGTGTTCGACTGTATTTTTTTTTTTGCATTTTTCTCAAAAATACAATTTTTAACACAAAGGTACACTTTTCTCAAAATCTATTAAATATTCATTAATATATTTTTTGTGATATAAAACCATTTTAGATCTACTTAAGTCACCTCATTTAGTCTTACAAATTAAAGAAAATATTATATTATTTTACTCTTTTCTGCGTTGAAAATCGGAATTTTTATGAATGTGGAATATAGGAGAAAGAAACTGAAGAAAAACTTTATTTTTTGAAGCAGAATACATTGGTTGTCAAGAGTATAGTGTTTTTTAAATAAAATTTAAAAATTATTTTTGGCCAAAAAAGGTGACAAATATAAATCTAACTGTTTACTTGCATTCGAAAAAAGTTTTATGTACATTCATTGCATATTTTTTGTACAAAGTGTACCGAACACATACTTGTATTTTTGAAAATTCGTAATTGTATGTTTCAAAAGATGTAATTTTTCTAAATAAATAATTTTAATTTAAAAAAATAAGATTATTAGGTGTAAATATAATAATAAAAGTATAATTTATAACTTGGTAAATTTTTTTAAACATAGTTTTAAAATTATTTACAACTTTTCGAAATCAATACTAAGAATTGCTCATTTTTTCTGTCGCTTACTATGATCTCCCCGGGCGACATCGCACACACCGTTATGACTCTGGAGCATATTTAACGTGACTTCCTCCACACGGGGTATTATTCGTTGGATATTTTTGGGCTGCACGGGCCGTTTAAAGGTCGATAGATATTTTGGCGATGCCCGGACCAGAACCTGGTACCTTTCGCATGCAAGGCGTCGGCCTAACTGGGCTCCCAAGCCCATTTAAAGAAAGTGATAACAATGGATAATCAAATACGGATAGACTTAAAACTGAAAAATAATACCACATATACAAAACCATATTTTCAGGCAAATTTTCAAGGTGCAATTTGCCACTAGCTTTTCTTATCATCTATTTTAATTTCAGCAAAAGATGGCTTTTAAAAAGGATGATCAGGCGATTTTATTATTTTATCAGTCATTTCGCGCAGTTCAACTTCTCTATTACAATTTTTTTTAAAGTTTTTCTTACAAAAACAACGTAAATAAATTAAGATTTACGAAAATTTACTGACGGTGTTGTAGTTATAAGTTAATGATAGAAATAAATCTGTTATGGCTACGTTTAGACTATCACGATCTGCAAACGAAAACAACTATTGGTTGGTTTTGTTAGCTGGATTGTAGCTCCACGCAAAAACAACTATTTGACGACCTAATAAAAGTCTGCCAAACAGCTATTTGTTGCCAATTGCAGCAACCCGGATTTTCGCCGGCAGCAAGGTGAACACCACAACTTTCATTGTAATATAAACAAGGTGAAAAATTCCATACGCTGATAAACATGACGCAAGCTAAGGATATTCAAGTTACGATCATAGGTGGCGGCTTAGTAAGTTAAAAATGCTTTTATTCAGTAATATAATTTTATTATTTATTACGATTTATGTTTTTTTTATCTAGCCTGACGAGATTAGTTTCTGTGATTACTTTTTCGACTGTGAAATCATTATTAAATTTTTAAAAATTGAAATTTATTTATGCTGTTTTGTAGAACGAATGCTTGAAAGAAATGTGAAAATATGAACACAAAACTATTTGCACAATTTTTATAGCTAGATTGTTGAATAGCAAATAAATTGGGCTGCAAAATGCAGATGGTCACTATATCTAAGTTGTTTTTTTTTAAAAAAAGGATAAACTTTTCCAAAAATTTCCAAATCATTATGTATAGAATTAAATAACATCATAAAGTTTCTATGATTGTTTTACTCCCAATTTCATAACTTTAAAACAATGGTCCGAAATGTATATTAAAATGTTCACTGTGTTACTAATGTAATTTGGTTTTGTATTAGTGAAGTAGATTTTAGTCTAAAATATGTCAACGTAAAACTAATCAAAATTTAAAATCTAGAGAGTTTGGGAAACTTTAAAATAAGGATCGAATAAAAATAAAATAATTTATTGATAACTATTTAGTTTAAAAATAATAGTGTCCTTAATTTTTTGCTTATAAGTTTTACTTTTAATTGGTGTGCGTGTTATTATTAAATTAAAACGCAATTTTAAAACGTTTGAAAAAAATATTTACTGGGTTCTCAAGGTGGGTGATGATTGAAACCATCATATTATACTTACATTAGCGCTACAACTAATTACACTCTTAAAACAAACACGCCTAATTTAACTCAGTCTGAGTGGATTTCACTCCTCCAGACTGGAAAATGCACTTCTCCAACTGGAGTGGACCCTTTGTGTGTTAAACCTCCGACAGGATCACTCTAAACGAGTGATTTTAACTCAGTCTGAGTAAATGTGCATGCCTTTACGGTGTCGAAAATGCACTTCTCCAACTGGAGTGGATTTCACTCGTTTGTTTTAAGAGTGTAGGATTTCAATTGTAAATCATGTAGGCACTGTCGCTCAGTTGGAGGCTCTTGTAGGATCAGTAAGCTCAGCTTTAATACTGTAGGCACTGTAATCTCAACTTTGATAATACACTCTTAAAACAAACTAGCGATTTTAACTCAGTCTGAGTTAATTTTCCCCCATTCCAGTGTCGAAAATGCACTTCCCCATAGGAGTGGATTTCACCCCTTTTGTTTAGTTAAACCTACAACGGGATCACTCCAAGCGAGTGATTTTAACTCCGTCTGAGTAAATTTTAACTCCGTCTGAGTTAATTTTCACTCCTTTCCAGTGTCGAAAATGCACTTCTCCTATACGAGTGAATTTCACTCTTTTTTGGTGTTGGTTACAGACCAGTTTGAAGAGTGTTGGCTCTGTAAATTCAGTTTTAATGATGTATGCTCAGTTTGAGTACTTAGGACCACACTGTGCAATTGAGACCAGTGCCATTTCATATGAACTATTCAGTAACCACTGAAAAAGTTTTCGATCTAAAATAGTTTAGCTGAAATCAGTCATCCTCCGAAAATCAGTGCCCGATCTTTCAGTGAGCATTAAAGTAAGATTTCAAAGGAAAATAGGCTATTTTAGTTCGTTCAGAACTGTTTATTTCTATTATATTCATGTCCAGAAAAAGCAGTATGCAATAAAAAAGCATAAATCAAATGAAAAAGCTCCGGCTGAAATACATTTTATAGTTACAAAGTGGGGCTGGGGAGCCTAGTCGGATAGCCATTCGCCTAGCATGCGGAAGGTCCCTGGTTCGGGTCCGGGCATCGCCAAAACAACTGTCAACCTATAAATGGCCCGTGCAGCCAAAAATATTTGATTAATAATACCCGTGTGGCACGAGAGTGCACGTTTAATATCCTCCAAAGTCCTAACGCTGCGTACGATATCGCCCGTATTGGTTACGTTGGGAAAACAGTCGGACATCTTCTTGTGAAAACTTACTTTTTCGTTTGTCAGCAATATCTATAACCTCTTGCGACCTGATGTCCCCATTTGGGGGGATATTTTTTGAAAACACCCCACAAACAATTAACATTTTAATTAGTTCCGAAATTGACCTGGTCCGATAGAAGAAGTTCCAATTATCAGTTTTCAGCCTTTGATTACAGGTATCAGTCATTTATTTCTATTGAAAAAATGATGTTGAACGAGGGTCATACGATATTTGAGTTCAAAAAATTAATTGAAATAAATTTTTTTCAAATTTTTTAAAAATTTGCATTAAAAACAATGTTCAAATAAACTGTTATCAACAAATAAGTGATACGGCCTTTTTGTTTGCATTTATACCACAAAAATGTGTATTTTTAGAGCTTAATCCGGGTCTCTAAGAAACAGGGTTCGTGATTTTTTTGATTTTAAAAAAAAATCAAATTAATCAGATTTTTTTGATTTAAATCGGATTTTTTTGATTTAAATCAGATTTTAATCAACTGTTTAATTTTTAAATGAATTTTTAATACATAGTATCAGATAATTTGTTTTACTAAAATTACTTAACATGTAAGCCTAATTATATGTATAATGCCATAATTTAAAAATTAAAAATGTATACCAATACTAAAAATTCGAAATTTCTAATTGCAAGTTTATTGAAGAAAAAAAAAATCTTCCAAATCAGATGCACAAAATATGTCACTTACAAAATGTTACTAAAACAGTACTTTATTAAATAACTTAATAGTAATTACTTGTTTAACAAAAAACTACTAACAATACTTAATAAATTGATAGCCTTGAATTTCAATGATTAGTCTATTATTTCATTATGTAATCAGTCTAACTGTTATTAAAATGTTTGGAAATTTTGCAGTGGCACTTTGGAAATTTATCAGTGGCATTCTGGCATTGCCATGTTAAAAATTTAATGCATATATGTAAATTCATAAGCTTTTTTTTTCTCATAATGTCATTATTAAAATATTAATTTTAAAAATTGGTTTAAATTAAATTTTAAAAAAATCATTGATTTAAATCATGATGATTTTTAAAAATAAATTAATTGATTAAAATCGCGTTTTAAATCATGATTTAAATCAACGAACCCTGCTAAGAAACCGTTAAAAATAATTATAAAAAAAAACTTCTTTGCGAAACATACTTTTTGCATATTTTTGTATGAAAAGTATGTTTAGATTAAGAATATAAATTTAGGATTTTGCTCGGACCTTAAGTGGTTAAAGCCAATAAAGTTGTATGGCAGCTATCCTTGCACATGCGCGGTTTTTCAAATTCCTTAATATGAAGTCCAACCAGTCACCACGCCTAACCAATTAAATGGCGTAAATAGACAACATGTCCCATCCAACGCGTGATTATCTGGGGTAAGTATCTGCATTATTCAATGGTTATAACATTTATAGCAATTATTGGTTTCACAACGCTAAGTTATAGTAATCATTATTTATTTTAGCTATTTTATTCTTATCCTAGCATCGATTGCATTAAATAAGCCCCAACCCACACACATTTCCTGAACAACACTTGACTGTGGTTTTAGATTGCGACGTCTATCGCCAATAGCTTTCGTGTATCTCTAGTGCGACGATAATTCCAACAACTCTAGATTCTGCACCCTCTAAAACCTGTAGAACGGCAAATGACAATGAGTGCGCCCTCTAGAAGGGAAGAGCTTAGGCTTTATAGCCCGTCACCCCGCTCGCCAGAAGAGACACACAACGAAGGACGACACAAACACTTAGACAAACACAACATTTATTGACAAGCACAAACACCCATGCTTTACCGGGATTCAAGCCCGAAACCAGCAGCTCCAAAGGCAAGAACCCTAACCATGGCACCGCCGGGTCGACAAAACTTGTAGAAGCACAAAATCTCCATTTCGGGTTTCCGTAATACTTTCATTTACATATTTCATAGTAGGTAATCGAAGGTAAAAACAGATTACAGTTGCTTTTATTTCTAATGTGTGAGCATAACGTTGAGTAAATTTTTGATGATTTTTGAGAATGTTCAGCTGTCATTTCAATTCTCAATAGACGTTAAGTAAATGTTTGATTATTTTTGAGAATGTTCAATTGCCGTCAGGGCTGGATTTAAAGATTTGCCGCTCCTGTCGCAATATCCCCCCCCCCCCCTTCGGCTAAAGGTAGATGGTTAGCAGCAAAATAGAGTGGTATGTGCTGTTTAAAATGGATACGCAAATTAGAATCATCAATGTACCTTTACACATTAAATCGAAAGCGAAATAGGCGATTTTTTTTTAAAACCGTTTTAATATTTTTCTTTCAACTAAGAAATCTTGGAGGAGGAGGTGCAATTGCCCTCGCACCGACCATGTTTGCTACGAAATATTAGTAATACGTTAAATATAGTTTTCTTTATTAAAAGTCATTGAGGATTGTCAGTTTCATCGAGCTAATGCTTTGGTTTTGGAATCACAAGTTCTGCAAAAGTATTACTTTGCCATGGTAGCCCTTTTCCCCCATGAATGGGAATCAACGTAACATCGAAATGAAACAAATTTGAAATGAAAATGTTATCTAGTTATTTGATTATATATTTTTGAAGTTTAAAATGCCAAAAATATGCAGCAGATGGCGTCACTATTTTTTTTTAACAATCAATTAATAATTAAATAACCGGATGTCATTTTCTTTTAAATTTTGTTTTAAATTGATGTTATGATAATTCTCATACCTAGTGAAAATGGAATAACATGGCAAAGCAATTCTTTTGCAAAAGTTGTGATTCCAAAACTAATGCATTAGCTGCTCTATGGGACTGATATAATCCCTCTTAACGTAAATGTATTTGGGTTACTTAACATGTTTAAAACAGGTGCATAAGTTTTCGAAGTGATATACGAATTCTGATAAGATTTTGCAAGATTGGGTAACATGTTTTTGGATAAAGTTATCTTATAGTAAGTTATTCTTTTAAAAAAAGTTACTCAAACACACCGTTGTCTTTCTAGATAAGAAACAAGAAGTTCGAAAAGAAATAAATAGCCAACTTTCCAGTTACTTGCATACTTCCTGGAATTCTTATCGGAAATTAAGTAGCTTTGTAACAGTAAATGTCGTCAACAACGTTAATGCCTACTTTTTTCATTTTTGAATTCTCTCGAATTGGAAAAAAAAGTGGGCTAAAATGTCAATTTTAACCCTTTAACATCTGGAACGGCCCGGACGGCCGTACTAGTAAGGATTCGATAATGCCATTCTTATAACAGGCTACGCGGCAACAAAGTACTTACGTAGCGAAAGTGTTAAGGTAACAGGGAACATACACACTCAGAAATAACTCTTTCATTTGTGACGATTCATGAATCCTCAAGCTTCATTTCGTTAATTTTGAGGATTGTTTCGTCAAACTATCACTTGACTTTTGAGTAAACGCGAATCCTCACTTTTACGATCGTGATTTGACGATTCTGTATCTTGATTTTGAGGAAACTGAATCTCATTGTTGTAATCACATGCTCAAAAATGACGAAATATTTCTTTAGATTAGACTACATTCAAATCCTCATAAAAATGACGATTCAAATTTCCTCACTTTGAGGAAACGAAAACTCGGAGCATTTGCCGGTAAACAAATCGTCAAAATTAAGGAAAATTTCGTCGTATTTGAGCATTCATTTTTTAGAGTGTATAACCACTCACAATATCGAATTTTCCTTTTAACTTTCAATCACTAAAAAGAATATTTACGAAAATACTTTTATGATGCACATTTGAATATGGGACTGGAGTTTGCAAATTTGGTAGTTAATTTCAATACAACTGTTGCCAGCTTTTATTGTTATTATTCCAACACCAATTTTCAGCCTTAAGGTACACTTTTCTATTCTTTTTCTATTTTACTAGAAGAGTTTAAATTTTCTGTGATGTCGTATACATACATATCTATTTAACACAGTGAACCAATAATATTAAAAATATTTATTTTGCCAAAAAATATATGTGCCTGTTATTTTTGATTTCAAACTGTAATTAATTCAATATTGGAAGGGATTTTAGCGATACAGTACCCCATTGAAATACAATTATTTTTATGCTAGCCACTGCATTTGTAACTTAATATATATTGTAATTTTAGGTGGGATCTCTGTGCGCCTGCATACTCGGAAACAAAGGAGTACGGGTAAAGCTCCACGAGTTTCGTGATGGTAAGTGCAGTTTTGAAAAATGTCAGTAATTAAATGGAAAAACGTATGTGCTTGTTAATGCAATGATTTCATTTTAAATTACCTAATATAAAATATTGGGTAATGGAAGAATTTCGATGGGGTTGAAAATTCGAAATGTATAATTTATTTTCTACTTGTTTTGAATGTAGCTGATTCTAAGGCAATGGTTCTCAACCATACTTAATCATTTATAAAAACAACCAAAGAAGCTGTATCCGGTCACTTTTAACTCTTTCAGTCCCAGTGATGAAATTTGGCATCATCATTTTTTCTGATCATAAAAAAAATAATAGGGAAACATTTATTGGGATTAATAAAAAATATTTCTAATAGAAAAAAGTTTGACGAATCGAATGATGTGCTTTTTGATGTCATAAATGGCTATTATAGACGATCAGAAAAAATCTAAAATGATGTCAATTTCTCATTGGGACTGAAAGGGTTGAATAAAATAAACACAAAACACGTATATTTAACATTTAAAAAAAATTGAAATAATTAAGATATTTCTACTGGTTTCCTGAAAATTTAAGAGATTTGAAAGTAAAAATTGGCTTCTTTAGTTATGGTTGGATAATAGTTTTATTGTACAAAGGTATAACATTATTTCAATTTCCCCCCTTTGAATACTCATCGCCCACTGATCACCCCTCAACTATTTATTGCCCCTTGATAACACAAATCGTCCACTTGGGGACGATCGCCCCCAGGTTGGGAACACGCTGTGTGCGATGTCGCCCATAACGGTTGCGTTGGGTGCCTATTCAGGTGTTGGCTCGTCACCTGACTGTGGTTCTAAAATACGACGCCCGTCGCCAATAGCCCACGTGTAACTCTAGTGCGACGATAATTCAAACCTAACCTAACCAGGTTGGGAACCTGGTAGGGTAGAGTTGGTAATGGTAGGGTAGGGTTGATACGTTATATTCCGGCTTGTGTGCTTGATCAGAGACCCGCTTACAAACCTTCATCAACTAAGACGGACTCGGAAAGAATTTTTACTGTCACAGAGAGATAAATCACACCAAGGGCAAACTGATTCTAAAAAAGATTTTTTTAACCCTTTTCAGTCCGAATGATTTTACATATATTTTTCTGATCGTCTACGCTGTTAAAACAAAATAGTGAAATCCCCTCCAGTAGGAGAAATGCATTTTCGACACTGGAAAGGAGTGAATATTAACTCGGACTGAGTTAAAATCACTCGTTTGGAGTGATCCTGTCGGAGGTTGTGCATTTTCTAGACTGGAGGAGTGAAAATTAACTAAGACTGAGCTAAAATCGCGCGCACTCGTTCGTTTTAAGAGTGTATAGCCATTTATCAAAAAGCACATCATTCTTTTCATCAAACTGTTTTATATTACAAAATATTTTATATTAATATCAATAGATGTCAGCCCTATTATTTGTTTTAATTATGATCAGAAACATGATGATGCCAAATGGCATCACTGGGACTGAAAGGGTACAACCTCTGTTTGTTTGACTGTTTGACAGAAACTATTCTACAGCTCGAACTAAAATATTTAAGAGCTTAAATTTCGGTAAACGAGTTTCAAGTGCCTGTCAGACGTCATTATAAGGTTTTGGAGAAATGGCGCATGCGCAAAGGGAGAATGCAACAGAACTTTTTAGGTTTTAAATTTATTGAAATTTCCTTATAGGATTGCCTTTAAATGCATCGATTCACTGATTGGTAAGTCGCAGTTACGTAGTGTTACACACCCCTTATTTTTCATGAACTCTTGTAAGTCCCCAGAGGAGTTGGATAAAGTCTGATCTCTACAAGTGAGGTTACTTATTTACTTTTGCAAATAGATCTCTACTCCATCGATAGAGCTGTACCATACGGACTTTCTACATGGACTTTCTTCAATGCTAATAAAAATGCTCCTTGCACTTAAATTACTGATTTCAATGATGGAAATACCTTATTTAAAATTTTAATAAACGGATTTTTAATGCAGTAATAATTGGGACAACATTTTAAAGTAATGGTACTTCAGATGCAAAGAGTGAAAATCAAATCGCATAGTTTTGGTGCTGCCATCTAGGATGTAATTGTACAAATAAAACTTGACCCCTGAGAGTAGACTGTATGGTGTAACTAGCGATTTTCAATAAAGTCGTGACAATGTTAAACAATGCTGAAGGGGCACTTTAATAGAAAACATTTTTCCACACTTAAAATTTTCTTAACATAGCCAAATAATTTTGGTGCTGCCATCTGGGATATAATTGTACTAATAAAACTTGACCCCAGAGAGTAGACTGTATTTATGTTGTAACTAGCGATTTTCAAAAAAGCGGTGACAATGTTAAACAATGCTGAAGTGGCAATTTATTTGAAAAAATTTTCCGCATTTAAAACTCACTAAAAAGTCCAACGAATAATGCTTCATGCAGAGAGAAAAATTGTACGCAAGGGATCTCTTACATGACATACTAGCAGTATGGGAGTTACGCAATCAGCCTTACAGGGAACCCGTTAACTTCGCAGTGCTTCCTTTTATAGGCATGCTTACTTGTGAAAATACACTCAATATCTAAACTAAATTCAGGTGTTGGCTCGTTACCTGACTGTGGTTCTAAAATACGACGCCCGTCGCCAATAGCCCTTTTGTAGCTCTAGTGCGATGATAATTCAAAACCTAACTTAATCTAAACTAAATGTAATTCGTGTTGGCACATGTGAAAGAAAAAAGCAAATAATAACAGAGAATGGCGTCAAGCCCCTTTTACGGCCGGGTCATTGTGTTTTGAAGCCCTGTTAGGGGGTTTGCCTACTTATTAAAATACACTCAAAATCAAAACAAAATTAAATTCGTGTTGGCGCGTGCGCACTTAAAAAAGCAAACACTAATAGAGGATGAAGCAGCCTTAAGGCGAGCGCATATCTCAACCAAACTCAATCAATCAAACTAATAGAGGATGGCGTCAAGCCCCCGTTTCGGCCCAGTCCATGTACTTTCAAGCCCTGTTATGGTCCCGCACTCCCACGTGGATGACGTTTTTTGAAACTAATTGTATTAATTAAAAATCGCAATCAAATATGAAAAAACTAAGCCTCAGGTGCACACGTAGGTATCAAAAGGAATCTATATTAAAAATTTCGAATTTTTTAGAGCAGTCTAAGTAGGTCTTTTGCGATCCACAGACTCCCACGATCACTCGTCCAACACACTCACCAACACACTCACCAACACGAATTTAATTTTGAGTGTATTTTAACTCCCACGATCACAGACAGACCGACTCTTTCTTTTATTATTATAGATAATCATATGACATGCTTGCCAACCATTTTCCCATCCTGAAAATCTGTCTTTTCAGATCCCCGGGACCAGTTTTTCGTGGCCGGCCGCAGCATCAACCTGGCCCTGTCCGCCCGCGGCCGGTCCGCGTTGCGCATGGCGGGGCTCGAGGAGGAAGTGATCGAACGCCACGCCATACCCATGCGCGGACGCATGCTGCACGACACGCACGGCCGTACCACGGTCGTGCCGTACGACAAGCAGGGCAGGGTGCGTATGGGTTGTACACTACTCAAAACAATTAGGGGAGCACTTTGCGTACTTTTGTTAACCCTTTCAGTTTCATCGTTTTGTTTATCATTCTAAAAATCTAAAATTTGTGAAATAGAATCATTATGCATCCAGACTGAAATGGTAAAAAACAGACGGAAAAATATTAATTTTTTAACTAAAATTTAAGGGAGGGGGAAATTGGAATAAAAAATTAAGAATAAATTATAACAATAATTTTTTTTTCAAAGTTTTATTTGCAAAAGAGTTAAAATCAATTTTTAAACATCTTAGAATGCAAGCGTGAAGAATATAGGGTCAATTCGTTTCATAAAATTATTTTGGGAGTGCATTTTATTTTACCATGTTTTCATATTTTCATTTGATTAAAACAAGCATTATTTACATCCTCAATAAACATGATTCTTCCATCTAACGATAAATTAGTTCAAGCTCAACTTAGTGAGAAAAAAATCGCAAGATCATGATTGAAAATGGAAGCATTGGGGATGAAAGAGTTTAAACCATCCGCTCCCCTAATTGTTGTGAGCAGTGTAATAGATGGAATGTAATATACAGGGTGGTTATAAAATAACGCTCGCTATTCGGAGTGGTCTGTAGCTTGAAGGAATAATCCAAATGCGTCAAAAATTGAGACACTTACTAATCAAGAAGGGGGGAAAGGAATGGAATCATAAAAAATAAACTCGTCCCTTGACCAGGGTTCTAAATTACGAGGCGTAATTGACTGTGTTGGTCGTAATTGACCATAATTGGCCACGCCTCATAATTTAGGACAATGGTCAAGCGACAAGTTTCTTTTATATGATTCATAAAAAAGAAACTCGTCTCTTGACCAGGGTTCAAAATTACGAAGCGTAATTGGCTGTGTTGGCCGTAATTAGCCATAATAGCCTACGTCTCGTAATTTAGAACCCTGGAAGAATAATTTAGAATTTTTTAAATTAGAATTTTGAATTTTTTTATGATTCCATTATTTCCCCCCGTTATTGATTAGTAAGTGTCTCAATTTTTGTTGCATTCGGATTATTTATTCAAGCTACAGACCACTCCAATAGCGAGTGTTATTTTATAACCACCCTGTACACTGTTCAAAACAATTATGGGAGCGCATGTTTTGAACTCTTTCACAACCAATAATTCCATTTGGAATCACCAGGTTGCAGTTTTTTTAAGTTAAGCTCGCACTTATGTATCGTTAGATGGAAGAATCATGTCTTTTGAAGAATTTGTTTGTTTTAATTAAATGAAAATATAAAAAAAAACATGGTAAAATAAAATTAACTCATAAAAAATTTTATGAAATAAATCGACCCTAAATTCTTCATTCCTAGAGGTTTAAAAATTGATTTTAACTTTTTTTTTAACAAATAAAGTTTTGAAATTTTCAAAATAATTTATTCAAAAGGTAAGATTCCAATCCCCCCTCCCCCTTAATGTTAGTTAAAAAATTACGATTTCCTCCCTTGCTTTTTACCATTATTTACTTCTAGATGCATAATGAACCTACTTCACAAATTTTTGATTTTTACAATAAAATAATAAAAATATTACAATTGAATGTTTAAAAAAGTACACAAACTGCTCCCCTAATTCTTTTGAGCAGTGTAGTTTAAATTTATGCAATATTTTAAACCCTTCGTCCTTCGTTTCCAATGATTCCATTTGGAATCATCAACTACACTCTTAAAACAAAGGAGTGAAATCCACTCCAGTTGGAGAAGTGCATTTTCGACACCGTAAAGGCATGCATATTTACTCAGACTGAGTTAAAATCACTCGTTTGGAGTGATCCTGTCGGAGGTTTAACACACAAAGGATCCACTCCAAAAGGAGAAGTGCATTTTCCAGTCTGGAGGAGTGAAATCCACTCAGACTGAGTTAAATTAGGAGTGTTTGTTTTAAGAGTGTAGCTTTTTGTCCGTCACCAAGTTAAGAGGGAATGGACGCGCTAGACCCTGGGTGGCTCAGTGTTAATCCAAAGGGGGAAAATATTTTCTAACCTACATTTCTTCGGCTGTGTAGAATATTTTTACAAATGTTTTTTTTTTAAATGATAAATGTGTAGGATTTTTTAAAAGTTTAATACAGAATTAAATGCTGTATTTAGATGTTTTTTTACACTCTTCTGCGGCCAGTTCGGTCATAAATTTACTTGTTTAGTACAGAAGTTTCTGCAGTTTTACTTTTTTTTTTCTGCCATTTCACTTTCTTGTTTAAAAACATAAATTTGACTGAATTTTTCTGTAGTGTACCATCGTACAGCTCGAATTTGAATGGTTTTATTATTTGTTTAAATAATTTCTATTTTTTTTCAGTGTATATATTCAGTGGGAAGAAGGTTTATAAACGAAATGCTTTTAACAGGTGAATATTTCTTTTACTTCATAGTATATCTGGTTCTCTTTTTTTCAAAAACAACTTTAGAAATTAATTTTTTTCAGCTGCCGAAAAGAATTCCAATGTAGAGGTTCATTTCAAGAGCAAGTTCCTGGATTGCGACTTAAAAAGCGGAAAATACAAAGTTCAAAGGTAAATTTTGAACTTCTATTTAATTGACCAGTCGATTTATTACGTGGGATTGTTTAGAGAGATTTTTAGTCCAAAGTTTCCTATGCAAAAGGCCTCTTCACGGGTTACATTTTGCGCATGCCGCAGCTAATGAGTAGTCCGCTCAGACCAATCACGGTGATCTCGTAGCCCAAAAACACATCTCTATGTAATATAAAAATGTAATTGTCGGACGCTTGAAAGCCACGTGATACGGCTTCAGTCTATCAGAAACGTCAGAAACGCTGAAAGTAAGTGTGGCGGTGTGCTTGTTTTGTGCCGGGGCTGCTTCAGGTTGCGTCCCGTGGCTTTGGTAGAGATCGTTGCTTAGCGCTAGAACTACGATGTCCTGGAGCAGTTCCACGGAAACTAGCTTGTTTTTCAACTTTTGGCATAGGTCTTGAGTTTCCGGGAGCGCATCGTAAAAACAGCAGAAACTGATGCAACTTCCCTTTTTCGTCTTGCGCACACTCCTCGCTGGTCGGGACCTTTTAACTAAAATATCTTAGTCTTGCATGTTTGTTTGAAGAGCAAACAAAGAGGAATTGCGTTGCAATTCTCGGGGGTTGGCGAGCGGTAGTGAGCAGGGGGTTTTGCCCCCTAGTTAAGTGTAATTGATTGCAATTCCTCTTTACCCCTTTCCCTCTCTCTAATGGGGCTGCAACATTGGAGGAACCTTTGCAGACTCGGCATGTTCCCCAGAACTGAGAGCGTTTTTTTTTGTGGCACCATCTATGCGACTCTCGCTACCAATTTTGACACGCAGATTACAATGAATCGAGCTATCTGTGGATGTTAAAGTATGCCGAGATTTAATTTTGCCGAGAGAACCCAAGCCAACTGGGGCCTCCAGGAATCTTTTACATGCCACATAATCATATGACATGAGTGTTGAAGATTTTCCCATCCGGAAAATCCGACGACTCAGCCGTGGCTCGAACCCATGATCTTCAGCTTACGAGGCGAACACGTTTAACACATCAGCAACTGAGCCGCTAATCCCCCTTCACTGAAGTAATACGATTATCCGAGTTTCTGAGTATCTGAATGATATTGGGTCTTTATTGCTTTCTACAGGGTGAGGCAATTAAAAGCCACCCCAACGTGGAGATAAGAATACGAGAGAAATGTTGCCATGTCAAAAACCATTACAGAAACAGGTTTGCTAACTGAAGCTATTTATCGCTTCAATATAAAGCCCAAACAAACGCTTGGCGAATTATTTGCCGGCAACTACGCTATGGTTTGAGAAGAAATGAAATATAAATAAGGTTTGTAGAGCTGATTAAAAAAAAAGTTCCCACTAGTGATCATTTCGATCGTTATTTATCCTAGAGTTTCGGACCTTTTTGTTTTTCATAATACAAAACATTCTAAATTGATAGCAAGACACAGAATTTGCATTCCGTGACGTCTTCATGCAATACGAACCAAGATCTAAATTCCCCACCAGTCTATGAGTAGCTCGAATGTGAAGCTAACCCGATCCAACCATTGCAAAAACTGGTTTCAGGCGGCTTCACGATTTTTTCTCTCCAAGCATTTCAACGTATTCCTATCTCTAGATCTGGGCCGCTTTTACTTGCCTCACCCTGTACAATCAATACTACCTAGATTAGAAGGCCAGTGAACTAAATGCTTGACGTCATATTAGTGGACCGATTCTGTGGTTTTGACCAATGATCATTCGTGACTAGATCTTGTATTTGAATACATTTTTAAGATAAGATGAATCAAGATGGGACGCCATCTTAAGATACGACGTTATTGGTCAACAAATCGAAATTGGTCTTCTATTGTGACGTTGTGTTGCTCAGTTATTCGGCCTTCTAATCTAGGTGGTATTGGTACAATTGACCCATTGAAATTTTCTACTGTATTTGTAGTCTAAGAGCTAGCAACGTTTTTGAGAGAGAATTTCAGGTGGGCCAGTTTTAAGATATGCTATCTCTCTCACTCTCCCGGACATCATAAGGGCTATCTGGTTGGCGGTAGTGGTTGCGTTCCTCAGTGCGCATCCTACTAATACAAGTAAAAAATTGATTTTTCAAATCATTTTAGGACGTTTTATTTTTCTATTGTTATTTTTAGCGAACTTTTTGCAACATAAATCTATTATTGCCAGACATTTGGATTGTTGTTTAAGCTGTGCCAGACGCTAATTCTGATTTTGAAAGCTCAAGTGTTGCCCAAATTACCAGCTCAGGTGTGAATTCACCGATCATTTTAATTACGTCATCGTCATTCATTGCGCAATACCATGTGGCAATACTTGTAATGAGCTGATAATTTGGCAACACTTGAGCTTTTAAAATCAAAATTAGCGTCTGGCACAGCTTAAACAACAGTACAAATGTCTGGCAATAATAGATTTATATTGCAAAAAGTTCACTAAAAATAACAATAAAAAAATAAAACGTCCTAAAATGATTTGAAAAATCAATTTTTTACTTGTATTAGTAGGATGCGCACTGAGGAACGCAACCACTACCGCCAGCCAGATAGCCCTTATGATGTCCGGGAGCGAGAGAGAGATAGCATATCCTAAAACTGACCCATCTGAAATGCTTGTCTTTTCGACGTTGCTAGCTCTCGTACTATTGGTTCCAGTTCATCCGGCGAAACCAAGGAAGAGTCGAGCGACCTCCTGATCGGCTGCGACGGGGCCTTCTCCGGGGTCCGGCGCCAGATGCTGAAGATGCCGCGCTTCAACTACAGCCAGACCTACATCGAGTCGGGCTACCTGGAGCTCTGCATTCCCGCCACGGACAACGGGGAGGTGAGAAGGCTTTTACATGTCATTCGAAGAGTACAAGGGAAGAACCTCTTGATTTATTAGGAGTCTTCCCGTAATTGCGTCTGCTTGGCAACATTGGCGACAGGAAACCGTTTTTTTCTTTCGGTTCTTCATTCGCGGTACAAACGTGTGACTTGTGTCCACTGATCTCTTGCGTGAATCAGGGTTGCCTCGGGAAAAAAAAGCACATCTTTACACCAGTTTAGGCGATTAATCGCTATCGTCGCCAAAGAGGCCCATTGAGGAAAGCCTTCTGCGAAATCAAGTGGTTTTTACCGTGTACTCTTTATTTGGATTGAGTTTTTATACACATATGAATATAGTACAGGGAAAAAAGAGCTTGATAGTATTGAGGTCTGGTCTCAACAATAACGAGTCATCGCCTAAACTGGTGTCAGGAAACCAGTTACTCTATTTGTTTTCAACCTCGCGGCAACCTTGATTTATGCCAGAGATCAGTGGACATGTTATCGCATTTTCACCAGATATTGGGATCATCATAACATCCATTTAAAACAAAATTGAAAAGAAAATAACATCCAATTTTTTTAAAATATTAATTGATAAAATTTAAAAATATTGTGGCTATCTGCTGTATATTTTTGGCATTTTAAAACTTCAAAAATCTATAATTAAATACTAACTAATTTCTTTCTTCTTCGAACTTTCGTTTCAAAATTGTTTAATTTCAATATTAAATGGATTCCCACATACCTGGGGGACAAAGTCTAACACGGCACAGCAATACTTCTGTGGAAGTTGTGATTCCAAAACTAATGCATTATGCTCTATGAGACAAACAATCCCTCTCAAATGAGTTCTTTTTATTCTTCCTAGTTCGCTGTGATTAAAAGCTAATGCATTATGCTCTATGAGACAAGCAATCCCTCTCAAATGAGTTCTTTTTATTCTTCCTAGTTCGCTGTGATTAAAAAGCTAATGCATTATGCTCTATGAGACAAACAATCCCTCTCAAATGAGTTCTTTTTATTCTTCCTAGTTCGCTGTGATTAAAAAGCTAATGCATTATGCTCTATGAGACAAACAATCCCTCTCAAATGAGTTCTTTTTATTCTTCCTAGTTCGCTGTGATTAAAAAGCTAATGCATTATGCTCTATGAGACAAGCAATCCCTCTCAAATGAGTTCTTTTTATTCTTCCTAGTTCGCTGTGATTAAAAAGCTAATGCATTATGCTCTATGAGACAAACAATCCCTCTCAAATGAATTCTTTTTATTCTTCCTAGTTCGCTGTGATTAAAAAGCTAATGCATTATGCTCTATGAGACAAACAATTCCTCTCAAATGAGTTCTTTTTAATTCTTCCTAGTTCGCTGTGATTCCAAAACTAATGCATTATGCTCTATGAGACAAGCAATCCCTCTCAAATGAGTTCTTTTTATTCAACCTAGTTCGCTGTGATTCCAAAACAAATGCATTATGCTCTATGAGACAAACAATCCCTCTCAAATGAGTTCTTTTTATTCTTCCTAGTTCGCTGTGATTAAAAAGCTAATGCATTATGCTCTATGAGACAAACAATTCCTCTCAAATGAGTTCTTTTTAATTCTTCCTAGTTCGCTGTGATTCCAAAACTAATGCATTATGCTCTATGAGACAAGCAATCCCTCTCAAATGAGTTCTTTTTATTCAACCTAGTTCGCTGTGATTCCAAAACAAATGCATTATGCTCTATGAGACAAACAATCCCTCTCAAATGAGTTCTTTTTATTCTTCCTAGTTCGCTGTGATTCCAAAACTAATGCATTATGCTCTATGAGACAAACAATCCCTCTCGAATGAGTTCTTTTCATTCTTCCTAGTTCGCTGTGATTCCAAAACTAATGCATTATGCTCTATGAGATAAACAATCCCTCTCGAATGAGTTCTTTTCATTCTTCCTAGTTCGCTGTGATTCCAAAACTAATGCATTATGCTCTATGAGACAAACAATCCCTCTAGAATGAGTTCTTTTCATTCTTCCTAGTTCGCTGTGATTCCAAAACTAATGCATTATGCTCTATGAGACAAACAATCCCTCTCGAATGAGTTCTTTTCATTCTTCCTAGTTCGCTGTGATTCCAAAACTAATGCATTATGCTCTATGAAACAAACAATCCCTCTCAAATGAGTTCTTTTTATTCTTCCTAGTTCGCTGTGATTCCATAACTAATGCATTATGCTCTATGAAACAAACAATCCCTCTCAAATGAGTTCTCTTTATTCTTCCTAGTTCGCCATCCCAGAGAACTATCTCCACATCTGGCCCCGTCACAACTTCATGATGATCGCCCTCCCCAACCAGGACCGGAGCTTCACGGTCACGCTCTTTATGCCCTTCGACATGTTCGAGTCTATTAAATCTCCAGAACTCCTCATCAAGTTCTTCGAGGAGCATTTCAAAGACGCCATACCTCTCATCGGAAGGTGAGTGTAGAGATAATATTAATGAATACAAGACAAAAATTACATAAAAGGTGCTCTTAAAAACTGCAGCATTTTTCGTTTGCCCTAGTTTATCTATACAATCGAGTATCGACACGGTAACAGCTAAATTACCTTTTCATCTTCCACAGTTATTATGACGCCCATCGCGCTCTCTGGCGTCCCCAGATACTCCTGTCCCTGTAATGGAGTCCCGTAAAAATTTTTGTTCTGATTAGGTTTATCAACAGAATCGAGTTAAGCACATATAGGAGAGCGAAAAAAACTTGGGTAGACATCACCATATGGTGAAAAAAGTTTTTTAGACGCCATTTTCCAAAATGGCGGATGCCGATTTCGTTTTGCATGTATTTCTGCTTCTATGACAGTTATACTCATCATTTAGGTGTCTAATTATATGTTTTTAAGGTCAAGGAATCGAATAATATGGGTTTTAAAGTTACCTGACTAATATTTATCAAACAAAATAAGTTATTTGCTATTTTAAACAAAATATTGGAACAAAAGTAGTAAAAAACAATGCTTTATTTCGAAAGTAATATTCACACTTCACGGCACTGTTGGATGTAATATATTACGTGCCCGCCTTATAAGTCCATCAAGACCCTGATGGGTAGGCAGATTTTCAGGATGGGAAAGTCATTGGCAAGCATGTCATATGATTATATGGCATGCATAAGATACCTTGATTACATATTTGGCATAGGTTCTCTGGGCAGAAACATATATCGGCATGCTTTAACATCCATATAATTTATTGTAATCTGAGAGCAAGAATTGGTAGCGAGGTAAACCTAGATGGTGCTGGAGAAAAATGGCTTTCAGTTCATGGGAGTCTGCATCGGGCTTGTTAAGGCACAAACGAAGCTTTAGCACACCATTTGCATCTTCGCTCCATCTATATTTTGTTAGCAGTAGTCTTCAATAAGGAAAATAGTTCTGCTATAGGTTTAAGCATATATTCTGCAAATCAAAGTAATTGAGTTACTGGAAGTTCCTGGTAATACTTTTAGTGCAGATAATTTCGTTATAATTGTACACATGACATCACAACCTCTAAGCATGTGTTCCTGGATTAAATTATTGCAACTTGCAACAGCGAGTTGTTCCCCAAGTGTGGCAACAAGACACAAAGACAAAGCATTTCAGCGCCGACTCATTTCACCTCATCTTTAATCAAAAATCTTACAGTACTTTACTGAATAGTTAAAATGAACATCGGACGATGAGAACAACATTGGTGACCATTGATATCTCAGTGATCAGTGTTTGTTTACACTGTATTTTATACCAAACTCAAAAATATGGCAGAGAGCAGAGATTATTATAGTTCTTCTACCTGCTTCTTCAACAAAGGCTTAAAGATCCGGGCTTCATAACCTTTCTTTAGTTTTGAGTTGCCAAACTTGTGACATAAATTAAACTATGTAAGCAGTACTCGTGACATCATGCACGATACTGCATTTGGTCAAGTTTCTCCTCTAGTTCAGTCAAACGTAGATGCTATAGAAGTTTACTTGAGCAGTTACTAGTGTTGAATGCTTGTAATAAAAATAGATCATATAGAAAAAGGTTTTTCAAAAGTTTAACCTCTTGCTTTGCTGTATATTATTTTTTGAGAAGGTAGTGTTGCCTTGACTATTATTTTCCTCTTTAGTTTGGAATCTTGTGATGTTTCTGATGTTTTATCTACTCAAGGGTAAATTATATATATTTTTTCATATCCGTCGTTTCCATACACTTCGGCATTCATCATATGGAGAGCATCTTATCTACAAATACATATTTGTATCGATAAAATTAGGAAAATGAGTTTGGATGTATGTTTCGTATGAATTATTACCCCTTAGTGTTTATAAATGTATGCAGAACATTAATTCTTAGCTTTGAATTTACTACTAAAAATGTGAAAGTCTTTGCCCAAAACTTAATTTATAATTGAGAATATTGAAGACTAACCTTATAGTTTCCTTGTTAAATTTCTAAAATGCCTATCTGAATTATAGAATCTTCAAAATTATCCGTCAGTAAGTCTGCTTAGATATTGGCATAGTGGAATCTATTAACTGATTTAGCTGTTTTTACATCAAATACATAGCACTCAATCAGTGTTTCCGTCATACTATTTCCTGGAAGAAACTTTCTAATATTTTACATAACTAAATTACCTATCATGTTAATATAGTCAGGGAATTCAGATGGCTTGTTTATTACATGGCAATGATATGGATACATATTGCTAGCCTGAAAATACCGGAAAATCTTGTCATTTCAGCTACAAAAAAAATATTCTTAAAAAAATTGTGAATAAAAAAATAATGTTATGCCTTTTATAAATGGCTTGGGAATGAATGAAAGAAATAACACATGCATGAGAGTGGAAATCGCAGTTAATACCAGCGGACAATATCTAGGTTAGGTTAGGTTTGAATTATCGTCGCACTAGAGCTGCACGAGGGCTATTGGTGACGGGAGTCGTAGTTGAGAACCGCAGTCAGGTGACGAGCCAACACCTGAATAGGCACCCAACGCAACCGTTAAAGGCGACATCGTACGCAGCGTTAGGACTTTGAAGGATATTTAACGTGCACTCCCTTACACGGGTTATTATTCGTCGGACATTTTTGGCTGCACGGACCGTTTTTTGGGTCGGCAGCTATTTTGGCGATGCTCGGACCCGAACCTGGGACCTTCCGCATGCTAAGCGAGTGCTTAACTGACTGGGCTCCCCAGAACCGCGAACAATACCTAGCTCATGTTGGAACAATTTACTGTCATCGCTCATCGATTTCTAAAGGTATTACAACGTTTAATTAGCGCGATCGTCGCCCCAAACTGTGTTTTACCATATATCTTTTACTCTGTCTCGTTACAAAGCAGATCTTACTTAACTTTGAAATCTTATGAAAACCATACTTTTTGGCTGGACCATTATGAGCACGAGAAAATGGTGAAAATCATTTATGAAGAAATATAGTGTACTTACGAGGGATGACAATAAAGGAGTCAAGAAAAAATGTAATTTTGCCCAGAGAACTCAAGAAAAATAGGAACTAGAGATGTGAAGAAAAAGAACACTATGTTCTTTTGAACAGGTTCTTTAAAAAGAACTGGAGCAGTATGTTCTTTGTTTTTGAAAAAACCTGTTCTTCTATAAATTTATGATTTTTCATCAGAATTTAACTTATACTTTAACGCATTTTATACATTTGAAATTATTCATTCCAATCATAAAATTATTTTCTTTACAAAAAAAATTACATGAATTTTCTAATTCCGTTACAAGGTAAATCATTATTCATAAGCTCCTTAACAAAACAAGCAACTCCTCTCCTCATAGTTGGTTCAGTGGGTTTGGACGAAAATGCTTCTTCTCAACTTACGTCACGAATGCCCGAAACGCCATACCCACTACTGCGGCAATGAAACAGATTTCAAAACGATTACGATTAAAAAGAACAGGAACAGTGTTCTTTTTGTATGCTCTTTCGCAGTAGGATAGCTCCTTGATGCTTTTTCGTAGTGCGATAGCTCTTTGCTTTCGGAGCAGCTCCTTTCGGAACGGAATAATTCTTTTTCGCGAACTGGCGAATTGGAGCAGATTGCTCCGACTAGCTCTTTTTTGAGATTGCTCTGGAAGCCGTTCTTTTTGCGATTCGCAGCTCTTTTGGCACTGTTCTAAACGGTTGTTCTTGCCATCTTTCAAACGTTCAAATGGGAAATGAGATTATTGGGTTTATCGTAGTTGGGTTTTGGTGCGTGTAGGATTTTTTTTTTGTTTATTTATTATTATATTGATTATTAATTAATTTTTATTTAATTTGATTATTATTTTTGTATTATTGCTTTATTTTTTTATTTATTATTATTTTATTTCATTATTTTTTTATCACATTATTTATCATTATTTTTTATTGCGTTACTTATCATTATTTTATATGAATTTATTTCTGTATTTATTTTATTATTTCATCATTATTTTGTTATTATTATTGAATTTTTTCCTTCAGTTTCATTTTGGCAGATTTTAATTTCGCAATTTGAATTTTTCGAATTTGACCTTTTTTCTTTTTCTGGTGCATTTGTAAGCTTATTATTATTTTTATTAGTACATCGTAGCATTGTGTAGCTGTTTTTTAAATTTTATCATTCCCCAAAACATTTTCTCTTATTTTACATGGAAAACACATTAAAAAAAATATAGGCAGAAATGTTGAACCACGCGGGAATGGGGCTCGTATTTCAGAGTGGGGTATATAATAACGTAAACAATATATCTCTCCCCCCCCCCCCCTCCCCTTTTCTGTTTCTTAGGGTTATGTGCGCAAGGAATGCGGCTGCTTTATTAAGAGTTGTGGTTAGGGTT
Source organism: Hylyphantes graminicola (assembly GCA_023701765.1). Classification (NCBI taxonomy): domain Eukaryota; kingdom Metazoa; phylum Arthropoda; class Arachnida; order Araneae; family Linyphiidae; genus Hylyphantes; species Hylyphantes graminicola. Next base: position 67,417,013 of record CM043117.1, on the reverse strand, counting down.
GTTAGAATTGGCTAATTTCAGCATTTTTGACTATTATTTGATCCGCTTGGTTCATTTAAAATTATACCAGTAGCCAAAATTGTTCAAGCTAATGATTAGATTAAGTTGGAAAAGCCCACACGTTTTTATTTTTCGTTCAATCATGACTATTTTTTGCGTTATGTTGATTTTTTTTTTTTTTTTTGCTTTTGAATATATCTTGATTTGTAGTTTTAATTAAGTTGGAAGGGACGTGATGGAAGATAATTTTGGGTATTTAGGCTTTTAGGAGAACCAGCTTGGCTATTTTAGGAAATTTCTTCTGGCCATCCTGGTCCTCTAATCAATGCAACTCATGTAGACGCACGTTTGAGTATTTTTTTAAAGAATTTTTAAACAGTTTATTTTACTTGGTTTTTAACTTTTTTTAAAATAGAAATTGGAAAAACAGCCTTGTTATTCTTAAAATTGAACAATTATTTAATTATAATAAATCTTTGAGTCTCTTAAATTGAAAGCGAAACTTCACAATTGAAATCTTACTTGTTGTGAGCTGCTACACTAATTATGTAAGTTAAAGTTAGATTTTATGTGATAACATTTTTGTACATGTTTATGCTTCCTTAACCAAATTATCGGATTTGTATTTTTGGTTAAATATTTAGTTAATAAAATAAATGTCTTCAATAGTGTGGGGTAGAAATTAATCTACTGTGCAATGCCAAATACTTGTTTTAAAATTTATTCTTGTATAGATATATTATGTATAACAGATCCTCAGATTTATTTCCTTATTAAAAACATTTTATCGCTTTAATTTCTTACCAGTAATTTTATAATCTTCTAATATTTTAAAATAGTTTTGTCATGAATTAATCTATAAGTTTTAAGTCGCATTGCATTGTTAAATAATGTAACTAATTCAAATTATTGCAAAACAATGACACTTCCGATCAAATTTTGTTATTTTAAGTTCAAAATGTATTTTATTTATGTTTGCCTGAATTCTTAATCGCGCAAAGCAGTTTTTGTAAAAAGAGCAGGTTAAAGAACTGTTCTTTTTAAAAGAACAGAGCAGAGAGCAACTGCTCTTTAAAAAGAACATAAATATAACATCTCTAATAGGAACTCAATGTATTTTTTACATGGCACAAAATCATGCAACAGGCTTGTCGACGATTTTCCCGTCCTGAAAATAAACCGACTCAGCCGGGTCATTTAAATCCACAATCTTGTGCTTCTGAGGAGGGCATGCTATTCTTCCCAGCCACTGAGATTTGAAGCGTGAATATTACTTTCCAAATAAAGCATTTTTTGTTTCGTACTTTTGTACTGATATTTTGTTTAAAATAGCAAATAACTTATTTTGTTTGACTAGTATTAGTCAGGTAACTTAAAAAAAACCTCTTAGTTGGTTCCTTGCCTTCAAAAACATATAAGTAGTCACCTAAATGATATGTATAACTGTCATAGAAGCAGAAATACATACAAAACGAAACCACACAAGTTGCAGACTCCCATGAACTGAGAACCATTTTTCTGTAACAGTCAGGGTTTGCAAAAACCCGGTTTTTTTTTTAAAAAAAAGCCCAGCCCGGGTGGGTTTTATTGGGCTTTTTTGGGTTCTATTGGGTTTTTTTAAGATTCAACTTTAAAATGTCACTGTTTGGTTCAAATTTTAAGTATTATTTTAAGAAAAGAGAAATTTCAGTCAAGATAACAACTCATTCTAAATTAATATATATTTTTTAATTATTACATTTAAATAAAATGGATTTTAATGGAAAAAATTAATTTTCAACGAAAAAAATTATTAATTTTCAACGAAAAAAATTATTAATTTTCAACGAAAAAAATTATTAATTTTCAACGAAAAAAATTATTAATTTTCAACCTTGATTTACGCTTTTTTTAGGATCATAATATTATGAAATAAAATGAGTTTGCGTGATAATTTTTTTCATTAAAAAAAAGAAAATACTTTATTACAGAGTTTTACCTTGATTTAAGAAGCAATGACATTGAACCAGCTGTTTCGCCTTTTCAATTCCAAGTACATTTGTTAGTACTAAGCTATTTTATTTTTATATTTACGAATTTAACTTAAGTGAACAAACTCGTTGTATGAGCTGAGCGAAGTTGATCAAGTGTTCGATTTGAATTTTGTAATAACATAATTTTTCAGGAAAGCAATATACTTTAGTAACTGGCCTTAAAATCAGTAAGGTGATACCATAAATGCGTCAAAAATGTAATCAATATAAGTCAAAGTAGTAAGTATTAAGAGAAATATGTAAACTTAGACATTTTTTATTCTGTGTAACCTTTCAAACTAATAAAAATATTTTTTAAAAAATCACAAAAAAGTTGAAAATTATTAATATTTTTAAAAAACCCACTTAAGCCTGGGTTTTTTTAAGTGGGTTTTTTTTAATAAAACCCGCCCGGGTTTTTTTGGGTTTGTGGGCGGGTCGCAAACCCTGGTAACAGTAACACCATCCAGAGGTGGCTCTCGCTATTCATTTTTGCTCTCAGATTACAATAATTTTATAGATGTTAAAGCATGCCGAGATATGTTTTTGCCCAGAGAACCTATGCCAAATATGTAATCAAGGTATCTTATGCATGCCATATAATCATATGACATGCTTGCCAATGACTTTCCCATCCTGAAAATCTGCCTACCCATCAGGGTCTTGATGGACTTATAAGGCGGGCACGTAATATCTTACATCCTGCAGTGCCGTGAAGTGTGAATATTACTTTCCAAATAAAGCATTGTTTTTTACTACTTTTGTTCCAATATTTTGTTTAAAATAGCAAATAACTTATTGTGTTTGATAAATATTAGTCAGGTAACTTTAAAACCCATATTAGTCGATTCCTTGACCTTAAAAACACATAATTAGACACCTAAATGATGAGTATAACGGTCATAGAAGCAGAAATACATGCAAAACGAAACCGGCAGCCGCCATTTTGGAAAATGGCGTCTAAAAAACTTTTTTCACCATATGGTGATGTCTACCCAAGTTTTTTTTACTCTCCTATATGTGCTTTACTCGATTCTGTTGATAAACCTAATCAGAACAAAAATTTTTACGGGACTCCATTACAGGGACTGTATTAAGATGAGTTGCGTAAAGTGTGATCTCTACAGTGAGGTTACATGCATATTTTTGCAAATAGATCTCTGCTCCATCAATAGAGCTGTATCATACGTACCTAAGAAACTATAAACATGATTCTTTTTAAAATTTCTTTGCAAAACATACTTATTAGTATAAATTTGTATGCAAAGTATGTTTAGATTAAGAATATAAAGCCCTTATCGGACGGTAGGAACGTCGCTCATCGAAAAACTTTTGGTTCAGCAAAACGTCACACAAGACGACAGCTACGTCATGCGTGACATCACAGACTTAAAAGCGGTACTATCGCGGTATTGGAGGAAGAGGTACAAGGAGGAGGCTCGGTCATGACGTCACAACTAACTTCATTCTTGATTGGAGCAGCCGTTCGCTCAGCGAAAAAGTACCGGATTTTTTCACGTCGACTCGAAAAAACTCAGCCAGCAAAAGCTGCTCGAAAAGCCTGTTTTTGAAACAGCGTAGGGACGTCGCTGAACGAACGAGCTCTCGTGTGATAAGGCCATAAGGGGTCATAGGAGTCTGAAAAATGTGCAAAGAAGGTACTACAAAACATAGTTTGATCTTTCATGTCATTTTTGAACTACTCAATGTATAAGTATAATTTTTTTATATGTAATTCTACAAGATTTATCTTATACTATAATACGAGGAATTGGACCCAAATCGAAAATCGCCCAAGAATTAATAAACTCCGGTAAACTTGGGGATCTGGGGTTTTTGGCCACGACGAATCGATTGGCATAGGTTTTGAAGCGCTACGGTCAAGCAGTTCGGAGTTACAGATAGGATATTTTCAAACTTCATTAGTTCGCCATAATGGCTACTTTCGTGATGCCATCTGCTAAAGCTATAAGCCTCTGCTTAAGCTATAAATGTTTAGTTAAGATTTTAATTTTTCAAATTTAAATAAATTCAACCTTGCTTTAAACTTTATTGAGTTTTACAGAAATGGTAACATGAATATTTTTTTAGTTCCAATCAGCAAACGATTTAAGTTCTATTCTGTTCATTGGCGAATTTTGGCGATCTTGAAAATTTAACATATGGTTGCTATACCTATCGAGTTGAATGAAGCATGAAATGGAATGTTTACCACATTTCGACATTTTTGTTGCTTTTCAACGAAACGCCAATTATCAATTACATTTAATTTCCTATGACTTTTAAAACTTTACCTTCGTATATAATAGTTCCCTTTCCAAACTCTAACTTTGTTTACAATGGTGCACTTTAACTAATGTGACCAGACGTCCCGCTTTTGGCTGGACAGTCCCGCTTTTTTGTAAAAGTCCCGCAAAGTCCCGAAAAACGAGGAAATTGTAAATAAAATAGACTTTTTTTTATGAATAATCGTTGTAAAACGCTATGACGTCTTTAAAAATTGTGAAATGAAGCTAAAGTCATCAACAAAGTGGTGGAGTATGGTTTCTGTTTGCCTGGAGCCACTGCTGCTGTTGAACGCGCCTTCCGGGGGGGGGGGGGGGGTGATGGAGTGTCCCACTTTCTGATTTTGCAAATCTGATCGCATTAACTTTAACCGGTTATCTTTTCACCAATGGTTTCACAAATTTTCTTATGGTATGATTGTTTTGATAAATCACAATTGAAAATTTAAATCTTCGAGTTAGCTTCGATACCTATTTTCTCCGAGCAGAGCTCGGTCACCCGCTGGTTTATTATAAAACAAGTTTTAAAATTTATGAAACTTTAGCCAAAACTAAAAATAAATGATATTAAACATGAAGCTATTTGAACACATTGTGATTAGGCTTGCGCGGCAAATTGTGAGGTCAAAATTGAAAAAATGACCAAGAAAATGACTTTATATTGTACAAATATGTACAAACTTATACCTAAATTCTCATCTGTACATTCAAATATGTACAAACAAAGACTTATACCTAAATTCTCAGCTCAATTTTAATTCGAAATTATTTTTAAAAAAATTTTAAATCAAAATTTTAAAATTTTTATTAATTTTTTTAGAAAAAAGTTCTTAAAATAATTTCTAATTAAAATTGAGCTGAGAATTTAGGTATAAGTCTTTGTTTGTACATATTTGTACAATATAAAGCCATTTTCTTGTTCATTTTTTCAATTTTGACCTCACAATTTGCCGCGCAAGCCTAATCCCAATGTGTTCAAATAGCTTTATGTTTAATATCATTTATTTTAGTTTTGGCTAAAGTTTCATAAATTTTAAAATTTGTTTTATATTAAATAAATCTTGTAGATTTACATATAAAAAATTATACTTATACACTGCGATCCAAAAGTTTAGACAATGACGTTTTTTAGCTGTAAAATTTAGATTTGTGATATTAGAATTTCAAAACATCCCTATATATATTAAAAAAATATTTTGAAATGCTATAATTGAAACATAATTGCTTGATTTGCTATAGCAATTTTTTGTTTCATAAAATAAAATTTTGTATGGTCCCAAAAGTTTAGACACAAATACGAGATTATGCTAATTTAAAGTGCATAATTGCCTAATTTCGCATTTTTATGGTTAAATTATATATTTTTTATGTGATAAATTTAAAAAAAAAAGATATCCGGTGAACTAAGCAGATTTTATAACGATATTGGTTCAATTTTACACCAAACAGACAATTAAGCCATATTAAATCTTTATTCAAATCCTATTTGCTTCAAATGTGCAATTTAACATCTCTACATACGAACCGAATGAATACCAGTCCATCACTTTAAAGTTTTGAAACGAATTCGTGGATTTAGAGACATGCATTGACCAATTTTCTTGATGAAAAGTGCAATCTTTCCCATATAAAATCACAAAATAGTGACATATAATTCTATTTTGCACTTTAGTACAATGCAGAGATAGTCAACTCTTCAAAAACGACAAAAAAAGTAGGAAATTTTAACGCAAGTTCACTCCACACAATTACGAAAGTTCCTTCTTCATACTAAAATTTGAAGTTCCTTGAGAAAAACCGTTTTTTTTAACCGGTTACAAATTAACCGGTCTCTTTAGTGCTATTTGAACACGTTCGATTTAACCGAGTATTGAAAAATATGCTTTTGAAACACCGGTTTTTCCCCTCAAAAACTCTAGCATCAAGTAGTTTGTAATGGTGTAGAGTGAATTTACTTTGGAATAACCGAATTTTTTTGGCGTTTTTGAAGAGGTGACTATCTCTGCATTGTACTAAAGTGCAAAAAAGAATAATCTGTTGCTATTTTGTGATTTTATATGGGAAATACTGCGCTTTTCATCAGAAAATCGGTCAATGAACGTCTATAAGTCTACGAATTCGTGGCAAAACTTTAAGGTGATGGGTTGGTATTCATTCGGTACGTATTTAGATATGTTAAATTATAAATTTGAAGCAAATATGATTTGAATAAAGATTTTAAGTGACTTTATGTGTTTTTGGTGTAAAATTGTACTAATATCGTTATTAAATTTGTTTAGTTCTCGGGATATCGTTTTTCTTTAATTTATCATCTAAAAATATATGATTCATCAATAAAAATGCGAAATTAGGTCATTATGTACTTTTAAATTAGCATAATATCGTATTTGTGTCTAAACTTTTGGGACCACACACAATTTTATTTTATGAAAGAAAAATTTGTTATAGCAAATCAAGCTATTATGTTTCAATTATAGCATTTCAAAATAATTTTTTAATATATATAGGGATGTTTTGAAATTCTACTATCCCAATTCGAAATTTTACAGCTAAAAAACGTCATTGTCTAAACTTTTGGATCGCAGTGTATATAGAGTAGTTAAAAAGTTACATGAATGATCAAACAAAACTTTGTAGTACCTTCTTTGCACATTTTTAAGACTCCTATGACCCTTTAAAGAGGTGCAGATTATTAAATAAGCACTGTGATATTTGCAAAGCTTCAATGAAGGGGTGGTACAGCTACAGCTCTATAAAATATGTATATTAGTATATACGAATTCTCTTTTTCAAAGTTATGTGTTAGTTTGTTAAATAGGTCTCCAAACCATAATCTGGGTCAACAAAAGTTAAAGATGTTGTTAATTCATTTAACGGATGGCAAATAAAAATTACTGCATGAAAATGAGCTTTCTGCTTAAGTTTATAGAAATAAACAAAATATAAGACAAATGAAGACACTAGTCCAAAACAGTTTATGTAGGACAAGTTCGAAAAATGAATTTCAAAAACTTATTGTTACGCTTTTTATGCGGAAACGAAGGTTAAATGGGGTTCAAGGTTAAATGGTTAATTGTGTGAAGATGTTAATGGTTTGTTGATGGGTTAATTAAGACAATTAGATAGCACTGAGCCCTCTTTTTATGTTAATACTCCACAAAAAATGACAGTAAGCCACTTAGTTTTATGACGACCCAAAAAAAAACTATACAGGGTGTCCGTAAAAGAATGTCCGAGTTTTAATGGTTTATTACAGGAGTTTATCTTGCACAAAAAAACAAAAACAAATCGTTCATGGAATTGAAGGAAAACTAACCTAATTTTTCTTCATAAGTGCTCGATGTGTGCACCTTTAGTGATACGGCACACATCCAAACGAAAATGTAATTCTTCCTATTCTGTCGGCAGCAAGTCCGGAGTAATTTAATCAACAGCCTGTGCAACTGTAAAAATGATGTACAAGAGCATGCGCCTATCTGAAACTGTTGTAGTTATTCTTTATTTGTCAACTTCAACCACAACTGTGAAAGATTACAGCTGATACAATTTACTCGGACATTTTTTTACGGACACCCTGTAAAATTCGTATAAATAACGGTATTTCTTTTAAAGTACGGATGTATACTTGCCTTTAGCATGTCTGAAAATTAAACAGCTATTCTAATTCAAAACTTCGGTAATTTTTTTTAACAAAAGCATATTGTAAAAAAATGTGCAGTAAATTGTTTACTAAAAGAAAATATTATTCTGTAGGGAAAAATTGATCACCGACTTTTTTAGAATTCCGCCCTCATCTCTGGTAAGCATAAAGGTAAGTTATTTTTTTTTTACTTTACGTACAACAAGTAATCGGAAGCATTTCAGACAGTACTTAAGGGGGAATGGGCGCATTTGAACGGGGTCTCCAAACTCAAGTGTTTCAATGTTAATCCAATGGGAAAAAACTATTTTCGCTGCCACATTTCTCCGGCTGTACTGAATATTTTTGCAAGCGGATTTTTTATGTGATAAATGTAGCTGACTTACAGGTCTCTATAATCCCACTTTTTAAAATTGCTTCGAATATTTTGTGTAAAACAATTTATTGAATATTAAAAAAAATATTCGTACTAATTTCAAAAAGTGGGATTGTCGGGACCTGTAAGTCAGCTACATTTATCACATAAAAAATCCGCTTGCAAAAATATTCAATACAGCCGGAGAAATGTGGCAGCGAAAATAGTTTTTTTCCCATTGGATTAACATTGAGGCACTTGAGTTTGGAGACCCGCTGTCCAGTTCGCCCATTCCCCCTTAAGCCTACATTATTTAAGAGGGACTGTCAGCCCCATAGAGCTAATGCATTAGTTTTGAAATCCCAAATTTTGCAAAAGACTTGCTTTGCCATGTTATCCCATTTTCACCAGGTATGGGAATCATCATTACACCAATTTAAAACAAAATTGAAAAGAAAATAACATTCGGTTTTTTATTATTAGTTGATAAATTTTTTAAATAGTGTCGCCATTTGCAGTATATTTTTGGCAATTTAAAACTTCAAAAATATATAACTAAATAACTTGATAACATTTTCGTTTCAAATTTGTTTTATTTCGATGTTATGATGATTCCCATACCTAGTGAAAATTGGATAACATGGCAAAGCAAGTCTTTTACAAAATTTGTTATCTTAAAACAAATGCATTTGCTCTATAGAACTGACAGTCCCTCTTAAGCATATCGTCACTTAAGTTCCCACATGTGCTATCTAACTTTTCAAAACGGTAGAAATTTACTGAACAGTAATCCCCTTGGCGAACTTTCCAAAATCGAGCCAAAAGTCGGTTGAAAACCCAACCGAAATGATAGGATAGGTTTGGATATGTTTGAATTATCGTCGCATTAGAGCTACACGAGGGAGAGCCGAAAAACGTGTTTGTTCATTTAACACCGGCTGTTTGGAAAACGTCATCGTTTCGAAGTTGAAGAATTCGAATCATCATTCGAAGTCAGACGGTTGCCACAATAAATTGTTTATCGCCAAATCCGAAAAAATCACGCCAAAGGTTACCGTACAGTAAATCCGATCCTTTCATAACAGTTATATAGCACATGTGGGAACTTAAGTGACGATATTAAAACCTATTGGATGTATTCCAGTGCAATCCACATCACGTTGAGGACAAGGTCCTTCTGCTGGGCGACGCGGCACACGCCGTCGTTCCCTTTTTTGGACAAGGCATGAACGGAGTAAGTGGATTTTAATTTCTTTGTCATTTCTCTCTATATATCGTCACTTTAGTTCCCACATGTAGGGACGCCAGGTCGCAAAAGGATAATAAGCTGCCCCGAAATCCGGTTTTTACTTACAGCATATTTTTACAGAGAATAAATTTTTAAAGAAAATAACATAATTTTCCTGAAAATTTATTTTTTGTGTAATATTAACGGATTTTTTTTTCAGTGTAAAGTTTCACTTACCGTGTGCTGAGTATCGGGTCTTCCGTAGAACACGAAGAAACGTGCCATCGAAAGTTGTTCTGACAAGCGAGATCATGTTTCTCCTTCTTCTTCAGAACTGCCATAGATATCAAACAGTTAAGGGGTCATAGGAGTCTTAAAAAGGTGCAAAGAAGGTACTACAAAGCATAGTTTGATATTTCATGCCATTTTTGAACTACTCAATAAATAAGTATAATTTTTTTATATGTAATTCTACAAGATTTATTTTATATAAAACACATTTTAAAATTTATGAAACTTTAGCCAAAACTAAAATAAATGATATTAAACATAAAGCTATTTGAACACATTGGGATTAGGCTTGCGCGGCAAATTGAGAGGTCAAAATTGAAAATATGACCTGGAAAATGACATTATATTGTACAAATATGTACAAACAAAGACTTATACCTAAATTCTCAGCTCAATTTTAATTAGAAATTATTTTAAGAACTTTTTTCTAAAAAAAATAATAAAATTTTTTAAATTTTGATTAAAATTTTTTTAAAAATAATTTCTAATTAAAATTGAGCTGAGAATTTAGGTATAAGTCTTTGTTTATACATATTTGTACAATATAAAGCCATTTTCCTGGTCATTTTTTCAATTTTGACCTCACAATTTGCCGCGCAAGCCTAATCCCAATGTGTTCAAATAGCTTTATGTTTAATATCATTTATTTTAGTTTTGGCTAAAGTTTCATAAATTTTAAAATTTGTTTCATATTAAATAAATCTTGTAGAACTACATATAAAAAAATTATACTTGTATATTGAGTAGTTAAAAAATTACATGAAAGATCAAACTATGCTTTGTAGTTCCTTCTTTGCGCATTTTTAAGACTCCTTAGACCCCTTAATTGAACCTAACCTTGTAATTTTGCGACCTCGAACTAAGGATTTTTTTTTTTTTTTTGAAAATGGAGAATAGTTAGTTCATTTCTGTTCTAACGAACTGGTTATAAAAACAGGATGTTCTTCTATTTTTTCAATCGCTATCGTCGCAGACAAAGTGTTAAGTGAAATTCCGAATACACCAAGCTAAAAAAATATTAAAATTAGCGTTTTTTAGTTCTTTCTGAAGAATTAGGTAGCGCTAAGATCGAAAATTTTAATTATCCATTAAAATCTGCCGTATTATAGTACATTTCGAAGGAACAGTAGAGCTGCAACCGGAAAGTTCAACTATGTCAATCACAATTCAATCATTAAGAGTGTATTAGTTAAGTTCGACACTTTGGGGGTGCTAGGTATCAGATTAAGTTCTCGGTTTAGAAGATTCTTAAGCCAGTAATCCATTCACGCTATGCTGTAGCTGGATTTTGTGACGTCATTTGCTGTATCTAGCGTGGATGGAAGTTTCTTGATTTATGGGTTATTTCTCTCAATAAAAAGTAAACAAACACGAATATTAAGTTAAAAACCACGGACAATTAAAAATTAAATGACTCTTATGTTCTCACTCAATGTGTTCAAATAGCTTTATGTTTAATATCATTTATTTTAGTTTTGGCTAAAGTTTCATAAATTTTAAAATTTGTTTCTTATTAAATAAATCTTATAGAATTACATATAAAAATTATACTTATATATTCAGTAGTTAAAAAAATTACATGAAAGATCAAACTATACTTTGTAGTTCCTTCTCTGCACATTTTTAAGACTCCTATGACCCCTTAAACTGCATAAAAATCTATAAAAATTAGGCATCTTTCTGAGGTTAAACGAATGAAAGCAAATATTTTTGATTAAAAAAATAAATGCTACGAAATTTGGTAATTTTTAAGGAAAAAAAACCTATTGAAATCCGACTAGTGTTTAACCATTTTTGCCGGATGTGTACTATTGTTAGATTATCTGTTGTATTGTGATATGATTAGCTTGTGAAATATTTTTTTAAATGTTTGTTGAGTATAGCAATTATTTTTGCTGGTACAGGGTTTTGAAGACTGCGAAATCCTGGCTGATCTTCTAGATGCCTACAGCTACGATTTAAGTAAGTTCAAATTGCAGGGAAAAAAAGTTGGAGTGTAAAACCTTAAAAAAATCCGATTCCGTCAAATTAGTTAATTGAATCATTTTTCTGATTTCAGAGAAAGTTCTTCCAGCCTATACCGAAAAACGACAGAAAGATGCAGAGGCCATCTGCGATTTGTCGATGTACAACTACTTAGAAGTGAGCACCAGTTAAAAAAAATTGAACTACACTCTTAAAACGAACGAGCGGTTTTAACTCAGTCTGAGTTAATTTTAACTTCTCCAGTCTAGAAAATGCACTTCACCAAAAGGAGTGGATCCTTTGTGTGTTAAACCTCCGACAGGATCACTCCAAACGAGTGATTTTAACTCAGTCTGAGATATTTCCTCCTTTCCAGTGTCGAAAGCGCACTTCTCCTACTGGAGTAGATTTCACTCTTTTGTTTTTAAAGTGTAGATTAAACATATATGAGAAGCATTTTGAAGATGTCAATTAACGTGATTAAATAATGCTAGTATTCCAATTAAATGAATAAATAAAGATGCTGTCTCAGTGGCAGTGAGGTATTGCCCGTCTCATAAAGTCAAGTATGCGAGCTTGATCCCCGGCGGAGTCAACAGATTTTTAGGATGGGAAAATGGTGTGTACGCATGCCGTATGATTATGTGACTCGTAAAAGATCTCTTGAGTATCTATTTGGTTTCGTCTTGGGGTTAACTCTGCAACCCTTAAGATCTACAAAGAGCTCTGATTCGTATCAATCTGAGAGCCTTCTATATGGTGCCACGCAAAATGGCTCTCAGCTCCTGGGAATATGCTGAGTCTACAAATGCTTATCTGCCAATAAAGCATTTAAAAAAAAGAAGACATCCATTTTTTAGCTTCCACACTACTTTTATAACGTAAAAAGTGGAAGGTTTTATAATCGTTCAGTCCGTCTGTCCGTCTGTCACCCACTTTCACGGAACGAACCAAAAGTCTCACAAACAAGTGGGATACGTCATTTTGAAGCAAAAAAAAATCAGTTTAGGCTACATTCCAAATTTCATTAAAAAATTTAAATTAGAAGTTTATTTAAAATTTAAATAACTAAAAATTTAATCTACATTGAAATGGCATGCGAATTCCATTTTTATTCAATATTTTCACTGTTGCCATTACATCAAACGTTCGACAAACTATATTTAAAATAAAAATAAAATTCTTGAAAAAATATTTATTTTTGTGATATAATTCAATTTGGATTGTTCTAATAGCACAATAAAGTTATTTTGAAGGTCCATTATATATGAATGAAGAAAGATGCATAAAAAATTCTAAATTTGCATAACAAATATGCAAAGTTTTACTTTTATTTTAAAAGCAACAATTTTACTAATTTATTTTTCGAAATGTAAACTTGTGGCTGTAAAAAGGTATTTATTTAAAAAGTACATCAGTATTCTTCGAACTTCAAAAAAATTAGCAAACGATAAAGAATAATTATCAAATCTGTAAAAGAAGATTAAAGAAAATAATTAATTTTGGTTTATAAAAGTTTGATTTGAATTAGAACTAGCTAAAGGCCCTGTTTGCCGAATTTTTTTTCTCAGGTTTTATTAACGTGTTTCCTGTTGAGCGTAAATGTTGCGTGGAAGCGGTGTAAGTGACAGATTCTGTAACAAACCAACTTGTTTTATCTTTCAGATGAGGCACCTGGTAACATCGAAATCGTTTCTTCTGAGAAAGAAGGTGGATAATTTAATCAATACCATATTTCCAGAGACATGGGTTCCCCTATACACGATGGTAAACACGCCACAAATACTTATTAAGTTAAAAGTATTTTTGCAAATTTTAGATATACTCTGTTAAAGTTGAAGCTCTTACAAATCATAGGATGTTCTCGTTTTATTTTGAGACCTAATATTCTCAAAAAGCAACTATGTTGAAATCACACATGTTTTGCATGTTCATGCATGTTTTTCAATTAAATTTTCAAAACTGAAAACATATATTCCTAAATGTAAAGATAATATTCTTTCTTATACTTGTGTTAAAATAGCTTTGAATAGATTGTTCTCAATTTTGAGATCATGCATGTCTCTGTTGAATGAAAAATACATGTTGATGCAACTTTTAAAAAAGTGATGTATTATTTTTAGGTTACGTTTTCTAAACTAAGATATTCCCATTGTATTCTCCGCAAAGAAATGCAAGATAAGGTAAAAAGCTGTTTACTATATTTTAAAACTATATTTTGACTTCTAGAGTAGTTCTTTAGAAAATAAAATCATTAATTTAATTATAAAATCCATACTCTACTTATTGCAATAGCTCACTCTTTATTTAACTATGAAAAAAAAATGAATTATCTGTTTTCGAGTTTCAAATCACGTTGCACTAGAGTAGTGTCAATATTATACATAGGTCTATTTTCTCAATGCAAAGTCAATCTGAGTTTCTCAATCCATTTGTCTAGTTTTAGTTCTTAGCTTATTGTTACACTTATCGCTAACCGGATTTCTAGACGTGGCCACAGCGCTTTTTACGAAAATTGAAACTATATGGGGGTAAAAGGAGAATGGACGGCAAAATCAGAAGACACACTACGCGGTTAATAGGAAGTCAAATAACTTGTTTGTATACTATTATAGTAAATCCATTGCTATTCTATGCACGATTCACGTTTAACCCTTTCACTACTGAAACGGCCCCCGTTAGTCGTACGACTAAGGATTCGATAATGATATTCCTATCACATATTACGAGAAAACAAAAATCCTTCGTAGCGAAAGGGTTAATCAGTCTTCTGCAGTTGGCTATAGTGTCTAATAAAATATCAATTTTTAATGCGAATGCACGGGTAGACAATGAGAGAGACGCATTTTTATTCCGATAAGTAAAGGGCCAACTCCAGCTGTTACAAGTTAATAAACACTCGCCCAGTCAGCACTAGCCCCAACACTAGTCTAGTGGCCCAAAAGTAGGCTTACAGTTAGTTATGCATACAGTTATTTATACAGCAACAGTTATTTTTCGAAAGCAGGTTTGGTTGTTCAGTCATTTGATGAACATTATCTCACAGAACTGTAATCTGCGGTCAGGATCGTCCTCAAGAATGCTATCACATGGCTTTGGGCAGTACGTACTCTGGATACATTATTTGCTTATTTCTCGAGCATCAAATAAATAAACCGAAGCGATCTCGATACAAAACCAAACAAAGTCCATAAGTCACTTGCCTTTGGATCCTATCCGCTGTTGTACGGTTCAATTTTAGTCAACCAACAAAACTAAACGAAACCATGTCAAATACCTGTTCTAAATAACCCAAAGTTCTTACCCTTGGTACAATTTAAACTGATATTAAGGTAGGCAAATACCGTAAATTTCCCAAAATTCTAAAATTTTTACTATTGCTTTAATCTTTTCCAAATTTGGCATATTGATTTCAAGTATAATAAGCAATATGTTTAGGCTTTTGTTTTTATTTAAATATAATTTATTTATTTTAAACGGTGTTTTTCTACTAAAAAAAAGAGGTTTACGCCAACAAGTCTACCACATTGAATTTTCATCCTATGAACATTTATTACGTGTTAAATTCTTCGTTTTGAACTGATACATGCAATGATCCTCTAGAGTTACATACAAATTACAAAAAAAAAAGTTATTAAGAAAAATGTTATAAATTAACCACAAAAAAAGGATTTTTTCGATCAGCTTACACTTGGGCATTTAAAAAAAAAAAAAACTTGTATACTTACACCAGATGTTAGAGGTTCATGGCACAGATATATATTGAAATAGCTTCTGTGAAAAATTTCAGGTAAATTAATGCAAAACTTTTTATGCTAGAAGTGTTGGCGTAAACCCCTTTTTTTAGTTGAAAAACACCGTTTAAAATAAATCAATTATATTTAAATAAAAAAAATTGCCCAAAAAGCATTGTTCATTATACTTGAAATCACTATGCCAAATTTGGAAAAGATTAAAGTAATGGTAAAAATTTTAGAATTTTGGGGTGTAAACCGAAAAAAGGTCTTCACTTTGAGGTATCTTTTGGTGGACACGAGTTGTGTAATATTTTGGCAGCCTTACATAAATGTAAAATTATGCTTCATATTTATAATCCTATTAGAAAAGAATATTTACTAAGAATGATATTCAACCACTAAAATTTAATGTTTTTTTCCGAATATTTCAGATTTTGGTGACTTTGATGTGGTCGGCTGCTGTTATTTTGTTGTCAATATTTATTGCTCTATTTACAAGGATTTATGTTTAAAAACATTTTATAAACAGTCTTCTATTTTGTTACCATTTATTATGCATTTATGTATTTTTATAAAATAAAACGCTTGTATACGAGTTCTCTATTAAAAAGTCGTCAAAATCGTATCACGTAATTAATGGACGTCCCCTTATTTAAATACAAAAATAGACTTTTAATAAGCGGAGCATTTGCACTGAAATGTTTCATAAGAGCAAAATCAATATTCAAATTTGTACTGTTGATTTTTACAATAAAACTATTTCAATATAAGCTTAGGTTTGAATTATCATCGCACTAGAGCTACACGAGGGCTGTTGGCGACGGCGTCGTATTTTAGAACCACTGTCAAATGACGAGCCGACACCTGAATAGGCACCCAACGCAACCGTTAAGGGCGACATCGTACGCAGCGTTAGGACTTTAAAGGATACAGTGCTGGAAAAAATAATAGGGCCAAGCGAGAAACTCTGAAATTTTTATAACCTCGTTGCTCAGACTGATGCAAATTTACCCACGGTGACGTAAATGACACCCTCTTTTATTTGTATCAAGATATTAACACAATTCTAAATTTATTTTATTCAAAAATTCAGTTTTGTTTTTAGTATATGGGAAAAGCTGGAAAGAATATTAGGGCCAAGCTTTTTAAACTGTTTCTTATTTTGTTGATTTTCTGTGGCACTTAATTTTTGTGTTTTGAAGCTTCTTAATCGAATCAAAGGCATGCCAGTAAGAAATTTCAATTTTTGTGAGAATGGGAAGAGGTAAAACTCTAATAGAGATTGAGCGATGTAAGATCCTTAGTTTCAAGGAATGTGGTTTGAATTATCGCGAAATAGCAAAGAAAACAAATAGATCTAAGTCCGTAGTGAATAACTTTTAAAAAATTCTGATTCTTATGCTCAGCGGAAAAGGTCAGGGCGTCTTTCTTCGCTGACTCCTCGACAAAAGAGAGCTCTTTTTAGGCTTGCAACTCGTAAAATGCTTTCTACTTCACTGATTTTTGATGATTTGAAGCCTCCATGTACTAGCCGAACTGTTTGGAATGTTTTATCAAAAAACCCGAATTCAAAATTCAGAAAAATGAAGGCACAACCACCTCCAACAAGAACCATGAAATGGAGACCTTAAATTCACTAAAGATCATATTACCTTTTGTTATAAGTGGCAAAATGTTGTTTTTCCGACGAAAAAGAGTTTAATTTTGGTGAGCCAGACGGTTTTAGATACTACTGGCACGATATCCGAAAAGAATCATCTTGTTTCTCGAAACGCCAGTTTGGTGGGGGATCTGTTATGATTTGGGGATGTTTTGCTGCCAATGGGACAACACCGATTGCTTATCTGAAAGCAAAATCAAATTCAGAAAATTACCAAGATATTCTTGCTGAAAAACTATTGCCGGAGGCACCTTTGATCACATCTGGAGAGTACACATTTCAACAAGACAATGATCCCATACGCAATTCCAACTCAACAAAATCATGGTTTGAAGCCAATAATGTCAAAGTTCTTAATGGCCATCAAGGAGTACACATATCTAAACCCAACAGAAAAATTATTGGGTGCTTTTGTACGTGAAATTTATGGAAATTGCAAATTCTATAACACCAAGGAGGAGCTTTTAAAATGGCAATAGAAACCAGTTGGAAAAATCTGCCGAAGGACACCTTGAAATGATTTTCAACATTTGCGACCTCGAGAATGATAAAATTGATTGAAAAAAAGGGAGCATTTTTAGATTAGGGTAAGGTGGGGTAAGTGGGCCATTGGGGCAAGTGGGCCACACTCCTTGGCATTTCCCGAATTATGGACGTAAAAAAAATCTGTTACTATATTTTTACGTATTTACCCCAATATATGCAGGAAACATTATGGCATCATTTTCATTTAAGTATGTAACAAGGTACAATAAGTTTTGTGAAATTTTTAAAATTGCATCTTTTCGTAATTCACGCCATCATACTATTTTTTTTTTATTTATTTCCAAACGGTTCATGATACAAAACAAAATTTTATATATTTTGAAAGTGTATAAAGCATAGTATCTTTTTGTAGCGTCATGTACTTGTGATGTTGATAAGGTTAAAAGAAAATTGGGGTGGCCCAGTTGCCCCGAGTTTGGGGTAAGTGGGCCACCATAATGGCGGGGTAAGTGGGCCAGGGGTGGCCCACTTGCCCCAACTCTTTAATATACTTTTAAAAAAAGTCATATTCACTGATTCATAGGTTTAGTCATATTCACTATTCATAGTCCTATTCATTGACATAGGCCAGTTTAAAATCTGTAGCCCTAACATTTTTTTTACACTACATGCAAAAATGACAAGATGAAAATTAACGTATTATTTCTTGTAGTAAGCTTGCATGCCAGAAAAAGTTGCTATGGGGGAACTATTGAAGACACATCATTACTTTTTTTTTTCAAACACTCAAAAAATCATGTAGATTATTCCACTTGCCCCGCCATCTCTCTACCAGTTATGTAAAAAAATATATTAGGGGGGTGGCCCACTTACCCCACCTTGCGGGGCAAGTGGGCCACTCGGATGACCAAAAAGAAAAACATTTTTTAAATTTATTTTTTGCCAATTTGTGTTAAGGTTGTCATGGGTACATTAATAACATATGAGAGAATGGACCACAAAAAAAATAAGTTGTTAGGCCGATTATATCCAGTGGTATGAGAGTCTAAAGTCGAATTATGCCAAAAAGGTGGCCCACTTACCCCACCTTACCTTATTAGAAATTTTATAAGTAATATCTCATGTGGCCCTAATATTATTTCCAGCTTTTTACATGTATAAAAGACAAAATAAAGTTTCAATTAAAAATAATTTGTATTAGTACACTTGTTTTGATATATTTAGAAATTGTCATTATTTTCATTATATTTCTATTGGCAAACATATTGAATACATAATTGTGCAAATATGAAAGTTTTTCGCTTGGCTCTATTATTATTTACAGCACTGTATTTAACGTGCACTCCCTCTACACGGGGTATTATTTGTCGGACATTTTTGGCTGCACGGGCCTTTTATATGTCGGCAGTTATTTTGGCTATGCCTGGACCCGAACCTGGGGCCTTTCGCAAGCTAGGCGAATGCCTAAACGACTGGGCTCCCCAGCCCTATGGAAATATAAGAGGGGCAAGGCGAAGACAGAACCCCGGAAAGTATCCTCAGTGGTAAAGAGCAGGATGCCTTAAATGATACACTCCGTAGCACGAGCTAAATGGGAGAAGACCCAATCTGAATCATACACTTATATTCTCACACAATTTTTCTCACATTTTTCATACAAATATATGCTAAAAAGTGTTTTTTAAAGAATTTTTTTTAAAAAAGTTATGTTTAATAGCTACTTAGGGACATGCCTTAAGCTCTAAAAATACACTTTTGTGCTATAAATGCCACAAAAAAGGACGTATCACTTATTTGTAGTTAAGATTTTTTTAATGCAAAATGCCTTGAAAACTAACTACCAAAATAACTTTTTGAAAAGTTTGAAATAAAATAATTTTTTTTCAGGAACTCTAATATCGTATTGACCCTCGTTCAACTTCATTTTTCATCGAAATAAATGACTGATACATGAAATCAAAGGCTGGAAACTGATATTTGGAACTTCTATCGGACCAGGTTAATTTCGGAACTAATTAACGCGTTAGTTGTTTGTTGGGAGGTTTCAAAAAAAAAAAAAAAATTCTCCAAATGAGGACGCCGGGTTGCAAGAGGTTAAAATCAAGTACACAGCATAGATAGGAATTTTTAATTTGCTTTTAAACAGTACAAAGTATCCAAGAAATAGTCAAGAGTGCTAATCCTTTATGTAAATTTTTCTTTGGGTAGTTTGAAGACAAAATAGTTGCTCTCATATATAATAAATTCTTTTTAAAAATAAACTTTACTTGTCCAAGTATATAAAATCAGATCTTGATAAATGAATCTTTATACAATTATAAATTGGTTATTTAAAAAAAAAGTCATAAATTATAACGTCACACACAGTCATAAAACAATTTAGATATATACAATGTGTAACTTCAATGCGAGGTATCAATATATATATATATATATACAAGGGTTCAGTTCATATAAAAAATTAGTCAAATTTTGCATTGTAATCGCAGAAAAATACAAGTATGGTCTGCTATAAAAAATCTCTTTATAATTTAGGAACTGTGTGAAAAACACTGCATCAAATTCGTTAAACAAATTTGAATTTGTCATGAATTTGTTGTTTAAAGTTCAAAATCGATAAAATTGCACAAACAATTCATACTAGTTTTCCAGAACTAAAAAACCAACTTCATGGGTTGTGCCCATACTTTTAACAGTTTTAGATAAGAGTCATGGAAAACTTGATTTTTTTTAAAAATTACCCCAAGATTTATTTTTAAAAAATTGAAATGTTTTTTTAATCAGGTGGGTCCACACTCCACTCCACAACCTTTAGCATCAGTACCTTTCTCAGGCATTTCAAGTCGACAACTCTGAATTCAGGCTTACTATGGAACGCAAACTTGGTAGTTTGTTGATTGGAAATTTTTGTTTTCGTAACTGGCCACCAAATTAATCCATGCAATAAAAACATGAATGGTCGTAAATATTTCTGCGAGTCTATATCCCTTTAAGACCGGCGGTTAGATGGCGCTAATTTGAAGTTATGAGACTAAATTTGGAGTTTGGAGTTTAAAAATTGCGTGAAGCAGTCCGCTTAATTGCCAGCAACTCCTTAAAAAGTCATTTTTTATACAAATAAAGAATGGTTCAAGTCAGTTGCTTCAGTATCGATATTTTTGAAGAGCTTGAACGTTCTCTTTAATACCCACGCGATCGCGATAGCTCGGTCGGAAAGGGATAAGTTGCAATTTTACGAAGAATTACGAATTTTTTATCAGTCAATCCCAAACAGGGCATATAGGACAAGAGTTTACCAGAACTTAGTCAATGCCTCGCACTTATTAGTCAAGAGGAACTCAACATGCCACTTCTTGATCGAGCATCAGTACCCCGCCTGTGTTCTGCATGCCCAAATTCGAAGGACTCTCCATGATCATGAAGACCCACGTGAAGACGGCGAAAGTGGCGGCATTCGTGGGAAAAGCCCTGATGATGGTCGAGTTGAGGCCCTTGGTGAAGCCCTTATATCCTTCACTCTTGTAGCTCTTCCTAACACAATCCAGAAGACCTTTATACTTCTTCTCGCCGCCAGCCATGCCATCGGCCTGGAGACGCGACTTGATCACGTCGACAGGATATATGACCACCCAGGACATCACCCCCGCCAGTCCTCCGACAGCAAGCAAAGACAAGGTACTGACATTCCCTTTGGAATCAGTCACTTTTCCGGTGAGGTACTCGTACCCGGAGAAGTACACGCCGAATCCCGGGGCATCCCTGAGGATGGTACAGCCCAGTCCTCTGTACAGCCCTTTCATGCCTTCTGCCTTGAATGCCTTGATGAGACAGTCCAGAGGGTTCTTGTAGAGGACCTTGTTCCTCTGCCAGAAGGCCTTGTGGAGGTTGTCCTGGCCTTGAAGCTGCATGCGGGTCTTGGCCAGTTCCATGGGGCTGGTGACGAAACTCTGTACCAGACCAGCTGCTGAACCGGCCAGGAACTGTGCATGTAAGGAGTTGGAGGATGAAGTGGCTCGGACGATGTTGCCGTAGACGCCGAATACGATGGCGTTGACTGCGGCCAAACCCGCCATGGGGGAGGACATGCCCTTGAACAGGCCTTGGTACTGCAAGGAAGATATAAAAATAAATAAGCTTGACTATTTACTTTTACTTTTGCTTATTGTGGCTTAAGTGCAAAATGAGACCAAGTTCATTAGAGAATTTCCCATCACGATTCTTCATTTAAACATTTTATTGAAAGAAAAAGCGTGTATAGTTATCTTTCTGTAGGACTTGACTTTTTTTACATATATTTAGCAATTCAGTCCGGCCAAACTCTTGATTTTTCTTGTATACAACGTCATGGACAGTGAGACCCACTTTGCAATCTCATTTCGTTATTTCTATTGGTTGAAGAAAATATGTCTTGTTATAGTAACTAAATCTAAGTGAATACAAAAGGACTTTATCAATTTAAATGAAAGTTATGTCCATGATGAGTTTTCGTCTGAGAAGCATCATCTTGATTAAGATTTTTTTTAAATCCTTGAGCCTGTGGTTCGAGTTTTATCTTAAGTTATATTTTGAAGAATAAATACTTGGTTTGCTATTTATTTTACTTTCATATGGGAACTGTTTGTTCGTTTGAAATTGGCGCCCGTCTTTATTTCGTAGAGATTGATAAAATCAAGAGAGTAAATTCCACATATAGTAAAATTCCACATATAGTCTTTAAAATCACTATGGCGAATTGTAACACTCGTTGTTAAAAAGTAGCTTAGCAAAAACCTCATCTTATAGGCAACCGTGGTCTCTACTTGTAGAAATAAAATGATAAACTACCTATAACACCATTGACAACAATTTACTTTGACTTTTCAACTTAAAAAAAAATACGGAGAAAGTTTTACTTTTTAAATATATAATAATAATAAATTTAATAATAACACACAAATTGCTACTAAGTTCTACTTGGTTACAAAATAGTTTTAAAAAATTAAAAGAAATTTTGTATTAATTAAAAATATTCAAGTATTATTGAAACCAGTCCTTTTTTTGTCTTAAAATTAATGACAACTCACCGATTCTTGCTTTATTATAGTAGAAATACAATGAAATGTTCCACGATATAACTTGTTGCTGCTGTCTTGTGTCTGTAGGCGAACCTGAAAATAAGAGCTAAAGCTAAGATTATTTATAATTTTGTAATTACATATCATTTAGTTAGATTAATTTTTTGCATTAAAGTATTTAAAAATACAAATACAGGGAAATATCTACCTTAACTGTATCAAAAGGATGACCTACAAGCACTCCTGCACACCCTAAAAGGTAAGAAAAAATTTATTAAATGATTTGTGAAAAAATAATTTCTTCTACATCTTAAAATAAAATTGCTAAATTTATCGAAATCTACACTCTTAAAACAAACGAGTGAATTTAACTCAGTCTGAGTTAATTTTCACTCTTTTCAGTGTCAAAAATGCACTTTTCCTATTGGAGTGGATTTCACTCTTTTGTTTAGTTAAAACTCCGACAAGATTACTCCAAACGAGTAATATTAACTCAGTCCGAGTTAATTTTCACTCCTTTCCTGCGTCGAAAATGCACTTCGACTCCTATATGAGTGGATTTCACTTTTGTTTTAAGAGTGTACTACAAAATGGACAATTTTAAAACAAAACCGGCCTTGTTTAAAAATTCAATGATTAAACGTTTGAAAAGTTATGCCCATAAAAAAAATTAAATTCCGCGATCATCTTACTACCAAGAAAAGAGTTGAATTAGGTCAAGATTTCATTATCAGACAAGAAATAAGCTTGATATTACGATATTGATCGAGTAAGAAATTTTTTGATGAACTATTTTATCAGTAACATGTATATATTATAACGTTTTTTGGAAGTTTTAAAAGCCCTCTTAAAAGCGAATGCGGTGAGATGATTATGTGACTCTTTACTCTATGAAGAAGACAATGTGATGTGTGAAACTGACACCACAGAATTGTGATGTGAAAAGTAACCTCGATATGTAATATTATTTTACAGTGCTTCTTGGTAAGTCGAAATAGGAATGAATAGGAATTACATATTCCATACAGCCTTAATTCACCTTGTATCACTCTTGAAGCAAAAGAGTGAAATCCACTCCAGTAGGAGAAGTGCATTTTCGACACTGGAAAGGAGTGAATATTAACTCAGACTAAGTTAAAATCACTCGTTTGGAGTGATCCTATCGGAGGTTTAACACACAAAGGATCCACTCCTTTCAGGGAAGTGCATTTTCAAGACTGGAGGAGTAAAATTAACTCAGACTTGAGTTAAAATCGCTCGTTTGTTTTAAGAGTGACCCTCTTGTTTAAAGACCAAAATGCAGATTTTGGACTGGGAATGTAATCACCATGTTCTTGGATCTAATTTGATTACAATGGGAAAATACTATCTCTTGCATCTTCTCTTATATGTCTACTTTCTGTCTACGGTTTGTTGATCCTTTATATTTTTGAAAACAGTTTCCTTTTGTCGTACTTGAAAGAACAAAAAAAAAAAAGTCATCATTTGAAAGTTTTTTTAGACATAATATGGATCACACCCATACTATTAAAAATCGATCTGACAGCAGCTTAAAACTAAAGATATTGTTGGTTTTTGGTGTAAGGACTTCTCAACTGTTTATATTCAATTCACTTTATTCAAACAGAGTACACCAGCAGACTTATTGCTAAAATCCAAAGATCATGAATCACTGTTTACAGGACAACATCATATCTTGAAAATCCCGATAGTTGTGTTACTATAGTAAAAGGACAATTGAGATTAGGTGAATTTACAAATCATAGTATCATTTCGGATCTTTTAATCTCTAACTAATCTCTAACTCTAAATCGTGAAAAGGCGCATATATATGTATTTCTAAAACAACAAAAACCCAAAAATGATAGATGTTTGGAATAACCATACCATTTGTTGAATGAAACCAAATTGGTATACTCTGAAAATGGTGGATGAGGAATTGTCACAATTTTATCCAAGTTGTATATTCTAGATCTTAGCTAGGCTAGAAATAGCAGCCTTAAGACTAAGTAAATACCGAAATACGACTCATAATAGTTACAAGACCGAAATACCTACAAAATGCATTTTGTTCCGCGTTTTACATTTGTTGATATCGTAGGACAGGAATTCCGAACATCCGAAATTTGACCACAGATCCAAAGAAAATTACCAAAGCACTTTTAAAACTACTGTTTGGCAGTAGGTTTGCGGTATTTCATAGCTGGAAGCTGGTCATACAATGGTTCCGTGAAAAAATTAGTGTTGATTCCCTATTTTTACAGTTTTAGCTCACCTATCAGGTTTAGAAACTGCTGGGCATGAGTTTTTTTAACGGGGCATAACTGGAACCTCTCGTGCAGTTTTCTGCCCGTTATTTTATAAGGATTTTTTTTGACAGTGTACGGTATACGAATTTCATCAGCACCAGGGCCGGATTTCTAAATAAGCTAAGTAGGCTATAGCCTAGAGCGGCGAATTTATTGGGGGCGGCAAATTTTACGACCAATTAGAGCCGTACTCGGCATAAAATAAAATATTATTAAGATACTAATATTTTTAAGAAAGAAAACAAATATTTTACATTAAAGCGTAAACTGTACATGTATGTATAGTAAGTGCTAATATTTAGTAGCAAAAATTTTCGCTGCGAAACATTTTCCCTCTTTTATATTCGTTGTGATAATTTTAAACAGCACATACCACCCTATTTTGCATCTAACCAGCTATCTTTCCCCGAAGTGGGAGAATATTGTGACATGGGCGGCAAATAGTAGCCTAGAAGCGACAAATCTTTAAATCCGGCCCTGATCTGGACCTTCATCCAACCCACCTCCAAGACATCCAGCGTAGAAGTCCACCGCCATGCTCGCTGAAAGACTAGTGGTCCCCGAGTCACCTGCGGTTGGAGAGGTCCAGCTGAAACACTCGCCTCCCGTTGGAGCTCCCGATCCAGCACCCGCACGACGAGTTGAGGCACACGTTCACAAACAGATACATGGATGGCTCTGGTGGAAGGGCGGGCTGAAGTGGAGATCCAGAAACTGCAAATAAAAAAACGGATTTAAGAGGGATTGTCAGACCCATATGTAGGTTAAATTAGGTTTCATAGGTTTAACCCTTTAAATCCCAGTGATGCCATTTTGAGTCCTCGCTTTCAATATTTTTTTCAAAATGTTTATGTCCCGTTATGACATCCAAACACACATCATTCGATTCTTCACTCTTTGTTCTATCAGACAAGATTTTGCATTAATCTCAATAGAAGTCAGAACTACTATTTTTTAAAATTGGAAAATAGCTAACAAGCGTTTCGCCTAATTTTTTTTTTAATAATATGGTCAGATGCCTAATAATATGGTCAGATACCTTAAAATATATAACTCGATATTAGGTAATATATCGTTTATAGGTAATATATATATTTTTATTTTGTTGTTTTCCACACTTAAAAAATTTTGGCATTATTTCAGAAACCACATAAACAAATTAAAATGAATTTTTTTCATATGGAACTCTTATTTTTGACCAAAAATAAGCTTATTTTGTAAATATCAGATGTTTCTGTAGTGTAGTAAATTTTTGGGACGGGTTATACTTTATAGGTAGGTTTAATTATCTTCGCACTAGAACTACACAAGTGCAGCAAGTCCTTATTCACGAGGGAAATAAAATGGCAGTTTTACGTGAAAACAGTTCATAAACAATTACATGAATCGATTTGTACAAGAGCTTCCCCAAACTGCAAAGAAGGATCCGGCACAAACATGGCATTATAAAAATAAAGAATTAGAACAATGCTATAACATAAGAATACTACAACAAAGCAACTGTATACATATTTGGTCGATATAATAAAGAAGAAATCCAGAAGGTTAGGATCATAAATAATATAGTTAGGAAATGTTGTTGCTATAACCTAGCTGCATATTTACTTTGACCCTCTTAAGATCTCTGCAAAATCCGAAACTTATATTCTTCATCTAAACATACTTTTCATACAAATATGTTTGCAACGTAATTAAAAAATATGCTTAATAACTACTGAGACACACGATCTTAACTCTAAACATAAATTTTTTGTGTGGTATAAATGCAAAAAAAGCCGTAATTAGCAGTTCATTTTAACATTGCTTTTAATGCAAATGTCTTTAAAATTAACTACTAAAAGAATTTTTTTTAAAGTTTTAAAGAATAAGCTTAAAGTTATTTTTTTAAGAACTCTAATATCGTATTGACCATTGTTCAGCCTCATTTTTTAATACAAATAAATTACCGATACTTGTAATCAAAGGCTGAAAACTGTATTTCGGATCTCCTTCTAAAGGACCAAGTCAATTGCGAAACCAATTAACAAGTTAATTGCTTGTGGGGAGGTTTTAAACAACTTCCGCAAATGGGGACCCTAGGACGCAAGAGGATAAGACTTGAACTTTAGGAATAGAGCATCATCGAATTTTAATGGGTGCTTCTCTATTCACAAGGAAAAAAATACAATTCAAAAATGGCAGTTTCCCGCCGAAAATCGAAATTACATACTTTTGTAGTTACAGAAGCATGTTTTACCACGAACACATAAAATATCTAAATTCTACTGTATTTTCGTGAAAGCTTAAATTCGATATTTACCTGATTTTTACATGGTATACCAAATTCTAAATGCACCTCCTATCCTCACTATTTAGGCAAATCTGGGTGAAATCGAACTGCAGTACTTCACCAAACATGCTCCTTTAAGATCTAAAGGTTCTATTCTTGGTTCTTCGATACTTGTAAAACAGTTGCAAAGATACTGGCGTGTATACACTTCACATAGGCCACATGTCCATCACG
This sequence comes from Hylyphantes graminicola, assembly GCA_023701765.1. Taxonomy (NCBI): domain Eukaryota; kingdom Metazoa; phylum Arthropoda; class Arachnida; order Araneae; family Linyphiidae; genus Hylyphantes; species Hylyphantes graminicola. Next base: position 67,389,488 of record CM043117.1, on the reverse strand, counting down.
TGTATTAAAACACGAGCACATAAAACATCTAAATTCTGCCGTATTTTCGTGAAAGCTAAAATTCGATATTTACCTGATTTTTATATGGTATACCAAATCCCCTAAATGCACATAAAATCCTGTTTAGGCAAATCTGGGTGTTATCGAAACTGCAGTACTTCACAAAACCAACTCCTTTATGATCTAAGGTTCTATTCTTGGTTCTTCGATACTTGTAAAACAGTTGCAAAGATACTGGCGTGTATACACTTCACATAGGAGACGAGTCCATCACGTGTATTAAAATACGAGTACATAAAACAGTTCAATTCTGCTGCATTTTTGTAAAAACTAAAATACGATATTTACCTGAATTTTATATGGTATACCAAAATCCCAAATGCACATCCAATCCTGTTTAGGCAAATCTGGGTGATATCGAACTGCAGTACTTCACAAAATCTGCTCATTTAAGATCTAAGGTTATATTATTGGTTCTTTGATACTTGTAAAAACAGTTGCAGATATACCGGCGTGTATACATTTCACATAGTCCACGAGTCCATCACGTGTATTAATTTCTGATAAGATGGAGCAAATCAGACAACTTTTAGAAAGCAAAACTTAACAAATGATTGAGAAGATTAAATTGATAAAATTGTGCCTTAACCTTGAAAGTTGTAATGGTAGATTCGAATTGATAAATACGTCTTAATTTTATAGACACTGAAAAAACAAGTTGACATTTACCGTGTGAAAAAATTTCATTCTAAAGTTGTAATTTAAAAGTTACTATTTAAAGTTTACGATTTGAGATAATTAAAACTGCTTTGCAAATTATTATGACTTTGCATTATCGGAACGACATCGAAATGAAATAGTATGTTAGTGTAGGGTAGGGTCAAAAACAAGTTACTCAAAATACTGTTTTGTTTAGAAAGTGGGGAACTGTCTGACCTGTAGAAAGGTGTTTTTACTAATACTCACTTTTTATAAAGATATTAATAATTCTCAAAACTTCTTTCTCTATTGAGGCTGCATTATTGTCAGTCAAGTCATTTGCAGACTCGGCATATACCCCAAAACGGAGAGCCATTTTTTGCGGCACCATCTAGGGGACTCTCGCTACCAATTTTTAAGCTCAGATTATAATGAATCTGAGCTCACTGTGGTTGTGAAGAACGCCGAGATTTAAATTTGACCAGAGAACCCTAAGCCAAATGGGTACTCCATTGATCTTTTATATGCCACATTATCATATGACATCCGCGCCTTTGATTTTTCCATCCAGAACATACGAAGACTCAGCCGGGACTCTAACCCGCAAATTTAGGCGGATACGTAAAAATTATGAGAAGAATTACTTCACATTTCGTCCATTAAAACTGAGAATTTACAAGAAGTTCAGCGAAAAACTAGACAAGTTTTTTACGGAAATACAGGCGGACGAAAAGTACAAGAAAAGTTTTTGTTGTTACATATTTAAAAAAAACGAACAATTTAAATTCGGAAGGTAATAATGGATTTTGAAAGGGTTATGGACAGATGGTCATAAAGACGGACGTACAATAAGGACAGTCCAGCAAAATCTATAAAAGATAGGTATCTGGTCTCATAACTTTCAAACAAAATACGAAATTTAAAGTTGGATAGGTGGCCGGGATAGCCTGGTCTGTTATGTCTTGCACTGGCATCCCTAAGGTTGCGAGTTCGAGTCTCGCTGCCTTCCAAAGACCCCCGTGTACGCTTATGGGACTGGTGCACGTTAAATCCGTCGTGGTCACAAAATCCTAAAAGTGCCCATACCAAATCAATACAAAGGTTTATTATCGAGCCAAGCACACAAAGCTAGATATATATGTCTACTAACCAACCAATATTGGATGGATTGAACTAATTTTTAGCCTACTTTTCTTTTTTTTAATTCGAAGAATTAAAAAAAAATAAAAAAGTAGGTATTGACATGCGGTTGATGTCCGCCTGTCCGTACCCCCCTTCCAAAATCGGTTCTATCCATCTTATCTTAAAAATTCTTTTTTATTAGAAAGGTATAACCTCAGACACACAACTTTCATACTTTTTGTCCTTCTGTCTGAACGATCGGACGGACATAAATCTATTTGTCGAAGAATTTCCCATTGAATTAGCATTGAAATTCAATTTCGAGTCATTTAAATCGCTGAATTTAACTACAAATGCAACGGACAAGTGATAAACGTCAAAAAATTCAGCGTATCGAAATGAGAATGCATTGAAAATTTCAGAAAAGAATTCGAATTCTAAGTACTTCAATTATTTAAAAAACTTAAAAATTTAATGATCATTTAAAATGCTTAGGAAGTCATTTTTATTAGAATTAAATCACTATTGCCATCGCAACAATCGCTCGAGATACTTTAATTCTTTTAGACAATAAATTAAAATTAATTTATTTTAGAGACATCGATCAATTTAAAATGACGTCAAATATATTTCACTAGATTCTTTTTATGTTGAGATAAAATGTTTTCATTCTATTTAAAAGCGAGGAAGATTACATATTTATTCTTTGATAATGTTAAAATTTTTGCAAATGATTTAAGTAATAATCATTTAATTTTCGAAATAAAATAAATGAGACTAGCCGAATTTAACGGATAAATGTTTGAATTAATTCTGTGTTTGGCGCCTTTTTACCTGTAAAACACAACTGTTGTGTGGAAGCGGGTTAAGTGACATTCTGCTGTTACAAACCTACTTGTTTATTCACATTTCCTATTTTAAGTGTATTTTGGAGTAGTTTTATGGTTTTTGTTCAACGAATAATTATATATTTATTTATAACTGCAATAAAATCATGCAGACGATAAGTAAAGCTTATTTCATTTGCGATAGAAAATTAATGAAAATAAATGGCTTTTAGAAAATGAAATTATAGCTGGATGCTGTGTTTAGTGAAATTTATTCTAATGTATATAAATTTAATGTAGAAACGGTTGTTGATGTCACTTACTGTAATGAACCTAGTTTTTTCAAGATAAGAATTTTAGTAAGTATTTGAGTAAGAGGAAAGTAGGCTATTTTAGTTCTTTTAGAACTTCTTGCTTTTAAATAAAGGGGCGGGGGGGAGGGGAAGGGAACAAACAGAGAGAAACTGATAGACGGAAATATCTACCGTGTCATTAACACTAACTTTTCTTAAAAAATAACTCGAATAGAAAAGTTAGTTAAAACATATTCCAATTTAGAATTACATCAAGATGTTTTCAAGTTGACCAAAACCAGCGAAAACAACTGATTAAAAATCACTAAGTCGAGTCAAGAACTGCGTCAATACATGATACATCGCATATATATATCGCGCTTTTTCTTGAAGAGTGCAATTTTTCTATTTATAAAGGGCTTAATCAGATTTGTGTTGATGCGGACATTGGTCCACATGATCCGTGGACTTGCTCTATAAACATACAGTGTCTATCCTGATGCGTGGACTTGCTCTATAAACATACAGTGTCTAAAAATATGAATACACGACGCCAAATTTGGCCGCACTACGCGAAAGTGTGGTTCATTGAGTGTACTTTGTGTCTTGAATAACATTTATCTATGATGCGTATTCAGATTTAGGAAAGTCCTTGATCTTCACACTGGAGAAAAGTTCATAAAATCCTAGCAATTGAATTTGTTTGTTTTGCTTGAATTGACGTCGCACTAGAGCTAATTGGCGACTGAACTGGTAATTTAGATCTGCGGTCAAGTGACGAGACCGACATTTAATCTGGCACCCAACGCAACTTTATACCAACATTGTGCGAATTGAGTTGAATTAACTTCGCACTTGAGCTACACGAGGACTATTGACGACGGACTTCATAATTTAAAATCACATTTAAGTGATTAGTCGACGTCTGAATATTCACTCAAAGCAAACTTTTAATTTTGTTTTCAACGTACGTGGAGTTGAATCATATTTAACTTGCACTCCCTCTGCCCCGAATTATTCGTCTGAAATTTTGGCTGCACAGATCGTTTATATATGTCCGCAGTTATTTGAACGATGACCTGTTCTTCATGGGACGTTGCATGCAAGGCTTTTGGGACGGCAGATTTAACGTGCAACAGTCCAATATGTTTTCGGTACTATTTATCGACTCGATATTTACTTTGTTTCAACGCGATTCGCCTATATCTAAAATACGACGCACGTCGCCAATAGCCCTCGTGTAGCTCTAGTGCGACGATAATTCAAACCTAACCTTAAAACAAACGAGCACGATTTTAACTCATTCTTAGTTTTCACCTCTCTAGTGTCGAAAATGCACTTCCCCACAGGAGTGGATCCTATGTATTTAAAACCTGCGACAGGATCACTCCAAACGAGTGGTTTTAACTGAGTCTGAGTTAATATTCACTCCTTTCCAGTGTCAAAAATGCACTTCTCCTACAGGAACGGATTTCACTCTTTTGTTTCAAGAGTGTAGCCTCATGACGCCTTAATTCACCGCAAAGCCGTTTTTATAGTTTAACATTATTTTAGGAATTTTATATTTTTATATTTTTTAAACACACGGAGCATTTTTTTAGAGTTTGACTGCCAAGAATTTAACATTGACAATACTTGTTTTAACCCTTTATGCCCCTAATTAAGATTTGATTTGAATTATTTGTCTTTAAATATTTTAATGAAAGCCATTGAAAATAATTATAGAATATAAAAGGGTAAAAAACAGTTGGGACATAAAATGCCCTTTACGTCCCGAATTTATTTTCTTTTAACCTCCTATCTATACTCATAATTAATAAATTACACTGTTTACAAGATGAAACTATGGAAATAATCCAGCTGCAGAAACTGCCCCGACTCGGAACTGGATCCAAAACATTTTTTCTCTTGTCCAGCCATCCTGGCAAAATTGCAGCAAATCACCAACTCGCCCTACGAAGACCTTTACGAGGACCACTGTCAGCAGATGGCTGAAGCAGTCTATGAGACCTTTGGTCCCATATAATCTTTATCCATAGACACGACACCATCATCATCATTACACTGATTAACAATGACATTTTGTTAAATGAATTCATTTAACCTTTTTAGTCGTAATGTGTTGAAACCGCATACTACATTAATGAAAAGCCACTACTATGAATTTTCCCACAAATCAACAATGAAAAATAAAACAACAGCCTTTTAAGTGGTAGTACTTATAAGTACTACGGTGCAAGTACTTATAAGTACTACGGTGCAAGTACTTATAAGTACTACGGTGCAAGTACTTATAAGTACTACAGTCAGTCCATCACGAGTTGGCGCTGGAAACTAAAGTAAAAGTTTAGAGATTTTTTTAAAAACCTCTTTATAGAATTTAATGTGTAAAAACTGAGTTTGTAAATCTAAAAGTTTTATTTATCCCCGTTTTCTGCAAATGTAACAATAAAAAGCAGGTTTGTAGCAGTAGAATCTGTCACTTAACCCACTTCCACACAACAGTTGCGTTTAACAGGTAAAAAGGCGACAAACACAACATTAATTCTATAATATATTAAAAATTTACCTACTAAATTTGACTGGTTTTATTTATTTTATTTCGAAAGTTCATTAATTATCACTTTATAGTTTGCAAAAATTAATTTATATTTCAAAGAATAAATATGTAGTATTCATCACTTTTAAATAGAAGGAAAGCATTGCATATCAACATGCAAATAATCTCGTAGTGAAATATATTTGACGTCATTTCAAACTGATCGATGTCGCAAAAATAAACTTATTTTAATTTATTGTCTAAAAGAATTACAGTTTCTCGAGCGATTGTTGCGAATGGCAATGGTGATTTAATTCTAATAACAATGGCTTCCTATGCTTTTTAAATGAACATTAAATTTTGAAGTTTTTTTTTTAATAATTGAAGTACTTAGACTTCGAATTCTTTTCTGAAATTTTCAATGTATTCTAATTTCGATGCGCTGAATTTTTTACGTATCACTTGTCCGTAGCATTTGTAGTTTGAGCTATGAAAATAGGTGACGGACAGACAGACGGACTGATTGATTGTAAAACCCTCCACTTTTTACGTTATGAACGTATTGTGGAAGCTAAAAAGTGAAATAACGGCTTCTGAAGTGGTACTTACAAGTACCGTCGTTACATTAGGAGTTAAAATCGCAAGTACGGTTTTCGCTTCCGTCGCATTGTAAAGATACAATCGACTAAACACTGCTACTGCAATCATCCGACACCAAAGTACGGAGAATTACCGGAACGTTGGAAATAAATCGATATTTATAATCTGAATATTGCTTAATAACCAGAAGAGTCTAGTTTATTTCTTAATCGGGCTTTATCAGACTGATTTATTTTTTACGAAGTGATATCACATCTTGTGTAAGAACTCTGATGGCATGAACGAAAGAAATAACATTAGTATTTCAAAACACATTGTGCTTTCATGTTAGGAAATCCAATGAGATTAAATGTATCTTGAATATTGTAGAAACACATCCTTGTTTTGGGTGATGAAGAAGGCTTGTGTCCAATGTTGTATGTAGCACACCAGCCCCGCTACTACTGATAAACTCCTCGACGCAACAGCCCATTACTGGACCAAGGCCTGCCGCGCCCAATTCAGCTTCCGTGACCAAGGGCTGTGGGGTGCTAAGCATATGTCAGGGTTAGGAGGTCAACCTCACGTGGTATCCTCAGTGTTTAGTTCCCAAGCATACTTGGTCCTCATTTTATAGACCCAGTTAAGGGATGAAAGGATGAAGCAGCATCGCCCACGATGCAAAGCACTTCCACTGCGCCACGGGGCCTCTACGGATATACATAATACTAAATAGGTTGTTTGTGTTGTTTGGTTGAGTTAACATTGCACTTGTCAAATCCTTTATATAGGGTGAGGCAAAAAAAGTGGCCCCGGTTTAGAGATAAGATTACGACAGAAATGTTGCCAAGTCTAAAACCAATACAAAAACAGGTTTGCTAACTGAAGCTATTGATCGCTCCAATATTAAGCCCAAACAAACGCTTGGCGACTTATTTGCCGGCAACTGCGCTACGGTTTTAGAAGCAAGTTAAAATGAAATATAAACAAGGTTTGTTGAACTGATCAAGAAAAAATCCCACTGGTGATTATTTAATTGTTTCGGTCGTTATTTATCCTAGAGAATCGGACCAATTTTGTTTTTGGTAATACAAAGCATTCTAAATTGATTGCAAGACACAAAATTTGCATTATGTGACGTCTTCATATAATAAGAACTAATATCTGAACTCTCCACTAGTCTATGAGTAGCTCTAATGTGAAGCTAATACGATCCAACCAATGCAAAAACAGGTTTCAGGCGGCTTCAAGAGTTTTTCTCGCCAAGCATTTCAAAGTATTCCCATCTCTAGACCGGGGCCACTTTTGTTTGCCTCACCCTGTACATATTACGATAAATTTGAAATTGTGTTTCAATAAGATAAATAGTCAGTCGTTTAATTCTCATAACTAAACAACATTTTTAAAATCTTAGTAATTGTCACATTATTGCTTTTCAAAGAGTTTGTTACACGTATATTGAGCGGCGACAGCTACGCAGGAATTAATATGTGGTCTCTATTGGTTAATAAATGTAGTTTGTCTTGTGCAGGGGAACTGTATTCCAAAACGAAATTCCTTGTAGTTTAATGTAGCTTACCGTGACACAAGACTAATCATTGAAACCTCCAATTAAATTCAGGAATGAAAGCAGAAATGATTTACGTCACTTGAAACAAACCAATTGATTTTTTTTTCATAAAATTGCAAATCAATATTCTCCAGCTTTTTAACATGCTCTATTTGGATTGTGAATCCATGCTTTCGGGCAACTGTGTAAAAATGTTTTTGCTATGATCTGATTTCGAAATTCCCGGCTGTCTATCTTAACGGTTGCGTTGTGTGCCCATTCAGGCGTCGGCTCGTCACTTGATTGTGGTTCTAAAATGCGTCGCCCGTCGCCAATAGCCCTCGCTCTAGTGCGACGATAATTCGAAACCTAACCTAACCCGGCTGTCTATTTCTAGTCACTAACTAGAGAAATTTACGTAAATATAAAATAAATTGAAACAAAAAAATTAAAATACAGTGGATAGTTTATGTTTATGCAATGGGACACAGTACCTGAAGAATAATTTGGATATTTTCAACTAGACAATGCAAATATTGTGCTTTTAGATTAAAATACCACAACAAAATGCAAATACCACAAAAAAAAAAATGCAAAAAATACAAAATTATAAAAGAAAATAAAAAAATATTTTTAAATCTTGTGTGGACGTCCATAAAACAGAAATATTAACTTAAAAACACATTACATAATTAAAAACAGCACCAAGTAGCAGCCGACCGACGGAATATGAGAATGAATGAATATGAATACAATGAGAGCACAATTGAGTATATCCGAGTCATATTTATGCAAATAAACTACTATATTAAAAACTTACTCTAAAACAAGCTGGGATTACAATTGACATCTAGCCGGATCACCGAATTTCAACAGCCGACACCGAAAATATCCTATATCATCTTGGATATTTAAAAACTGTCATAATAAAATAACACATAAATAACAAACTATATTCCTGGAACGATTTCTTTTCCCTAAATGCTTCTAGCGAATCAGAATATAAAAGAATTTCGCTTTTGGCATACCGTTCCCTAAATACGAGATAAGATATGGTGACCAGTTCGACCTTTGAGGTCCATGCGCTTTTTCCAGCCAGGCGAGTGCAAATTATATTTCACGTGTTCATGAATGGGAATTGCTTGGTCTTGATGGTCAAGGCTTGACCCTTAGGTCCTAGATTAAGGGGTCATAGGAGTCTTAAAAATGTGCAAAGAAGGTACTACAAAACATAGTTTGATCTTTCATGTCAATTTTGAACTACTCAATGTATAATTTTTTTATATGTAATTCTGCAAGATTTATTTATTATAAAACAAGTTTTAAAATTTATGAAACTTTAGCCAAAACTAAAATAAATGATATTAAACATGAAGGTACTTGAACACACTGTGATTAGGCTTGCGCGGCAAATTGTGAGGTCAAAATTGATAAAATGACCAAAAAAATGACTTTATATTGTGCAAATATGTACAAACTAGGACTTATACCTAAATTCTCAGCTCAATATTAATTAGAAATTATTTTAAGAACTTTTTTCTAAAAAAATTAATAAAAATTTAAAAATTTTGATTTTAAACTTTTTTTAAAATAATTTCTAATTAAAATTGAGCTGAGAATTTAGGTATAAGTCTTTGTTTGTACATATTTGTACAATATAAAGTCATTTTCTTGGTCATGTCTTCAATTTTGACCTCACAATTTGCCGCGCAAGCCTAATCACAATGTGTTTAAATAGCTTTATGTTTAATATCATTTATTTTAGTTTTGGTTAAAGTTTCATAAATTTTAAAATTTGTTTCATATTAAATAAATCCTGTAGAATTACATATAAAAAAATTATACTCATTTATTGAGTAGTTAAAAAATGACATGAAAGATCAAACTATGCTTTGTAGTATCTTCTTTGCACATTTTTAAGACTCCTGTGACCCCTTAAACAATCGTGTTGGTGTAGGGTAGACTGACCAGTGAATGAACAGGCCCCAGTGAATGAACAGTTGGTAAATACATTTAAAAAGTAAGGATTAAAAGTCATTCCACTGGATTGATTGGCAACACTGACTTCTTCTCTTCTGGTATGAAGCTATCTCACATCTGATTGGTTGTCCTGGTCATTAATTAAAATCCGACATTTTATTGACTGGACATTTTTGTGTTCATTCACTGGGAAAAGAACTGTTCATTCACTTGGCTTTTGTACCACTTTTTATTTGGACCCCCAAAAGACAAAATGCAATGCAATATAAAGTCATATTTTTTTGTAGAATTTACATATAATGACAGATGTGTTCACATTGTCATAAAACCACAAGCTATATTTTCTTAAAATGTATGAATTTTCTTTAAACAAATTGTGCTTAAGCGTTCATTTACTGGTTAGTCTACCCTACACCTATTTTAGCTCATTTTCCTTATTTTTAGCTTCCACGCTACGTTTAATCACCATTGCCATTTACAACAATCGCTCGTAAAACTCCTATTTTTTTAAATAATAAATTAAAAGAAATTTATTTTTTCGAACTAAGTTAGTTTAAAATGACGGCAAATATATTTCCCAAAAGAGATTCTTTGATTGCATGTTGATATGAAATTATTTATTCTTTGAAATATAAATTGATTTCAAAAACGATAAAAAGTAATTATTGAATTTTCGAAATAAAATAAATTAGCCATTTTTCAAACAAAATTTATAGGGATTAAAATATGGAGGTGTATATATATTGACATAGTGCGATTTCTGTCTCACGTTGTCTGTCTGTCTGTAGCTCATATCAATTTCCGTTCTAACCGGCATATTTTTTTTAAACAAATCTTTGCTTGAAAGATATGATACACCTGGGATCATTTTTCTACATTTTATCTGTCTGTATTCGAAGAATATTTATGAATATTTGAGTAACAAGCAAGTTTGGCTATTTAAGTTCTTTTACAACTACTTTTTACAAGTTTACAAGTTATTAGGTCTTTATTTTGCAATCTTCAGCAATATTTTTTACTTGAAATTTGCTAACATTAAGGTCTCAGCATTTATTCTAATGAAAAAATTAACAACTTTATATTTTTACGGATAAAAAAATAAGTTTAATGTTACTTTAAAAAAAATAATGAAAATCTTCAAGAAAATTATTTAATATTAATAATCAAGACAAATAATATTAACAAGAATTTAATATTAACAATCCCCTTTGTAAGTAGCACATGATAATCAGCCCCTTAATTTACGCACTTTTATCTTAAGGGGGTCGGTTTGTGGTATACCGGTAATGTTAAATTGGCCAATTGCAATGTACCTTTTCACATTAACTACAGATCAGATTATCTTAAAATTTTCTGTGTGTGTTATACCAACCTTATATATTAATCTGAGGTTAAAAGTTTTTCTTAAAATAACTGTTAAATTTTTTTTAAATAAAAAAAGTTTTGAAGTACCCAAAATATCATGAAATTTTTCACTTTTTTGCCCAATAAAATTTTTTTCACTTTAGTTTTATTAAAATTTATAACCTCAGATTAATCTATACTATGTATTACATCATATAAAAAAAGTTTACGAGAAAACATAGCATAGTTTTTGAGAAAAGGTACATCGAAGTTCAAAAAATCAAGTTATGAGAAAAACGCGTTTAAAGTTTTTATTGTTAACCCATTTCCTTACGAAGCCATGACATTAAAATGGCTTTTAATGTCAAAAATATTTTTCCAATCGTCTTGATACATTGTGACATTATTAATAAAGGTTGAAATAGTATTTTAAGCCAATAATTTTTGTTTTGATTTTTTCACCGATTTTGGGGTACTGAACCAACTACCAGCAAAATGTTAGTTTTTGGTGCTGCCATCTAATGGAGACATTCTACGCCTAAAATTAACCCGAGTTTTTGCTGGTGTCATTAATATGGAATATCGTTAGTATATTCCTCAAACCTACTTAACAATCGGGGTTCGATCAGCTAAATATTTATCTCCTATCTCTAAGAGATATTACAAATCAGCATAATATTCTAAGTTATTTAAGATAATTTTATGTCGTCAGTGATCCGGAATGGTCTGTTAGATCGATGGATCGAGTACTAGTATGAAACCAATACGGAATAATACATAGAGATGGTAAAACCGGGTGTTATCACTCATTCTCTAGAGAATAACGTAATGAAGAACCAAGAGGGAAATTTGGGCCAAAGCAGCATCCGTTTTGAGGCCTATTCGAAGGGTTTCGTAGATTAAAACAGTACTAAAATTGCTCTTTTTTAGTAGCTTCGTTATCTCGGAGTCTATAGTTAGTAGCTTTGTGATTTTTTAGGCATTGATTATACTTTTTTAATTTATGAACTAAGATAATTTTTTTGGCAGTTCTATTTTTTTCTTTAGTGAAATTTTTTTTTGATGTAAAACCCAAATTTTCTCAATAAACACAAATTACCCAAAATCAAGGATTAGTAATTAAAATAAAATAGAATTTAATTAATAAAATTAAATTTTTAATAAGTATTTTTATTTGAAAAGCACGATTTTACTATATTTTGTCAACTATTAAATAAAATATTTGTAATTTATATTTAATTAACCATTTGAAGGTCGCTAGCCAGTATGGTGGCTTCGACCCTTGCTTTTCAAGCGAGTGAACCCGGGCTATTGCCTGGAGGCACACGACAATAGCAATCATTTAAAGAAAACGAAATGCAATTCTCAATACATTCAATGATTTCTCCTTTCAAAAACACTTAAAAACAATGATACAATCGATTTACGGGCTATTTACAAGTGTTTATCGATAAAATTCAGTTTGAAATTAAAAAAAGAAACTTTCGCTGAATAGAAATAGAATTATTCAAAATATGATCCTGATTCTTGAATCGCAAAAGTACAATCCACGTCTACGAAAAAATAGCTACTAGCCATTGACATAGTACTAAAACTACGCTTTTTTTAAAAGAAAATTTTGTATCGGAATATAAAATTTTCTAAAAAAAAAAAAAAAAAGCGCAGTTTTAGTACTTTTTCCCCCTACATAACTCCCTATACTAGGAAGACCTCAATATGGAGGAAGAAAGGAAACAGAATTTTACCCCCAATTTCTCCTATAGGTAGTGTGCGAAGCGCACGGTTTTATTATCTCTATAGCATAATACCCGTAGTAAAATTATTTAAAAAAATAAGACTAAAAACCTTCTTTTAGGAATTTTTTACAGAGGCAGGCTAGGGTATTACAAAACACATTAACTTTGGGTGAATTTTTAGTTTGAACTCATTAAAGCCTACACTTACTATATGGTTTGTTTAAAACATTTTGATTTAGCAAGGGTCAAAGAAATTCAAATGCAGGTGCATAGGATGGTCGTTAGTAGCAAAATAGATTTATTTAATAAAAGTGGTAGTGAAAATCAAAATTCTCTGTCCACAATACGACAATAAAAACTGGCAAGAAATGCATGTACAATTTGTACAGGCTTGCGCGCACCTACCTCGAATGGTACAATTTGTATATGCATTTCCATGCGCGCGCATTTCTTGCCAGTTTTTATTGTCGTAGTGTGGACATAGCTTAAGAAATCAAATGAAATGTTGTTCTTGCATTCAGTTCGTATCGTATGCATTTATTTGGCTGCCTAATTTATGTATTTCAGCCTTAAAAAAAAGAAGTCATACTTTTTAGAAGAATGTCTTTTCAACACAAATTTTGCTATTCTAATATAGCCAGTTTTTTTTTTAAATTCAAAATTGAGATAGCACTGTTTGGGAACGAATTATGAAAAACATTTGTGAAAATCTACTTATTGCCTCTGGGTGTATTGAAAATTACGTTTGTTCGTCTAAGAATGACACACGATTTCTCTTTTACTATACCCAAATTGGGATTCGAGATGATTGTGGTAGTAATTTTTATTAAAGAAATGTAAGTAATAATATTATAAAAAAAAGTCCAGTATTTTATAAGCATGGAATATAAAAGTATGTAATTATCATGTTTGAGAATGTATTTAATGAATTTCTTTTGAAAAAATTTAGACTATAAAAATATCTGATTTGTAGTCCCCGCCACAAATGGGACAAATCAGGATAATTCCACATGTAACAATGTTCCATATGTACAATTTAACCCTTTCAGTCCCAGTGATGCCATTTGGCATCACCATAATTGTGATCACAATTTAAAAAAAATAATAGGGATGACATCTATTGGGATTAATAAAATATATATTTTAAAAAAGAAAAAAGTTCTAAGAATCGAATGATGTGCTCTTTGATATCATAAATGGCTCTAGACCCGATGAGAAAAAATATCTTAAATGATGATGCAAAATTGTCATTGGGACTGAAAGGGTTAACAGGAGCTTACAAACTTTTTAAATTTGAAAAATAAATAAAATTAAATAAGGCACGTGACATTATTTAGTTTTAACCCGTAACTGGTAACATCTCGCTGACAAACACTCCCAGTAACATCCGTCTATTAGACTAAGAGTTTTGTAAACTATCCGTCTATAACTAAAGAAATCTGTCTATAACTATTTAAAACTATCCGTCTATCAGACGGATATTACCAGTTACGGGTTAATAAGTAAATCAGCTATTGCATTGCATTCTTTTCTTAAGTTAAAATTTGTAGTTGTAGTTCGAATCACTTTTTACACACGTGATTTACACCACTATATGTTTTGCATAAAAGTGGCTTAGTGGCTGAAACGTGTCCGCCTCATAAGACAAGATCGCGGGTTCGAGCCACGGCTGAGTAGTCGGATTTTCTGGATGGGAAAATTCCGGGCACGCATGTCATGATTATGTGGCATGTAAAAGATCCCTCTAGGGACCATTTGGCCTGGGTTATCTTGGCATACTTTAACATCCACAGAGAGCTCAGATTCATGTAATCTGTGCGTCAAAATTGATAGTGCGAGTCGCCTAGATGGTGCCACAAAAAATGGCTCTCAGTTCTGGGAAATGTGCCGAGTCTGCAAAGGCTTTTGGCCGCCAATGTTGCAGCCCCATTAGGAAAAAAAATGTTTTGCATAGAATTAGACAATATAAGATTCTGCGATGAACCCATTCATATATATTACTTTTATTTTCAAGATAAATTTTTATTGTGATTTCACAAATGTTTCACTTACCTAAATCAAAGACCCGCGGAAAAATCTTGGACAATGGCCGATCCACTAAAGAAACTCGCCCGAAAGAATTCAGTTGTCTTCATAATCGGATTATTATCTTATTATTATTTCATCCACAGCGGGATGATTTTCGATCAGATAAAGATGATCCGAGGTGCAGGATTGATGTTCTAGAACTGCCTCGATCAAGAACAAATAGAAAAGTGGAATTTTGTTTATGTTTAAATTCACGTCGGCCACTTGGAAGTTGTGTTTGACGCATTAGCGTCAGAGAGTGACAACAACGTGCTAAAAAAAAGCGAGTTGGGTGATTGGACAGAGATCTGGTTAGATTAGCGTTTCACTAGAAGGGTTATCAGTGACGGGTCTTCAGTTTTATCCGTGGTCGTGATGATTTTGGAATCTGGTTTGGTTGAGTTGATGCTGCACTAGAGTTTGAAGAGTTGGTGTTGCACTAGGGTATGGTTGCATATCGCCGCACTAGAGCTACATGAGGGCTATTGCAGATGGGCGTCGTATTTAACACGTTGGATGCCACTGACTCCCTAGGGAGTCGCGTGGTTCCGATTCATCGATAACAGCACATTCTGATGAAATGCATAGTACAGCTATGGAAATAAAAAAGTACCCACTTGAGGTTATTTCATCCGTTAGTCACCCTATAGAATCGGACCTTTTTGAGATTGTGTACAAATAACATTCTGAGTTAATTGCACGATACAAAATTTGCATAGTGGGCCGTCTTCATATTAAAAATATTACGATCTTTGAAATTTCCAATAGCAACACCCAATTTTAATAACTTAGAAATGTTAAGCACTCTTGAAAACCCTTAAATCTAAGTTTTTGTTACATTTGGATGAATATTTGACGAGTTATTCAATCGAATCACTTGTGGACCTTTTGGGGACCATCTCTAAAATGACAAGCAAGCATGCATGCAAAGCCGTCTTTATTTATCAATTACACACGTTTTCTTCTACACTGTCCCCTAAAGGGTAATTAAAAAGTATTTTGTGATTTACTCAACAAATTATGAATAAAATTTTTTAAAAATTGGGATTTCGCTTAAACTTCGTGTCTTAAATTTATTTATTTAAAAATATTAAGGGGTTTCCATTCATATTTTTTTTTTAAAAATCAATATAATAATTAATTAAAAATATAAAAATTGTTTAAAATACCCCAATATTGAATGCATTTTGTTTGGGTTATTATAATTTCTTTTCAGTAAAAAATTCGTTTCATTATCTTAATTATTTATAGATCGGGATAGTTTTTTATGTGCAACTCATTTAACATTAGGGGACCTAAACTTTGAACGTCTCTAACTCCTCTAATAATGCTTAAAAACTAACAAAATTTGGCATTTCGTATTAACATAGGTCAGAGATTTGAAATATGGATTCAAAAAGTGGTGTTGCTATTGGAAATTTTAAAGTTAGTAACATTTTTAATATGAAGATGGCCCCTTATGCAAATTTTGTGTCATGCAATTAACTCAGATTGTTAATTGTTCACAATGTCAAAAAGGTCCGATTCTTTAGGATGAATAACGGAGGAAATAACCTCAAGTGGGTACTTTTTATTTCCACAGCTGTACCATTTCGCCAACCGTTGTCATGAGTTCAAGTTCGTTTGTAACTTTTGCAACCGATCCTTCTATGATTGGAATAATATTTGGTGATTTGAAAGAGTTCATTCTATTTAAAATTACCAGGAAATTAAATCCTTCGTCTCAAGTGTAGGGCGACCAGACACCAGACATACTGCATTTCGTAAAGTGATTCTGTTTGTTATTCAACAATCTATCTATAAAAAAATTGCAAATAGTCTGTTTTATTTTTTTTGTATTTTTTTCAAACAAAAGCTAACCAAAAAATATGAATTATGAAAATTTAATGATAATTTTATAGTCGAAAAGTTAATTACTGAAGCAAATCTGGCAATTATCTTTCAATTCAATAATTATTGACTGGTTATGAGTTATCCGGTTCGAAAAGGCCAGGAACATTTCCTCGTATTTTTACGACTAGCTGTCGGCTGTCGTGTAGCTTTAGTTAGCAACGTTAATTCAACCTACCCTTGCAATTTTACGACCTCTAAGATTTGTACTTGTTCGAAAATGAAGAATATTTAGTTCATTTCGATTGTAACGAACGGGTTTTAAAAATAAGATGTTCTTCTACTTTATCAGCCTCTATCGATGAAGCCGGTATCGATGCTATGGTGGCAGCGAATGTGTTAAGAACCACAGTCAAGTGACGAGCCGACACCTGAATAGGCACCCAACGCAACCGTCAAGGCCACATCGGGATTTTGAAGTATATAGCTAACATGTACTTCCTCTAGACGGTGCAGGATTATTTATCGTCACACTAGAGCTACCCATGGGTTGATGGCTAAGAGCTTCATAGTTTACAGCCATAGTTAGGTACCGAGATGACACCTGAATATGCACCAAACGCATCTTTTAAGGTCAAAATCGTTCGTGGCGTCGGGAGTATTTAACGTGTATTCCCAGTATTATTAGTTGGTCTTTTTAGCTGTCCAGACCGTTTATAGGTCGGCATTTATTTTGACAACACACGAACTCGAATCTCTGCAATAAGGATCTTACCGAATGGGTTCCTCAGCCCTTTTTTTGTTCTAAACTTAATAATTCGGCCCAGTCGGTAAGGCATTCCCCTAGGACGCGGAAGGTCCCAGGTCCGGGCATCGCCGAAAATAACTGCCGACCTTTAAACGGTCCACGCAGCCGAAAATGTCCAACGAATAATACCCGTGTAGAGGGAGTGCACGTTCAATACCCTTTAAAGTCCCAACGCTGCGTACGATGTCGCCTTTAACGGTTGCGTCGGTTAGGTTAGGTTTGAACTATCGTCGCACTAGAGCTACACAAGGGCTATTGGCAACGTATTTTAGAACCACAGTCAAGTGGTGAGCCAACACCTGAGTAGGCACCCAACGCAACCATTAAGGGTGACATCGGGGTACAACCTACTGGGCTCGCCAGTCCCACGGTTGCGTTGGGTGCCTACTCAGGGGTCGGTCGTCTCTTGACTGGGATTCTAAAATACAACGCCCGTCGCCAATAGCCCCGTGTAGCTCTAGTGCGACAATAATTCAAAACTAAAACAAAATTTGGGGTAGTTGGACTCTAAGAGTGATAAAAATGTAACACATAATGGGTTGATTTAAACAGTGTTTGAAAAAAGAGTTAACAAAACAATTTGTATAAATAGTTTTAAATAATGAAACAGCTTTCTAGTGTATTATATATTATCAATTCTACGTAAGTTATTGAATGGGAGATTTAAAACAGTTTACATATTAATTGGGAAGTAGTAAATAGATGGTAAAATGGACTAAACTTGCCGTGTTTTATATTGGCAGAAAGCCCAGAATTGAAAAACTTTTACACATCCTATAATTTTCCTATGTTCTTCAGCCAAATTTATCTTACAAACAGTTTGACTTAAGTCCCTTAACGCTCAAGTGGCGCATGAGGCCACAAGCATAGCTTTCCATCCCCTCCGGTCAAGTGCTGCATCCCCTGCGATCCCCCAGCTTAGCCATTCAAAACTGTTCCTCTCCTTTATTTCAAACAGTTTACTCTGACTAAAAGAAATAAAGGACAATTTAGGCAGATTACCAACTTACAGACCCCACAGCAGCGCATGACTTAAGATACTAAATCCCCTGTAACTCTGAAGTTCAAGTAAGTAAGTAATAACTCTGAAGTTGAAGTAAAATACACACAACCAACTACAAAAAAAAACAAAATTTATTTTCAAAACTTACAAAAATCTTTTATGTTACAAACAACAAGGCACTTTCATCAGAAAGAATAACCCCCAATCATCTTATTTTGGCCAGGGCTGCTGCCCTTCTCTCCGTATTTTGGAACAGGGCTCGAATCAATCTCTTGACTTCATCTGCCGTAAAATGTGTCGCCAAGGGGCCCTTTCCGCTAGCCCAGCGGTCCACTATCTCTATCATGCTGGCGCTCAAGATGATTTGAAGTTCCTGGAACTTGAACCACCGACGCACGTAGACATGAACGGAATTGTTTTTGTCTGATTCTGGAATCTGCAATACAAAGTTTTCGTTATAAGGTTCCTTGTGTACAATGAAGTTCAGTAGATTACAAATAAATAAGCAACTAGCCAGCTTAACCCTACACTCCTTGCCAACATAAGTTGGGTAAATAGAAATATGCTATGAAGAAGATCCTTCCGCGCATGTAAAGGGTTCCATAAATTATTTGTGAATCCATCCAGAAAACATGTTTAAAACATTAATTTCGTTTAAGGTCTAATCTATTTGAATATTGTCTGAGAAAATTTGGCAATTTTATCATAATGAAAAGTGTATTTTGGCTAAATTGTATTCAGATCATTTTGTATGTAAATAGTACCTGTTTCCAACTAACGGACCAATCACGTTTTTCCCTCAGCCTTTTTACTCTTTGTTTTTACCCAAGTTAGGTGTGCACGGAGTGTAGAAAGTGTTATACAATTGTTCAGAGCAAAATGCCACATTTGCGAGTGAAAAAGTAGTTGAGTAGAAAGTTAGGTGTAGGGTATCATGCAGGGAAAAACATGCCCGCCGTCCATTAGGGTGGGCCGGAAAAAACTTTTTATTTTATTTTGGATCGCTATAGTGCGGTAAAAGTTGCCATTGGTAAAGACATGAAAAATGAACTGATTATTTTTTTATTTATTAATCTTCCGTTAGCGCAATGCCATCAAAGTTGGAAAAAAATGTCAAAAAACAAAATTTTTTGTAAATTTTTTTAAGCACGATAGATGTTTTTAGTTGTGTTACTATTCATTAATTAACTACTAAGAGTACGTAAAATCAAATAAATGCACTTTTCTTACCTTTGTATCAGATCTTCGGGCCACGGAACGTATTGTACAAAATGAAGAAAATTCTCAATTTTTGCAAAATTGACAGATCTGACAAAAATGTATAATAAGTTCAGATATATTGATTTTACGTACTTTTAGTAGTTAATTCATGATAAAGGAAGGCAACTAAAACATATATCATGTATAAAAAATTTTGTTTTTTGGCAATTTTTTCCAACTTTGATGGCATTGCGCGAACGGAAGATAAACTAATACAAAAATAATAATTAGTGTATTTCTCATGTCTTCACCAATGGCAACTTTTCCGCACTATAGCGATTTGAAATAAAATAAAAAGTTTTTTTCGGCCCACCCTAACGCCCATTCCCCCTTAAGAAACGATTTCATTAAATGAAATAGAGATAACAATAAACACCTTGAACAGATCTGGTCCCTGCTTCAGCAAGATGGCAAACATGCAATCCAACTGGGCAGACGCTTCCGCTGCTATGTCCTCCATAGAAGTGATGTGCTGAATTATCTCCTCCAAACAGGTGTTGAAAAGTGTGCCGATGGCCTTAAAGTACACTTCCACGGGTAAGACATCTGCCCATACTTTCTTGAGCAGTTGCAGCTGGCACAGGCACTGACGAATGGCCTTTTCAGCTTTGGTCACTGCACCGTCATCTATTAGTAGACTGCCATAAGCTGAAAATGTGAAGAAAAAAAGTTGGTTTTCATTGATAAACTGGGGTAAAATTAGATTGAGTTACACTATACAACTTTAAATTGCCACTCAGTAACTCACCATACATTTAAAGGAATATATATATACTGTAAACCCTGTAATATTTCAACAACCCTTTCCGACCGAGCTATCACGATTGTGCAGGTAAAAAAGAGAATGTTCAAGCGGTTCATAAATATCAATACCGAAGCAGCTGACTTGTACCATTCATTATTTGTATAAAAAATGACTTAGTTTTTATGGAGTTGCTGGCATTGATGTTGTTTAACGCATTTTTTTCGATAAAAGTCAAAATTTAGTCTCATAATTTTAAATCAGCGCCATCTGACCCCCGGTCTTAAAGGGATAACTTTATAAAATAAAAAGTTATATTGCACCATATTCTCAAAAAGCTTATTCTGACCACACAAATCAACTTTTATACCAAATCTTACAAAACAAATAACTCAGATCCTACATAAATTTAAAGGTTGATACTACCTATGTTTAAAGTCTTTGATTTTAATATAAAATATGATATATTAATATAAAATATGATTCTTATCAAACTGGGCCAGATTGAAAAGAATTAAAAAATCTAAGTTAAATATACCTTTTTTATTACTTAATGTTACTCATCATTAGTTTTTGTTTTATTAATTAGGAAAATTACTAGTGAATGAGAAATCCATACATTTTGAATAAAATGACGTATAATTTCTATTGTACATTTTTATAAAGCAAACATCAAGACCTCAAAAATTCCCATTCAAACGTACATCCAAGCCTTATTTCCTTAAGGGGTCACAGGAGTCTTAAAAATGTGCAAAGAAGGTACTACAAAGTATAGTTTGATCTTTCATGTAATTTTTTAACTACTCAATACATAAGTATTATTTTTTAATATGTAATTCTACAAGATTTATTTTAACAAATTTTTAAAAAACAAATTTTAAAATTTATGAAACTTTAGCCAAAATTAAAATAAATGATATTAAACATAAAGCTATTTGAACACATTGGGATTAGGCTTGCGTGGCAAATTTTGAGGTCAAAATTGAAAAAATGACCAAGAAAATGACTTTATATTGTACAAATATGTACAAAGAAAGACTTATACCTAAATTCTCAGCTCAATTTTAATTAGAAATTTTTTTTTTTTTAAATTAATCAAAATTTTATTAATTTTTTTAGAAAAAAGTTCTTAAAATAATTTATAATTAAAATTGAGCTGAGAATTTAGGTATAAGTCTTTGTCTGTACATATTTGTTCAATATAAAGTCATTTTCTTGGTCATTTTTTCAATTTTGACCTCAAAATTTGCCGCGCAAGCCTAATCCCAATGTGTTCAAAAAGCTTTATGCTTAATATAATTTATTTTAGTTTTGGCTAACGTTTCATAAATTTTAAAATTTGTTTTATATTAAATAAATCTTATAGAATTACATATAAAAAAATTATACTTATATATTGAGTAGTTAAAAAGTTACAGGAAAGATCAATTTATACTTTGTAGTACCTTCTTTGCACATTTTTAAGACTCCTATGACCCCTTAAAGTTTACCCACCTGTTTAACCAAATTTTCCTTTAACTGGCTCAGCCTCTGTTCTATTTAAGAAAGTTGAGAGGGTTTTTATTGTAATTAAGATATTCTAAAGACACATTACCCTGTTGTTCTTGTATTAACTGCAACAGCTGCTGTTTCTGAAGCCTCATCTGGGCCAGAAAAGCCTCCACCCCAAGCTTTCGAATTTCTGGCACCAGATCGATGAAGGTCAGAGGCAGTCCTGGCTCAAGTTGGTCAATTTCGCTCTGGAAAGCCACGCCAAATGTGCAAAGGAAGTGGGCAAGATACATGCAGTTGTTATGATAGATAGCTGAAAAAAGGAAAACTGTAGTTATCACAGATTAAATACATTTTAAGACTTTATAAACATACTTTGATATTTTAATTTATTAGTGCAGCATTAATATTATTAAACCATTTTTTTTGTTTGTCTTGTGCTTGAACTAAAGCCAAACTTCCAAAGCAATGATTTTTGTTAGTTATGATTGATATTCATTAAATTATTGTACTACACTGCGATCCAAAAGTTTAGACAATGACGTTTTTTAGCTGTAAAATTTAGATTTGTGATACTAGAATTTCAAAACATCCCTATATATATTAAATACGTATTTTGAAATGCTATAACTGAAACATAATTGCTTGATTTGCTACAACAATTTTTTGTTTCATAAAATAAAATTTTGTATGGTCCCAAAAGTTTAGACACAAATACGAGATTATGCTAATTTAAAGTACATAATTGCCCAATTTCGTATTTTTATGGTTAAATTATATATTTTTTATGTGATAAATTAAAAAAAAAAGATATCCGGTGAACTAAGCAGATTTTATAACGATATTGGTTCAATTTTACACCAAACAGACAATTAAGCCATATTAAATCTTTATTCAAATCCTATTTGCTTCAAATGTACAATTTAACATCTCTACATACGAACCGAATGAATACCAGTCCATCACTTTAAAGTATTGAAACAAAATCGTGGATTTAGAGACATGCATTGACCAATTTTCTTGATGAAAAGTGCAATCTTTCCCATATAAAATCACAAAATAGTGACATATCATTCTATTTTGCACTTTAGTACAATGCAGAGATAGTCAACTCTTCAAAAACGACAAAAAAGTAGGCAATTTTAACGCAAGTTCACTCCACACAATTACGAAAGTTCCTTCCTCATACTAAAATTTGAAGTTCTTTGAGAAAAACCGGTTTCTTTGAACCGGTTACAAATTAACCGGTATCTTAAGTGCTATTTAAACACGTTCGATTTAACCGAATATTGAAAAATATGCTTTTGAAAACACCGGTTTTTCCCCTCAAAAACTCTAGCATCAAGGTGGTACTTTGTAATGGTGTAGAGTGAATTTACTTTGGAATAACCGAATTTTTTTTGGCGTTTTTGAAGAGGTGACTATCTCTGCATTGTACTAAAGTGCAAAAAAGAATAATCTGTTGCTATTTTGTGATTTTATATGGGAAATACTGCACTTTTCACCAGAAAATCGATCAATGAACGTCTATAAGTCTACGAATTCGTGGCAAAACTTTAAGGTGATGGGCTGGTATTCATTTGGTACGTATTTAGATACGTTAAATTGTAAATTTGAAGCAAATATGATTTGAATAAAGATTTAAAGTGACTTTATTGTGTTTTTGGTGTAAAATTGTACTAATATCGTTATTAAATTTGTTTAGTTCTCCGGATATCGTTTTTCTTAAATTTATCATCTAAAAAATATAAGATTCTTCAATAAAAATGCGAAATTAGGTCATTATGTACTTTAAATTAGCATAATATCGTATTTGTGTCTAAACTTTTGGGACCATACAAAATTTTATTTTATGAAAAAAAATTTTTTTATAGCAAATCAAGCTATTATGTTTCAATTATAGCATTTCAAAATACTTTTTTAATATATATAGGGATGTTTTGAAATTCTACTATCCCAATTCTAAATTTTACAGCTAAAAAACTTCATTGTCTTAACTTTTGGATCGCAGTGTATTTATAGTTCAATTGATAAACAAATTTTAAGACTCGCTTAAAATCAAAAGAATTTTTTTTCTTAGAGTCACATAGGTTTTTTAGGAGTTACCAACTTGATTCTAAAGTGTTTCTAAAAAACAGCTAAATTAAGGGGTATTCCAAGATCTTATAATATTTGTAGAGCTTAAGTTTTGTATGTATGCATGATTCACAACTTACATGAGTAAACATTTAATTAAAATAGACTAAAAACTTAACCAAATATAAACATGGAAGAAGTTTTAAGAACTTTTTGAGAAAATTAGGGTTTAAATGGTGTTCTTAGAGAGGGACTTTTAACCCTTTGAGAGATCAAATGTAAAAACTAGTCTGAATGTCAGGTTTGACAACACACATTACAATTAAAAATTTGCAAATTGCCTAATTTAAATCAATTTTAAGTATAGAGGAGTTCATTTATTATTCCCTAATAAAGAAATAAAGATCAAACTTTAATTCCTCCTGATTCAACAAAAATGTATATTCATAGAAAACTCCTGCAGAGACAACTTAAAAGCCACAAGTAATAACAAGAAATGGCAAATCATCCATAACACCTGAAACAAGTATAGTTTAAGGCCAAGAAAAGAAGCAGTAGCCCATTTTAGACTAACTACAGGCCACGACTGCATGGGAGAACATCTCCACAAGAATGGGATCATGGACACCAATGTATGCACAATCTGCAACTCTGGAGTTATGAACTCTGACCATCTACTAGACTGTGCAGGACTAAATAAAACTTCACAAGAACAGAGAGACTATGTTACGCTGTACTGGGAGGCAACGGATATCATGGACAAATGAGAGATCTTCTCTTCCGCATTCATCGTTCACCCTTATTCCCTGGGATTTGTTTGGTATTTTTTTTTTGTGCATTTCTGTTCAATTGTTGTCGTCCTATGTCATCATCTGTTGTTTATATTACCTGTGTTGTGATCCTGTATACTTTGTGGATTAACTTCCAATAAAATTGCCATATGTAAAAAAAATAATAAAGCTATATAAAATAAAAAAAATCACCTAAAAACTATTTTAAACTCATGCAGTGAAAATTTTTTTCACTTTATCTAATTTACACATCCCTCAGAAAGTTAAGGGTCTCCAAAACCAATATTAAAATTCAAGGTCTTTTTGCAGGCTTTGTAAGATACGTAAAGAAACCTAGTTATCCCATTTTCACCATGTATGGGAATCATTGTAACATCAATCTAAAACAAAATGGAAAACAAAATAACATCCGGTTTCTTAAGTATTAATTGATAAAGTTTTAAAATAGTGTCACCATCCGCTGAATGTTTTGGGGTATTTTAAAACTTCAAAAATATATAATTAAATAACTAGATAACATTTTCGTTTCAAATTTGTTTCATTTGAATGTTATGTTGATTCCCCATACCTGGAGAAAAAGGACTAACATGGCAAAGCTATACTTCTGTGGAAGTTGCGATTCCAAAACTAATTAGCTCTAAGAGACTGACAATCCCTCTTAAGAATTAGCAAATAATTTTGAGTATTATTAAAACATACCTGTCTGCTGAGGAAGTTTTTCAATTTCTTCCTTGTGATACGTGGGAACAACACACATGTAGAGTTCACAAATCTTTCTTCCAACGTAGTAAAGTTTATGAGCATGGGCCGGATCGATGTTCTTGGCTTCATCTTTGACATCTAACAGAAGCTTGGTCAGGTCCTTGACAGATTCACTGTGTGAAAAAAAAACTTATACGTATACTAAGCATAAAATTAAATTTTGAATAAGACAGTAGAATTGTATTTTATTTGTATCTTACACATATTTTAAAAAGATTAAAAATAAAGTAAGAGAAATAAAAGCACATATTTTGCGTTTTAGCACAGGCTTGGTTTGAATTATCATTGCACTACAGCTACACAAGGTCTATTGGCGACAGGCATCATATTTTAGAACCATAATCAAGTGACAAGTTGACACCTGAGTAGGCACCCAACTCAACCGATAAGGTCAACATCATATGCATCCTTAGGACTTTGAAGGATATTTAACATGCACTTCTTTCACACAGGGTAGTATTTGTCGGACATTTTTGGCTGCATGGGTTTCTTTTTATCAGGGGTGCCAGACTTCCGCCGAACGGCGGAATTCCTCTTTTTTTCCGATTTTTCAAAAAAATTCCGCTTTTTCCGAATTTTTCAGAAAAATCCGCTGAATCAAGATTTTCAAAAAATTACGAAAAACTTTTAGATTTTCTAAGTTTTCAAAAAAAAAAAAATCGTATTAACAAGGTTTCCGCGCATATGAAAAGTCAAGAGTTTGGAAATTGGGTTAATTTTGTCATAAGTATTGAATTTGAGCAAAAAAAGCGACCAAAAGTCATGTATTTCAGCAAAGAAACGTCCGAAAGAAAAAAAAATCGATATATATTTATTCGCGTCTTTCGGATCGCCGGACCTTTGCGACTTTTTCGGATCGCTGGAGTTTCGGGAATATCGGATCACTGGAGTTTCATGACTTTCGGATCGCTTAAGTTTCTTGTCTTTCGGATCGCCGGAGTTTCATGTCTTTTGCAAAGCTGGAGTTTCGTGTCTTCCGGATCGCCAGAGTTTCGTGATTTCCGGATCCGCCGGACTTTAGCGACCTTTGGAACGCTGGAGTTCCGCGACTTACGGATCGCTAAGGTTTCTTGTCTTTAGGATCACTGGAGTTTCGTGAGTTTCGGATCGTCGGACTTTCAGAACGCTGGACTTCCGCGACTTAAGGATCGCTAGAGTTCCGCGACTTTCGTGTTACGTGTCTTCCGGACCGCCGGACTTTCGGAACGCTAGAGTTCCGCGACTTTCAGAACGCCGGAGTTTCGTGAATTTCGGATCATTGGAGTTTCGTGAGTTTCGGATTACTGGAGTTTCGTGGGTTTCGGATCACTGGATTTTCGTGAGTTTCGTATCGTCGGACTTTCGGAACGCTGGACTTCGGCGACTTACGGATCGCTAGAGTTCCGCGACTTTCAGAACGCCGGAGTTTAGTGTCTTTCGGAACGCCGGAGTTCCGCGAATTGCGGATCGCCGGAGCTCCGCGACATACGGAACGGCGAAGTTTATTAATTTCGGATCGCCGGGAGTTTATTGTTTTTAGGATCCCCGGAATTTCGTAAATTTCGGATCACTGGAATTCCGCGACTTTCTCGATTTTCGGAACGCCAAAGCTTAGTGTCTTTTGGAAAATCCGGAGTTTCGTGAATTTCGGATCGCCGGATTTCCGCTACTTTCGGATCGCTGGAGTTTTGCTACTTTCGGAGTTTTTTTTTTTTTCAATTTTCAGATGGCCGGAGTTTTTAGATGTTCTGAGGCAAATTTTGCGAGATTTTCAGATCGCCGCAATTATTAATATTAGAAAAAAGTCATTGATTTTAAATTCGATGAAAATTCCGGTGGTAGAGAGTAAGAGATGTATCCTAAATTTAAACTATTATTTAAAAAAATAAAATTATGCCAATAGTTTTGCCAGTAGGCTTTTCTGTAATTTTGATTTAACTGGTGATTTATAAAGTGTTTTTTTAATGCAAGCGCAACCCTTATTAGAAAGAGGAATGCAATTGCACTATACAACACACTTATAAGAGAACATAGAAATTCCTGAAATAATTAATCAAAGAAAAATTTAATACATATAAAGCATTACTTCTCCAATAAGTTCACATTAAAGAAAAAAGATTTTTTTCACTTTATTAATCTAATTACATTTTGAAGTCATTTTATGGTGCAATAATTCTAAAATAAATTTGTGCACTTGCCCATTAAACATGAAAATTGTCTACACAAACACTATAAATTGTTTACTATGTGTTGTCAACTTTCGAGTTGTTTCAATTTGAATTTTTTATTTTTTTTATTTGAGATGCTATTTATATAGTCATGAAAAACTGTTAACTTAGACACGGAAAGTTATGAATTAGAGACTGTCCGTTTTGGCAGAAACCCTATATTGTTACTCGCGTGATTTCCTCTTTTTTGATTTTGGCCACTTTCACCCCTGTTTTATAGGTCGGCACTAATTTTGGCGGTGCACGGACCCGAATATTGGTGCATGCTAGGCGAATGCCTAACTGACTGGGCTCTCCAGCCCATAGCACAGGCTTGGCCATGTTAACCCAGTTATAAATCAATAAAAAAAACTAATAAAGGTGGAGTTATACTTTTTTCAAAGCTCCTCAGCGCATCCTCTATAAATTAAATTATAATATTTAAACAAGCCAAAATAAATAAACTAATTATCATAATAAAAAAAATAATATTCAATCTACAATTAGAGTGATTGTGTTGTAAGCAATTTCACATTCTACAAAAAATACCTTTGGGGCTCATGTAATTGATCCTGAGGTGTAACATAATGGCTCTTGAACAAAAATTATTAATTAGCACACGCTTGCAGGCCTCAGAACTAGTAATGCTCTAAAAAAAGTAGACAAAAGATACTTTCAAATAAAAAAAAAGAGACTAAAAGTAGACTAGGGTAATAAGCGTTCTGCGAATCGCTTCAGCAAAAAAAAAAAAAAATCTTTCATCAGATTGGCAATTTACGACTCCTTGAAAATCCATAAATTACGAATTTATCAAATGTAAAACTAAACATCACTAAAGTAGTGAATTTTCGGATATTGTCTATTAAAGAAGTACAGAACCAGACAAACATAATGTTCTGTTCCGGACACTTTTAAATTCTGGCAATATTACCATTTTTTAAAACTTAAACCTGGCTAGAATCAAAAACCCTAAGATAAGCCGAAGTAGAAAAAATGCCCCAAAAAAGTTTAAAAAGGCGGAAAAAATCAAGCACTTCGTGTGATATCTAACGTGGTCACATATCTTACATACTCTTGATCAGCGGAAAATATTCTGCTTGGTCTGACTTGGCCAGAACCGGAGGTAGCTCAAAGTAACAAGACGCTCTTCCGATCAGCATAGGCAAAAAAACTGTCAATCATTATGAAGCAAGGCAACCTCATTGGTGGATTTCATGAAAATTACTAGGCAACAAAATAAGCAAATCGGGAAGCATTGTTGGATTTTACTAGGCAGTAACTGATATTCCAAGACATCTTAGTGTAATTAATCAAATTTATCTTCAAATTTTAATCAAATTTTTATTATTAAAATTTATTAATTAAACTTGTTGTTTTGTACTGCAATTCATAACTTTGAAGTAAAAAAATAACTATTCCTTACAAATTACAACAAAATAAACAAACCTAAAAAAATTAGCATATCACATAATCTTAAATTCCACCCAAATAATGAATCTAGGTTAACTGCACAGACGGAAAATCAGCAAACAAACCGCGAATCTTAAAACCCTACATAAAAAATAACTTTTAAATTCGAGCAATTAATTTGAAATTCTAAATCTTAAAAAAAAGACAAATCTTGTAACTTTGAAGGAATTGGACATTTGCGGAAAAATTATAGAACTCTTGAAATCAGCAAATCTGAAATTTACAATGGGGGATTTTATTAAAAAATCGGCTGATCGCTAAACCTTGAAATAAACGATACAAAAAGCTTATCTTCATAAATCTACATAAATCGAAACTTCCAGTAAGTGGCAAACCAGAATTTTCAACAAACTCAAACATAATTCCGATTTTTCTGTCGCTAAAAAAATCCAAGTACAATTCTGTGTACAGACATCAGCCAAAATCTGGAAAGTCCGATGTCACAATGAGCCCTGTTGAAAATACAAAACAAAACGTAGCAATCCTGTAGCGTTGAGTTGTAACATCACTGATAGAAAAGCAAAAGACATGTATTTGCATGAGAGAAAAAGTTCTTAATATGCCAGCAATGTTCTTGTTAAATCTCGGCGAAAGTTAGACTGGTGAAAAATAGCTAATTTAGAGAC
This sequence comes from Hylyphantes graminicola, assembly GCA_023701765.1. Classification (NCBI taxonomy): domain Eukaryota; kingdom Metazoa; phylum Arthropoda; class Arachnida; order Araneae; family Linyphiidae; genus Hylyphantes; species Hylyphantes graminicola. The sequence continues at coordinate 67,359,708 of CM043117.1, read as the reverse complement.
TTTGACCTGAAAAAAGATACTTTTAGAGACACTTTAAAAAAATAGAGACTAATAGCTAGAAAAGAGACTAGTTCCTAGGCCTGCGCTTGGCCATGTTAACCCAGTTATAAATGAATAAAAAAACTATTAAAGGTGGAGTTATACTTTTTTTCAAAGCTCCTTAGTGCATCCTCTATAAATTAAATTATTTACACAAGCCAAAATAAATAAACTAATTCTCAATAAAAAATAATATTTAATCTACAATTAGAGTGACTGTGTTGTAAGCAATTTCCCATTCTACAAAAAATACCTTTGGGGCTCATGTAATTGATCCCGAGGTGTAACATAATGGCTCTTGAACAAAAAATTTTAATTTAATAAATTTTTATTTCAAGAAGATTGCACTGAAAAGATAAGTTTACATACACATACCTGGAAATATCTAGAATATTTTTAAAAAATAGTTCTAAATAAGATTGGTTACCTCACTTGGCACTCTGGGAATGAAAAGGAGCTCTTGCTGAGGGTGTTTTTATTTACAGACATTTCATTTAGCTGAGTGGCATCCATAGTTTCAGAAACTGCAGGAAAATCTCTAACTGTAACAGTGTGGTACATGTTCTTTTGCATCAAAGAACGAGCTCTGCTTAAGAGATCCTAAAAAAATAAATATGAACACATTAAAATTTCTGATGAATTAAAATTGATATACAAGGGCTCTTGGCAAAAGCTTTGAAATAATACTAAACCACAGTTAACATATTTTAGTTAAAAATTCTTTTTAATGCAAAATGTCTTTTAAATTCACAACTAAAAAAACTTTTTGAAAAGGTTGATAAACAAATTAAATAATTTTTTAAAGATTACTAATATTTTAATGACCCTCGTTCAACTTCATTTTTTTAAAAAGAAATAACTGATAGCTGTAATCAAAGCTGAAAACTAATATTTGGATCTTCTTCTATAGGACCAGGTTATTTTTGGAACTAATTAACGTGTTAATTGTAAGTGGGGAGGTTTTAAAAAATGTCCCCAAACAGGGACACCAGGTTGCAAGAGGTTAAGAACTTGTGCTAGCATGTAAGGTTAGTTAGAATCAATTTCACATGTATAACTTTTGTGTTTTAATACGAAACTACACAGCTCATAATGTTATTACAATTGTCAAAAATATTATTTGTTAATCGGCATAATTAATTTAATTTATTTTTATAAACAGGATACATCAGTTTTCACGAAATTAGTAACAGGACGTTAATGAATGTAGTAATAACTAGACTGCCTTCAATAAAAAAAACTTGGAAGATTGATTGAAGTTTGGGGGTAAAAGAAAAACACTAATTCATTATCACAAAATTATTAACATCTAAAAACAAATTAGCAACTTCACTTACTTGAGCCATTTTATTCACAGGCAAGGTGTCCACTTCTCGAATAAAGTCGAGAAGTTTATGACCGTTCGACGCAGAAGAAATGAACCCCATCTGCGTAAGCGTGTTGCAGAAGTTCTCGGCGGCCTGAATCTCTTTATGGAAACTCTCCAGCTGCCTGCTCTGCTTCGGTATGGCCGGCTTCAGGCACTTCTCGATGACCAAAGTGGAAAAATCTTCTCCGATGGCAGCCCCCAGCTCGCTCATCAGGGAACTCGAATCGTCATCTTCTTCTGTGGTCGGCAACTGAAAAAATTCCTTGTTGAGGAAGTCGAAGATTTCCTTCAACACCATGAAAGCCTCGCTTGGATCCGGGCTGTTGTCGTTCACGATCTCGATACTCAACGACGCGTTTTCTGTTTTGAAAATCTTAACGATGTTAGTAAGCGCCGTATCGCAGGTGACGTTCAAGAACTGCTTGCCGAATTCTCTTAAAATTTCATTCAGCTGCTTTAAGAGTTTCAAAGCAATCAGCATGTTGATGTCTTCTTCCTTGAGGGCAACCTTGTTGAATTTTATGCCGACGCTCTTTTTCCTTCCCACCAGTGAGCTTGTGATGACAATTCTTTCCCTCCAAGCGGTTTCTAATTGGTAAATTACGTTTTCTTTTCTCACAATGAATTCAGTCCTCAATGCAGAGAGAATCGTGATGTCCTTTTGGTCATCCGAATCTATGTTCTTGAAGACTTCTTCGAATTTCAGAAGGCTGTGAACTGCATCTAAATAGGAATTGTGAAGGGTGTAGGATTTGGCAGCGTCCAAATGTTTGTGCAATAAAAACAGATTCAATGCCACAGCTTTTAATTTCTTTATCCTTTTCAGGTCCTCCACAACATCATTGAATTCCACTACAGAGCTCACCATTTTAGGTTTAATCTGGAATGAATAAAAAAGTACATTAAAACTACGCATAAATGATGTACTGGTTACAGAAAAGTTACACAAGACATTTTGCAGAAATTAATTGATTAAAATTAAGCAAATAAAATTGTAGGTTTAAAAAAAAACCCTTGCAACAATTGGTCATGCAAAATGTCTGATACAGCGATCCTAGATCAGGGGAAATTTTATAAATCAGGGAAATTTTGAGGGAAATTATTAAATTGATTTCAATTTTAAAAATGAATTACAAAATTCCTTAACCAGCAGTTTGTTTTCTATAGTCAATAAGTACCACACATTCTCATGCTCATATATATAGGCCAACATATTCAGAAAAAAAGGGGTCAAAAGAGGCATGAGACCCCAACTTTACCACCACCGAAACAATAGCTTCTTCCTTTCTCGGTTTATATAAATGAAAACTAAACTTTAAAAATATTTTTTAGTAAACTCTTATATAATTTTGACCCTAGTTCAACTTCAGTTTTTATCGAAATAAATTACTGATACCTGTAATTAAAGGCTGCAAACAGATATTTGGATCTTCTTTTATCAGATCAGGTCAATTTCGGAACTAATTAAAATGCTAATTGTTTGTGGAGAGGTTTTAAAAATGACCCCAAATGTGGACGCCAGGTCACAAGAGGGTCGCAAATATCAAAAGGTTATGGTTTAGAAGCCACACGTTTGAAACAGATTATAAAGGAGGGAAAAAATAGTGGTCACTAACCTCTCTCTCGATCTTGTTACGCAGAACATCATATTCCTGAGTAATCGTGTTAATGTCATCAATAAGATTGTCAAGTTTTAATTGCTGAGGGAAAAAATCAATGTATCTGGTTTTCAAACTTTTTTGAACTTCCAATTTAATGTCTTCCAGATTTCTTTTTATATCATCTACTTTCAATACAATATTCTCTTTTGCCAGGCCTCCTAGAAAAATTAACTATATAGTATTAGTAGAATGTCAGGGTATTTACTACTTATTAACAAAAGTTTCTATTTTACTAATAATTTCTGAAAACTTTTACAGTAGAACCACGATTATTTGGTCTAATTGGAACCCATGGTTGGTTAGATAATAAAAAATTTTGGATAATAGAGAGTTTCCATTAAAAAGAAAAACTTACATGGTACTAAGTAAAACCTAAGCAATAAATCTCTGCAGACCTCAATTACTCCAAAGTCCGAAATCAGCTCTTTTGCAGGTATAAACATCATTAAATTTTAGTGTTAAATTATCCCTGCAACTGAGATTTCCTAACAAAAAGAATGTGTTGAAACCGTAATTTTTAATTTCTATACCCTAACTTTTTGAAATAATAATTGTTTCTGGGGAAAATGATTTGGTATGGTAGATATCACTTGGAGTATCACGATTTTAGAAGATTTTAAGGGTTTTTCCACAAATGTTAGATGGTTAGATTTTTTTGTTGTTTTTGAGTCAAAGTTGTGCTGTTTAAAATTTACAATAGTTCCCCAAAATCACAAAAGAGATTCCCAATTATCGAATCATTGTAGATTTCTGAGATTAAAATTTCTTTTGTCAACAACCGAAAATGAACTTGTTGGAGATTTTATTTAATTTTTAACTGAGGGACAGTCTGTTAACAGATTTCCGGATAAAAGAGGGACAGATAATCAAGGTTCTACTGTACTAAACCATCACCTACTAAACCGTTCTACTGTATCACCATCACAAACATACATTTCTTGGTACAAAAAGTATTAACACATAGATATAGTTACTTGAGCCTTAAAAAGGGTTCAACTAAATAATCATGACCGGATGTTTTACGCCAAATCCGGTCACGATTCTTCAGTTTAACCCTAACAAGCTAATTTATGACGGTATTAAACAAACTCAAACCCTTAATACCAGGACTTTAATTTTGGCGCCAAATAATTTACATGAAACAGAATATATTTTTTAAGGATTAATTCACTGTTACCTAACGAAATATGAACGAATAGAACTCTATAGAGATATAAAGTTAATGTATTTCTTGATACTAAACATATTCAAACCAATACAGCCGACAGCGTGATTCATAATGCTAGATTGTATTTAAAATACTAACCATTAGATTGCAAAATATCAGCTACTAATGAAGTCATTATCAGTCTGGTTAGTTACACTTGTCTAATGCATGAATAGATTATATTAATCTTAATTAAAATAAATAAGGAATCCAGAGATGAAAAACGAAAGCAGCAAACTGTTAACGTAAATAATAGTAAATATTTGACGAATATTACAAACTAGAAAGTATAATTTCAATAAAAAAAATATTTAAAATTGGGTGATTATTTTAGCTTATTAATTCTTTTAAATGAAAATATTCCCGATGAAAAGCATCTAAATTGGGCTTGTTTCAACACTTTGGCAAAGGAAACGAAACAACCAATGAAATTACAGTTCGGCGCGCGTGACGTTTTGAAAAACGAATGAGCTTGTTTCAACTCTTTGTCAAACAAGAAAAACAACTAATGAAATCTCTTTTTTTTAAGGTTGACATCATAAGAAATATTCTCATTATTAACTTAAAAATTCCTAAACCTTTTTTGTTTGTTTCGTAAATGGCTGAGTGGTAAGCTCTACACTAGCAAGTACATTCGTTGTCTTTTGTTTACATTTTCAATGACTTACCGGCTGGGTGTGATTGCTGTTTTTTAGAAAATACTGTCATGATTGCAGATGACAAGATTTTTGTAGTTTGAAATAGTAAATCCAAACATAAAAATGCTGAGTAAAATATTTTCGGGTAGCTTCGAAACAAGTTGTACATCGAACATCATAATATGTATCTCCCTAGCTACTATGTATGTGGGGAGTTTATATATTTGGAAAAATACTCATAGAAGGTTCGTTTATAATTTCTTAATTTAATTTTTTTGCTATTTTTTATATGTTTGTGTTTAATTATATTACATTTTCCTCCCTTTACTATGGATTCTTCACTAAAATGGGTGTGACAGCTAATTTAATAAGACTTAGCCTTTGGATCAACTACACATATTAAACATCAAGTGGTCTTTGGCAGCGAAAAGTGGATTATGTATTTAAAAGAAAGTATCTATGTAGATAAGGAAATTATATAAGGTGCTTGATAATATTTTTGTGGTCTAAGAAACTGACATTATTAAGCTAGTTGGATAAGTTAGTTATTGGAAGTTTCAGACATTTCTCCTTACAAATTCGAGGTGAGAGAGCATCATTTATCTCGTTTACAAACATGGGTAAAATCCTAGTCTCTGACCTTGTGACAAATCACAAAAAATTGGCGAGTATTAAATCAGCCATAACTTTTTCTGGAAACCATGTACACTAATCAAAAGAAATTAATGCTATACTATAATCCAGAAACTGATTGAGACTAGTTTTTGGGTTACTGAAAAAAAATCGCATGCCAAGGGGGATTCCGGAAAACATATTTTTCAAGATGTTGCCAAACCCCAAAAGTTGCCGGTCCATCTACTAGGATTAACTGATCCTTAACCCTTACCTGATCTAATCCCTCGATTTCCAAATTCTCTAATGGTGAAAAAATGTTTTCAAGCAAAGTTTTTTACCAAAACCCACCACCTATTCAACCCCTTTCGTTAAATTATTAAGAATTCGGTTTATTAAAATCTCAAATACACCAGAAGAGCCACAAAAAAAAAATTATATTTTTAATCATTTAATATGCTTCAATTGTTTTGTAATTATACTCTGTATTAAGATGCACAAAATGTGTAAACAATCTGCAATTGAATTTATTCAGGAAGTAGTTTTAAGTGAATTTATTTCTGGGCTGGATAATATTAAATTCATCGTGGCTTTCTGAACCATTCTTAAAAGTGCTTTAAAAAAATCAGTTTTATTCTTTTACACCAATTTAGTTTTGTTTTTTTTTCAGTTTTCTTCATTAGTTTAAATTCCGACCAAAGAACATGCATTCAGAAGTATTTTCACACTTTACTAAGTAAAAGTAGACGTGGTATCAAAAGTCCAAATCAAAACCTTCAAACAAAAATAAGAATTTTGTATAATAACACGTGAGATTACAGAGGAAGGGGGCCAAATATCACCATTGGGGGGAAGGAGTTTAAAAAAATTTGGCAAAATCGCATCATGTAATTTATGGTCACCCCCTTATTTATGCTCAATTTTATGCTAGTAGTCACCAAATTTAATATTAAGGCAACAGGGTATGAAGTAATATGCTGGTTTTATCCTTTAACCAGTGTTCAAAATTGCAATGACTGGTTGCCACTGTACTTTTTTGTGTTGTTAACAAATGTGCGAGCAGCATGAACTTGCACGAATAACGACAAAAAGCCATCTTCATTATGTAGAAAACTTTAGAAATACTTAGCATGCATATTCTTAATAAATTCAGACCTACAAACGGCCTGTGCAGCCCTAAATGTCTGACGAATATTACCCCATGTAAGGGAGTGCCCGTTAAATATCCTTCAAAGTCCTAACGCTGCGTACAATGTCGCCGTTCATGGTTGCGTTGGTGCCTATTCAGGTGTCGGCTCGTCACTTGACTGTGGTTCTAAATACGATGCCTATTGCCAATAGCCCTCGTGTATAGCTCTAGTGCGACGATAATGCAAGCTTAACCTCTTAATAAATTTAGCCCAGATTGTTGCCTTAACAACGAATCGAAGAAATGTAATTAATTTTCTGATACCTAAGTTCTCATGACTTTATTTATAAATACAGTAAACTCCCGATTATCCGCGGAATTGGGTGGCGCGGCTTCCGCGGATAAGCGAATTCACGGATAATCCGCAAAAATGAAGAAGATACCTATAAACAAAATTTCTTCTGGATTTCATTAAAAAGTAAATTACAGTAATCGTATATAGCATGTGCAAATTTACTTACTTCAAAATGTCTATTACTGTCGTTTTTTCTATGCCACACCGCAAATACATTTCATTTGTAGAAGATCCGTTTTCTAACTTTTTAATGAGTTGTAGTTCATCTTGAATTGTCAATAGAACTTTTTTTTTAGTTTCTCACGCATTTTGCTAGTGTCAAAATCACATAAAGCTATTCAATTAAAATAGCGGGCAGTTTATTTTGTAAGTGACGCTTTTTGACGAAAACCTGTTCGTGATGTGCACCTGGCCGAACACCAGGTTTCCTACAGTCATTTTTATTATAATGCATTCGTTGTTCTTGTTTAATGTATTCGTCATTCCAGAAAGGAAATCGTTGTTCTTGGAATGCATTCTTCCAAAAAGCTTTGAAACAAATTAAAATCCATTAATCGCGTTTTTATTGTTATTTTTATATTTGAACTGAAAAATGGGAAAAATTGGTCGCGGATAATCCGCAAAGCGGATAATCCACCCGCGGATAATCGGGAGTTTACTGTATTTTATTTTGTAAATAAAAGTAGTATAAATAGTTATGTTCGAGCTAACCAAATGTTCTTTTTACTTCTAGGGATCATCCCTCAACTATCAAAAAACGATTTCTTAGTGTATTTTCTATGTCATGTGTGTCTGCAGTTGTTGTATATGTTGTAGCAGATAGGTCTTATTTTGGATATGTGAGTATAGATTTATTACCTAACACACCTTGAAAATATATAAAAAAGCCCCAATGGGAAGGTTTTGGATGATGTAACACTTTTGTTTTCATTTGTATCCGTTCTGGATTTTATAGGTTGCTCCAGTTTCACATGCTGCAATTTCATTGGTTGCTTTAGTTTCACTCCCAAAATGATGATCAAAAATCATAAAAAACACTTTATTTTTATACAAGCTTTCTTTAAAAAATGTTTTGCACAACAAACAGCACAGCAAGAAGTTTTTATTAAAAAAATTTATTAAGTAAAATATTCTAAGTAAACTCATTTTCTAATACCAAGACATAAGTAATTCCAGGCAACAAATGACAACAAACTGTTGGAGCTTTTACCATCCATGATGTGAAACAACCTCATTAGATAAATAGGATTTAAATTTAAAAATTGATATTTTTTACGTTTGTGTTTTAAAATTCACCCATGATTATTTCTAAAATTATTTTATAATGTTTTTTACTCTGTATGATGTATTGATTTTCTAAGCAGTAATTGAAAGTCTTGCAGTGTTATATGCCTTTAGTTTTGTTAATTTTTTTTATTATGATAATTTTTAATTGATAATTCTATTAATTACTCTTAATCTTCTTTTCCTTTAGGAAACTTCTTACTGGTCTCTCATAGGTTTACGTCTCTCAGGTCTTTTAGAGGCTTCAACCTGGCCTTTGTTTCTTACCATGGTAAATATTTTAAAGCAAACTTAAAGTTTAAATTTTGTGAAATATTTTTTTTGATTTAACTCATTTTGAAATATAACAATGGGTTCAGTTAGGGTCCCAAACAAAAATTTTTAAAACACCCGAAATAAAAAAATTCTTTTGTTAAAATCATTATTATTTACTTGTTTTAATGAAAAAACTGATACATGTAGTAGTAGACAACAATGTGAATTTTATGTAAAGCAGTGTCATAAATTTACTCCTAAATTTGATCTATTTTTGAATGTTGTATTTTGAATATTTTTGAATGCTATTTTGAAGTGTTGACTAAGTAAATTTGTTATTTAAGTAATTTTTTCTTTATTAACAAGTCCAATGAGACATGTATTAATTTTGGCAAAGCATATGAATTATATAAGAAGTTTAAAATTTTCTTAAGCTGCATTTTTCTTATAAAGAGGAATCAGGTTTACTGTTTAACATTGATAATGTACATTTATACTATGTTGATATTTTTTTTTACTTTTGTGCTTTATGATTATCATTTTAAATTTTATCTTTTTTTCTTGCCCTTGAAGGTGCTATTTTTAGGTCCAATGTGCCTACATTATAATGATGGAGGCTATAGTACAATGTTTGGTAAGTAATATGTATAGTAATATGTTTTTATTACTTTTTCACATTTGTACATACTAATATATTTGTGAAATATAAAAATATTTATTTTATTTGTTGCAGATCTTAAATTGTGGAAGTATTGTTTAACTAATGCTATATGGTTAAGAAACCATGTGATAGTAGGTAGACAATTTATATGATTTTTAAGTTATTTTTTATGCATGTTATGGGTGGCTTTTTTCTTTCAAAAACCATTAGCAGAAAAATTACTATTTGGGATAGATTTTGTAATTAAAGAAAATAAAAAAAAGTTTTCTTTAAATTCACTTAATTAAAAAAGTAATTGGAAAAATAAATTAAAAGGTTGAAATGTAAAACAATTATTCTTATTTCCACTGTAAAATGATAAATAAAAATATGAAAGCAGTTTTAATGTACAACTTCAAATCATCTAAACAAATTTTAAATTGTAAACTGAATTTATTTTTATAAATTATATGTATGTAAAATAATGGCTTTTATTTTACATGTTCATCCAGTGTACAATAATAATTGTTTTTAATAAACTGTCAGTCAATAAATATTTAAATGTTTAGTGAAATTTATTTATTATTTTTTTATATAAATATGATTTAAATGTACTACACTGCTCCAAACAATTAGGTACTACTTTTGTTACCCTTTCAGTCCCAACTTTTATTTTAAAAATCTACAATTTGTGAAATAGATTCATAATGCATCCATAATGATATGGTTAAAAACAGGGGAAAAAAGCTTAATTTTTAAAACGAAAATTTAATGAAAAAAATGGAATCATAACGTTTGAATGAATTATAAAAATAATTTTTTCAAAACTTAGTTTCTTAAAAATTCTTAAAATCAATTTTTAAACATCCGAAAAGACAAGCTTGAAGAATTTATGATCAATTTATTTAATAAAATTGTTTCAGAGTAAATTTTATTTTATCATATTTTTCATTTAATTAAAAAAAACATTATTTAAGTCTTCAAAAGACATTGACATGGTTATTCTATATAACTATACAAAAAGAAATTAACAAAATAGGAAAATTTTATAAAACTTTGAAATAAGTGCGATCTTAACCTAGTGAGAAAAAAATATGTATATAGTATGGTGATATTTTTTTATAGGCTCCATTTTTTGAAGAATTTACGTTTAGGGCCTGTATGCTGCCAATTTTAGTGCCATGCTTTGGAAATAAATATTCTGTGATCTTTTGTCCACTTTTCTTTGGAATTGGTAAGATACTTTTTATTTATAAATTTTGTGTACTTTTTGAACTCTAGTTATCTTAAAATGGCGAAACTCTTGAGATTCCATGAAATCGCAGAACTCGGTTGGCTCGATAAACACGCAAATCCGGAGATCTTAAAAATCGTCCATTTAGTCACTATGGACTCTGAAAATGACAGATAAATTTAATTTTTTTTTCAAAGTTATGATATGCTCCTAAAATAATGTGCATTTGTGCATAGTTTTCTTAAGTTAGTCGCACAGACTGTTCTTAAATATCTGTATCCAATTTCAAACATTGGTTCGAGTTCGGGCATCACCATAAAAACAGCCGACCTATAAAGGGCTCGTGCAGCCAAAAATGTCCGACCAATAATACCCTGTGTAGAGGAAGTGCATGTTGAATATGCTACAAAGTTCCGTTGCTGCATAGGATGTAGCTCTTAATGGTTGCGTTAGGTGCCTACTCAAGTGATGGCTCTTCACTTGACTGTGGTTCTAAAACAAGACACCTGTCGCCAATAGCCCTCATGTAGCTCTAGTGTGACAATCATTCAAACTAAACTAAACTACATCAAACTGGTTAGGAACCTGCTCAGGTGCGGGCTCATCACTTGATTGTGGTTCAAAATTACAACACTTGTTGCCAATAGTCTTAGATTCCCTCGATTAGACAATAATTCAGCCGTACCGAACTTTTAAGTATTGTTTTTATACACTTAAATGTCTTTCAGTTTTTATAAGATTATAATATCTTTATCATATCTATAATAAGTATTATTAATCATATCTTTAATAATACTTATTAATGTCTTTAACTTCCCAGTGGCGTCACGGAGTCCATCAGAGTAGTTGTTCCCATAGAAACTGTCAAGTCAGTGCATATTTTAAAATTGACCTTACAACCTCTCTCATCAATGATCCACAAACCTAATTGTTTAATCCAACAGAACAAGCAACAATAATCAACATTTTTGGAATCACTCAGCCACTATCTTTCGATGAGAAAACACACCAAATATTTCTGAAGTAGTTGTGATAAACAACATCATCTAGTTTTCCCCCTGTCAACTTATAATCACATATTTATTTTGTTTATTTATTTGCAGCTCATCTTCACCTCCTGAGTGAAAAATTAGCCAATGGAGCTTTATTAAAAGTTGCAATTTTACAATCGTGTAAGTCATTTTTGTTCTTATACTGTGTAAAAAGTACTTGTAATCTAAAAAGTAGTCTGTGTTAATAAATCAGTAAATTGCTTTTTATTTTAGTGTTCCACTGTGCCTATACCACTGTTTTCGGTGCTTATTCTACTTATTTATTCCTGAGAACAGGTAATCTAATGTTACTTATTTTGATTGATACTGAGTTTAACCAGGTTTTTTCTACATTTTGTGCATCAGTTTTAAATTTGAGACTTCAATCAGCAATTTTGAGACTTCAAAACTAACTTAGTCACAGTTATTGCAACTGATTTTATGAAATGTCACTATTAACTTTTCAAAGTGGTTTCCAAAGACATTGACGAAAATAATCATCATTTAAAAATCGTAAATCTCCAACGATCTGAAATTTGTCAAAATTGTTTATACTGTGATCCTTAAATCGCAAAACTCTGGTGTAGATTTTTAAATTAAAAGCATAAATTGCTCTTAACCCTTTAACCTCACAAGGTAGGAGAATTTCTCATCCCCGAAATACGAGTTTTTCTAGGCAAGAAAAAAGAGAAATGGAATCGTCCTGTATCAAAAAATACCCAAGTGATTATTTCGGCCGTTAGTCATCCTATGGAATCGGACCTTTTTGACTTTGTGAATAAATAACATTCTAAGTTAATTGCATGAAACAAAATTTTCATAAGGGGAGGTCTTCATATTAAAAATGTTAACAACTTTGAAATTTCCAATAGTAACACCCATATTTGATTATTTAGAAATGTTAAGCATCCTCGAAAACCCCTAAATCTTAGTTTTTGTTACATCTGGATGAATATTTAACGAGTTATTCCATCGAATCACTTGATGTCCTATGGGGGACCATCTCAAGGTTGTTGGTTTAATGATGTTTATCTTCCTTTCCATAGCCGTATTTGTTTATCAAGTTCATATATAATCTTATACACAGTCCCCTGAAGCGCAATTAAAAAGTATTTTGTGATTTACTCATCAAATTATGAATAAAATAAATTAAAAATTGGGATTTCGCTTAAACTTCCTGTCTTAAATATATTTCTGTAAAAATATTAAGGGGTTTCTATGCATATTTGTTTAAAAAATTAAAATAATAATTATTTTAAAATATAAAAATTGTTTTAAATACCCCAATATTGAATGCATTTTGTTTGGGTTGTTATAATTTCTTATCAGTAAAAAATTCGTTTCATTATCTTAATTATTTACAGATTGGGATAGTTTTTTATGTGCAACTCATTTAACATTATGGCACCTAAACTTTGCACGTCTCTAACTCCCCTAATAATGCTTAAAAACTAACAAAATTTGGCATTTCGTATTAAAATACGTCATAGATTAGAAATATGGACTCAAAAAGTGGTGTTGCCATTGGAAATTTTAAAGTTAGTGACATTTTTAATATGAAGACGGCCCTTATGCAAATTTTGTGTCATGCAATTAACTCAGAATGTTATTTTTATACAAAGTTAAAAAGGTCCGATTATATAGGATGACTAACGACCAAAATGATCACTAGCGGATACTTTTTTTTTTTCCACAGCACGCTCAATTTTTAACATACCCAACACCCCTATTTGTGAAACGAAACGGCCGAAAACGGCCTTCCCGATGTTTGCTGGTAGAGCCGTCCTGGGCCGGTTTCGAGGTTAAAGGGTTAAACTTTTGAATCCAGTTTCTAACACTGTCTTCATCATTACCACAGGCCACCTTGCTGCTCCAGTCATCGTTCATGCCTTCTGCAACCACATAGGATTTCCAGATTTCAGCCAGCTGCTGACTCTGAAACAGCCAAAAAAATCCTTGTTCATGGGCTGCTTTGTGGCTGGCCTCTTGGCTTGGATGGTCATCTTGAAGCCCCTTACTGACCCAAACATGTACAGCAATACTTTGTACTGGACATAAACTTAATTGAGCATCACACATCAAACTAACCAGATTTGGAGAGCAATTTTGGAAACTTTTGGGGCCAATGCATACAACAATTTCTGTACTGGACATCAGCTTAATTAGACGTCACACATCAAACAAACCAGATTTGGAGAGCCATTTTCAAACCCCTTGGGGTCTACATACACATACAGCAATACCGGTTCTGGATTGGTGCTTATGACTCATTCAACAAACTAGAGTTTTTCTGTAAAGGTCCTTATGCTGAGCTGCTTGGCAATTGGTTTCTGTAGATGATCTTTCTAAAAAGCTTGATGCTGTTCCGAATATGTGCAGCAATATTTTGTGCTGTACATCAACTTAATTAAATGTCACACTTCAAACTAACCAGATTTGGAGAACCATCTTGAAACCCCTTGTGGCCAACACATATCTGTGCTGGACAGGTGCTTAGACTCATTCAAGAAACTGAAGGCTTGCTGTAAAGGTTCCTTATGCTGAGCTGCTTGGCAACTGGTTTCTGTAGATTCTCTTCCTAAGGCGCTATGCTGGTCCCAATGTGTACCGCAATACTTTGTACTAGACACTAGCTTAAATGTCATACCTATAACCATAGGATTGCTGAATTAGGAGAGCTGTCTTTACGGTTCTTGCTCAATGTATAAAGAAATACTTTGTATTAGACGTAAGCTCAAACGTCATATCGAAGTTAAATATTGCTGGGTTACCATGATAGCTGTAAAGTCTGTCGTTTCTTGATATGGATGGGTTTCCTACTAAAGCACCTTGCCAGATCCCAACATACAGAAATCAAGAGCTTAGGAGAAGAACGTGCTAAGTGACAAAAAGGTATGAATGAGAAAATGAGCTTTAAATTTTTTTGTTCGTGCTCAGATCTGTTGAAAACAGTACCTGTAAACCTCAATAAATGTACTAAATTTAAAGTTTATGATAAAGGGAAAATTGTTATTGTTAAAGAAGTTAGTAACATCTTCATTGATATAATAATCTAAATTTTTTCAAGAATGTCACTTAGCACTTTCTTCCACTACGCTCTTCAAATGTTTGCGTCTGGACATCTGCTTGAGTGTCATACAGCCAATTAAAGGAGGATTATTTTAGTAGCCCATAAGTTAACGTCAATTTTTGCCGTTTTTTATAGTTTAAACACCTTTTGCTTTTGTGCATAATTGCCTTAAGTTAATCGCTCCTTAATCAAATATATTAATTTTACAAAGTCAATGTTGAATCAAGTTTAATCTATCAATTGAATCGTTTTATTCTTATTATTCCTACAGAAGTGGTTAAATTTATTTTTTAATTACTACTTTAAGCTGTAGTATATCATTAATTAAACATTAATTAGGAAATTTTAATTTAATTGTATATGTGGATTTTTTTACCCCCCTTGAAATCTTGGCCATTGTTTATACAAATAATTCTGTGTTAATTGATAAATTAAGATATCATAAGCTGCTATTTGGCTAGCATATTGTTAGCCTCCAGTAACACAGAAATTCCGAAGACAACGAAGGTATTAGGGGCTTTTTTTATTTTAGTTTTAGCTTATGAAATCTTAGAATAAGAGTTATATAATTATGTTTTTCTTTTTAGTTTTTGTAATGAATATTTTTATTGTAAAGAATCGGTCATGATTGGATTATATTAAGATCTAATAAACTAATTTATAATAAGTTACTTTTGTTGCTTTCTTTTTTTAGTATATCTTCTACATGTATGTGATCTCAAAGAATGTTATACACTGCTCACAACAATTAGGGGAGCACATGGTTAAACACTTTCACCCCCAATGATTCCATTTGGAACCATCAGCTTGCAAATTGTTTTCTGCCCAAGTGAAGCTCACACTTATGTATCGTTAGATGGAAGAATCAACTCTTTTGAAGAATTAAATACTGTTAGTTTTAATTAAATAGAAATGTGGAAAACATGGTAAAATAAAATTCACTCTAAAATTTTTTAAACAAATAACTTAATCCGAAATTCTTCATTCATGCATTTTTTCAGATGTTTAAAAATTGATGCGCACTATTTTTAACAAATATATAAAGTTTTGAAAAAGTATTGTTATAATTTATTCAAAAGTTACGATTAAATTCCCCCCCCCCATAAATTTCAAATTAAAAAATTAAGATTTCCCTTCCTGATTTTTACCATTTCATTATGGATGCATAATGAATCCATTTACCAAATTTTAGATTTTTATAATAAAAACTAAAAAGTTGAGACTGAAAGGTATCAGAAGTACTTTAAGTGCTCCCCTAATTGTTTTGAGCAGTGTAGTATAGACGGAAGACGGATATGAGAGAACCTATTGTAGTTCTTTTTTTTTGTCTAAAATCCTTTAATCGCAAGTATCTTTTGCATGATTACATCAAGGTTGCAACGGTCCTTGAAAACCTTGTAAGTGCTTGAAAAAAATCATTGATTTTCAAGGTTTCGAAAGTGCTTGAAAAGCACTATCCACCTTAAAAAGTCCTTAACTTTTTGGGCCGACGAATTTTTCTTGAAGTAACAATTTTTTCGCCGTGTTCTAAGGCTGTTGCAAATGCTAATATTTGCTTCATTATTAACAACACTTTTTCAATGTGAATCGGTTCCTATTTTACTTTTTGATTTATTGCTTATGTATAATCTAAGAAAGCAGAGCAAGTTCTTTTTCAGATGGAATTTTTTTTAAATAACTAAATTTTTATTTTACTGTTCGTTTGAAAGTTACAGAGCTCTTATTCGTTTTTTTTTTAAGAAGAAAACTTTTTATTTAACAGAAATATATTGGTTGTCAAGGGGCCCCCGGGCCCTTCCAGACAACACATAAAATTAACAATCAAAATCCATTGAAGAAAATTAAAAATAATATTTCAAATTACACCCAAACAAAAGGGGAAACAACACCCTAATCCAATTTTCACCTAACATCACCCTAATTAAGTTTTCTAAATTTTTTTCAAAAATTATTGTGACATTTAGGTGTGTTGTATTTTCGAATATACAGTCCTTGAAAATGGAGAAATATATCCTTGAAAAGGTCATTAAATAGTCCTTGATTTCTTGTTACTAAAAAGTGTGGCCACTCCTGTGCATGTATATTTCTGTAAAATGTATTAAAAAAAATATGTACTCTTTTCTTTATTATAAACAGGGTGACCAGGGTGTTGTGGAGAATAAATGGTGAGAATGATCAGAAGGTTTTTTTTTTAAAAATTAAATTCAACTAACCACAGCACAAACTACACAACAAGAATAATAAAAGATTATCGGGGTTTGGGACATCATAGGTCCTTTTGGCTTGAGTAGGAGTCTTGTTCGGTTCGAATCTCACTATAATGAATTTATCCCGCCTTTATTATGCAGGGATTGATTGCTCAAAAGATGATATTGGAATTTATACAAATGGGTGAGAAATTTGAGTGACATATATTTTGTTTTAATTCGACATTTTACAGTATTCAGGCGCAAAGAGAAGTACTGTGTGCAAAAGTTTCACTTCCCAAAAGGAGAGAGACGGAGAATGAACCGACAGGGGGGTCATCTGACCCCTTGACAGTCCCCCCTCCATGGATCAGCGCCTGACTCCAGAGTGATGTGGCGGCATTACCCCAGTAAGACAAAATGGCATAGACGGCTTGTTTAGGGAGAGATAGATAACAGTCACTTATCTCTTAATTTCAGAAGGCCCAAAATTAGATGAAAATCACTAAAAAACCGTATTTTTAAAAATAACTTTACACCAACTCACCGCACGACCATTAGCGTCTCTACGACAAATTACTTTGTTTTCTGCTTCAGGTCGGTGCTCACAGCCCCCCTCCGACACACACCGCTGGCGAGATACAAGGGGTGGCGGCACTGCCCGGGGTGGTGAGATTCCCCCGCCCTCCCCTATGGGGAACCGAAACAAAGAAAGTTCCAAGAAATTAAGCTATCTAAAACTCACCACAAAACTTTTATTCATTGATCATTACATCCATCACATATCAACAATATTTGAAAAATAAATTTACAGAAAATCTTGAGCCGCCATTAAAAATTGGTCAGCTGGGCGCAATGCTCTCGAGGTTGAGCATTACGATCATGGTGTGAATGTCGTTGAAGACTGTCTTCACATTGTGCGTGTCCGTGGCAGTCGTGTAGTGCCAGAAGCAGTCTCTTTTCTTTGAGTTTCTCCTGTAGTTGTAGTAGTCGTCACTACTACAAATGCTGGAGGCGGCATTTTGTCGTTTTGTCTCTTCCTAAAAAAAAATAGAATTTTTAAATGAAGAGAGCAGGGGAAAACAACTTCATTGCAAAGGAATCTTCCCGTATTCTGGTCATAGAGTTAGGAAGAAGGAGTAGATGTGTCTATCAGTTCAAATGGCTTGAAGCACTCTGTCAGGTTTTTCGAGCTACTGCGCATAACAAACCGGCACTCAGGTATCCCAAGATGCACCGCTCTAGCCTGCTTTTTTTGTGCTTTACTGCGCACATAGATGGCCCGTTCTATTATCTTTCCTAACTCTATGATTCTGGTGTGCTTGGCGGGCGTTGGTGACAGGAAACCGGTTTCTATCTCGGTTCTTTTTTCGCGATGTAAACGTATGACTCGTGTCCACTGATCTCTGGCGTGAATCACTAGCCCTCGTGTAGCTCTAGTGCGACGATCATTCAGTTGATTGCACCTTTCCCAATCCAGAGTCAAATCCCTGACCTTTGATTTGAAGTCAAGTCACTGATCAGCCAAGTTACTTTCAAATTTCCTTATTTATAGGCATTTTAAATGATACACATGAACTTTTTCTTTGCATTATGTATGAGCTTATTTTACTGCCCATTTGATACTGCATTTTTAATACACTTTTACTTTGTAAGAAATCTGGCAGAATTGTATATTGCTGCTTATTATATTTATTGTAGTACTGATTTATAAACCCGGCGTGGCACGGGTGTACCCTTAAAATCCCTAATCAATAGCTTATTTTATATGCACTTTAACTGAATACCAATTGATCCCCTCTCCACAGGTTTACTCCATCAGGATATTATAATCTCCTCCCATTCTGATATTAGGGGTTGATTGTATCCAGGTCCTTCCAGGAGTTAGATGGCTTAACCATAAACCCCTGTTCAAATTGACAGAACAGCTGTGATATAGTAGCATGTTTCTATTTCGCGATAAGCGCAAAGAAACTGCTCAAATGTGGTAAACATTCTACTCGATATTTTATATAACTCGATAGGGCTTGGGAGCCCAGTCGTTATTGTTTTAATTTGAATTAAAAAAAATATAAATTCTTATCTAACAATGCTATTCCTATGGGGAAATCGGCTCAGGATTTGCACTCCTACACCCGTTTGGGTTCGAATTTCGAAAAACCTCTTCTTAAATGACGCCCGCGATAAAAAAGAATATTTTCCTTAGATTTGGTAGCTGTACCTTCAGTAGTTTTGGTGGGGCGTTGATACGTCAGTGAGTGAGTGAGGGAGTCAGTCTGTCAGGACTTGGCCTTTTATATAGATTTTTCAGCATCAGTGTACTTACCAGAAAAAGATCGCGAATGAAACACCGTGCCTTTTCATATTCACTTGTGATATTATCTGCATCTAAAATATATAGTCAAATAACAGCTTTTAGATACTAAAAACAACATACTGTAAAAATGCTAATAAGTTTTTAAAAGAATATTTTGTTGTTATATATATAATAAAAATTGGTTACCGTTTGACGTATATTCTAAATAGGCTGGAAAATGATCAGATAACTTAGCTCCCAATTCAATCTTTTCTTTCAGCTTGTCTTGCTTGTTTAGAAACAGGATGAAGCCAGATTCTTTTAGAAAACTTTAAATAAAGTGAACAATTTGTTGAATAGGTTTTCAATCAATATTATACAGGGTGTGGCAAACAAAACCGGCCCTGATCTAGAGATGGGAATACGTAGAAATGCTTGGCGCGAAAAAATCTTGAAGCCGCCTGAAACCTGTTTTTGCATTGGTTAGATCGAATTAGCTTCACATTAGAGCTACTCATAGACTAGTGGCGAGTTCAGATCTTGGTTCGTATTGTATAAAGACGTCCCATAATGCAAATTTTGTGTCTTGCAATCAATTTAGAATGTTTTGTATTACCAAAAACCAAAAGGTCCGATTCTCTAGGATAAATAACAACCGAAATAATCACAAGTGGGAACTTTTTTGATCAGCCCTACAAACCTTGTTTAAATTTCATTTCAACTAGCTTTTCTAACTATAGCGTAGTTGCCGGCAAATAAGTCGCCGAGCGTTTGTTTGGGCTTAATATTGAAGCGATTAAAAGCTTCAGTTAGCAAACCTGTTTTTGTATTGGTTTTTGACATGGCAACATTTCTGTCGCATTCTTATCTCCACCTCGGGGCCGGTTTTGTTTGCCTCACCCTGTATTAGGCATATTATGTAATCGTTATGGCTTAGGCCGCTACAGATGTATTCGCAAACTTTGTCGTTATCATTAATCGATATAATGAGTGACTAATATACGTAAAAACCTCTTAAGACCAAAGCAAAATCCTACACGAATATTCTTAATCTAAACATACTTTTCTTTAAAATATATGCTAAAAAGTATGTTTTGCTAAGCAATTTAAAGCATATATGTTTAATAGCTACTTAGGGACACGCCTTAAACTCTAAAAATGCACATTTTTGCAAAATTTGAAAAAAAAAACATTAAAAACATTTTTTTAAAGAACTATAATGTCGTATTGATACTCGTTCAACTTCATTTTTTCATAGAAATAAATGACTGATACTTGTAATTAAAGGCTGAAAACTGATATTTGGATCTTCTTCTATCTGACCAGGTCAATTTTGGCACTAATTAACGTGTTAATTGTTTGTGGGGAGGTTTTAAAAAATTTCCCGACGCCAGCCAGGTCGCAAGAGGTTAATGAATAATAAGACCTTTACCGGCTCTTCCAGACATCTTGGAACAGATTGAAGGCTTCCTGAAGTCTGTTGACTAGTGGGTCTTCGCGCAGTTTGAGGTCGAAGCCCGAAGAAGCCACCAGGAACAGGACTGCCGTGATACCGTCGAACACTTGAATCCACTTTCGTCGCTCGCCCCTTTGACCACCCACGTCGAACATCCTGTAGAAGCAAAACGCAATTGTTGAGTACAGGGGAAGTACCCCTTCATTGCATAGCAGTCTGTCTGCATCAAGTCGGTTTGACAACAATAGCGAGGCATCGCCTAAACTGGTGTATAAAATCCGGTTTCTTAATTTGCTTTTCTTTCGCGTTAACCCTGATTAACGTGAGAGATCAGTAGACACCATAGAGTTAGGAACGAGAATAAAGCGGTCCATGTATGTGCGCAGTAAAGCGCAAAAGAAGCAGGCTAGAGCGGTGCATCTTGGGGTTCCTCAGTGCCAGTTTCGGTTAGTATGTTATGCGCAGTAGCTCGAAAAACATGACTGCCCTGCTTCAAACCATTTGAACTGATAGAACCTCTCTACTCCTTCTTTCTAACTCTATAGTAGACACGAGTCCCACGTTTGTACCAAGGAAGGAAGCAAGAGATAAACCGGTTTTCTGTCGCCAATATCTACCAAGCAGACCAGAAAAGGGAACATTCTTATGCAATGAAGGGGTTTATCCCCTGTACTCTTCAATTCAGATTAACCTGCGTGTCCCTTAGTTCAACATTTCTTGCATACATTTTTACATTGAATCAGACATTTAACTTGTATTTTTAAAGCGTTTCTATTCTTAAAATAGACAAAGATTTACACTTTGATCATTCTAGTTACTAACGACCAAACTTAATTTTCGAATTAATTTTTACTCCTAAATACTTAAATATCGAAATAGAAAAGAACAGAAAAGAAAATGGAAGGTTGTAACGGTCATGTCTACAGTGACATCATAGCTACGTCAAACGTTGTCTTTCATCCCACAAACAAATCACCCGGCAGCTAATTCGCTTAAACTAGAACGCGAAATTCCTACAGTGATGCCAGCTTTACGTAAAATATTGTATTCTATACAACAAATACACCTAGACCCGCATGTTCGAACTGTTCATCAGTGACAATTATCAAATGATGATTCTTCCCATTTTTTAACTTTGACACTGATGCCTGCTTAAAAAACGAATTATACAGTAAACCAGTCCAAAAAATAGTATTCCGCTCAGAAAAGTGTGGTGGACGTATGGAGTATAGAAGTATGGACAACGAATCTGTAGGTGTCTATAGCTCTGAGGAAACGTGAAGAGATGCAGAGGTTGTACTTTGAGGTGACTCCGTGTTCACTTGACCGATTCAAAATTGAGACCTGCATCGTACAGCATATCGTAGTTCAATTGCACAGTATAGTTAAAAAAAGTCAATATAAATGAATACAAAAAATATCCATGGCTGTAGAACACTAACATCGGTTTGTCTAAAGGTTAATTCCATGCAATGATTCATTTTTCAAATTTTAAAAATCTTTTAATCTCCTTTTAAATTGGGATTTACACTACAGTTACGTGGAATTACCCTGAACTGCAACTAACGGCTAAAAATTATACTTTTCCTGTAGGGTGGTATGGTAAAATAAAACAAAACTATTAAGTCATTTGAAAGAGGCATACTAAAAGCAAACTAGTGTTTTAATACAAATTGCATCAAAAATACTAACCAAAATTTTTGGCTTCCTCCTCCATATTTTTTCGGTACCTTGCAGGAAAATTCAATTTTTTGGATCTCCGAAGTCCGCTTTCTACAATGCAATATGTCCTATATGTGAGATGATTACTGTCAATTCAAGAAAAGTATCTAAGTTATATCTAAAGGAAGTTTTCATAAAGATTTTAATAGTAAAATTTATTTGCTTTCAAATGAAATATAATAAATGTTTTGTTTGTAATGCCGTATGAAATTTTCCAATGCTTGTTAAAATTATACCGAAATATTTCTTACTTGGTCTGAAGGTACATAGTCATCTCGTCGAATGATGTGAATTTTCTCTAAGAAACTAAAAAAGAAAATTTTCGAATGAGTATTTTGTGACACTTTCCGGTTTTCATTCTTAACTTTTCGCGATTTCATTGGTTGTTTCGATGTCACTCTCAATAGGCGCGTTTACATGAGCCATCAAATACATGGAATGAAGAGCAAACTCCGCAATTTTTCCCGCTTGAGGATTTTCTCCCAGGCAGAAATGGAATTGCTGGGTTCATTGGGGTTTTCGCAAACCCTCCAATGAAGATGGGTTTGATGTTTCATTCCGTGGATTCGGCCACAGAGTATCATTTAGGTTAGAAATCCTGCTTGACCACTTTTTCCCCTAATGGAGGGTTTGGCATTCCATGGATTCGATAGCTCATAGATACGCGCCTAATGTGTGGTCTTTTCATCGACAGTGTTCTATTTTAGAGTTATCTTCGTGCATTTTCTTTATTCTTGCTATTCATTAAACTTAAATTTTTTTTAAAAATTATTATTAGTGGTATTTATCATATTTCAGAATAAATTAAGACATTAATGAAGCTATGAATTCCTTTCGTTCAACCTGTTAAATTTCAGAGATCTTTAATTCATTTATGCCGAAAAATTGAGATATATTATTTCAAAACTTTGCTTGATAGTATTTATGACAAATGATAAAAATTCGTTAACCATTCAAATGTTATGACAAATGTAAAGAAATTCGTCAAACATTCAAATTTTAAATAATCCTTAATTTTATTTTTATAATATTAATGGCTATTTATTAACCTAAAAAAATGTAATATCATTAGAACAAAAAAGGAAAATAAAACAGCTGGAACTGTTATCTCTCAAGGTGTGAAACGTTTTCCTTAAAAAATACTATTCATATTAAAAATGAAATTATTAATAACTAATTTATGTTGAGATAGTATCTGATAAAGTGAGAAACTATGTCTTACTATTTTGCGGAGTCTACGAGAAGAAATTCGTTCAGTCTGAAGTAGGCCCTCTGCACTCCCGGGTCTGCCCACAAATGAGTTGCGTGGTCAAAGAATTCCTGAGAAATAAAACTATGTATTGTAACTATAAAAATATGTCCTCTCAAAAAGGTAGGTCGAACCTTACTTTCCCTTTCTTTGAAGACGGGTTTTGAGGGTAACCTTTAAGGATAACCTATGCCCGGTCTCTCCAGAATGCGAGCCTAGAAAGCATTTTCCTCCCTCATCCCCGCATGTGGTTTTCTTCGAAACAACGTGAGCGTGTTTTTCACCCACCCTACTTGGGTTTTAACTGCTCGGATTGTTAGCCTCGCAACAGAACCTCAAAAGCGTTAGGTTTAGAAATGTGATATGCTCCACCCGTTTCCTAGAAAACCAAGTGAAGGGATGGATTAAGAAAATGCTTTCAAAACTCGCATTCTGGATAGACAAGGTATATGGTGTTTTAAATTTTAAACACATGTTTTATATGAAGCGTTAAAAATTGGTATACATATACTTTTTGGCGTCTTGATGTTTCAAACAAAGTTATGAAACTCCAAACTAATTACATAATAATAATAAAATAATAACGACACCTACATAGGTGCCTAGTTAGGGGACTTTCTAGTGTTTAAAAGGGGTTTTACTTTTTGGAGGCCTTAACAAAGTAGCACGGAAATTAAATTAAGCATAGATGTATATACGTACTATTAAACACAATAAATTATGTACTGAAATCCCCCCCCCCCCAACCGCCCCCGAAAGTCCCTTTGGGAATCATGCATTAAATAGTTTTAAAAGATGAAACACGTATA
This sequence comes from Hylyphantes graminicola, assembly GCA_023701765.1. Classification (NCBI taxonomy): domain Eukaryota; kingdom Metazoa; phylum Arthropoda; class Arachnida; order Araneae; family Linyphiidae; genus Hylyphantes; species Hylyphantes graminicola. The sequence goes on along the minus strand of CM043117.1, from coordinate 67,335,466 downwards.
GGAATTTTAAATTAAAAAACTTTTTTAAAGCTGAAAATTGGTACGCAGACTTCTTTATGCTTTAAATGAGATTGAAAAATACCTAGTAAATTTCCACAATTTCTTGTCCCTTGAAAGGGATTTAAGATTTAATGGGATACCTCCAGAGAGCAAATGTTCTGAGGACATTTAAAAGAGTTGTAAAAATTCGGTTTCGGCATGATTTTCAACACAGTGGATCAGTGGCTGAGAGGTTTAACGTGTTCGCCTTGTAAGCCCAAGTTCGCGGGTTCGTTCCCCGACTGAGTTACCTGATTTTCTGGATGAGAAAATTCTAGGCACGCATGTCATATGATTATGTGACATGTAAAGGATCCCTGTAGGGCCCATTTGGCTAAGGTTCTCTCGGCATACTTTAACATCCATAGAGAGATCAGATTCCTTGTAATCTGCGCGTCAAAATTGATAGTGAACCGCCTAGATAGTGCCACAAAAAATGGCTCTCAGTTCTGGGGAATATGCTGAGTTTGCAAAGGCTTGACCACCAATATTGCAGCCCCATCGGAGAAAAAAATATGTTCAACACTTTGAGTGTTTTTACCACTTGTAATGCAGTGAACGGAAAATAAATTAAATAGTAATTTTTAAAGAAATTTTTGCTCCATGAACTCAATATAACACTTCCTCCATGATTTATATGACATGTTCTTAGTGTGAAAGTAAATATTGAATAAATGAGTGAAATTCCTGATTACCTGCGGAAAATCGTAACTTTCGATGAGACTTATGGAGTCCATATATTCAAGACTGGCTTTGTTGCTTTCATCCATGAGTTTTTCGGGTGGTTTAAGTCTCTCCATGCTTCCAGTTAGCTCCTAAAGAACAAAACTCTTCATCAAATCAGCAAAACTTACGGCAAAGGATAAACAAATTTATAAGATAATAAATTATTTTTAAATTCAGTGCAGTTTCTACGAGAATTTTTAAATGATTTAGTCCGAATTTCAAATGGAATACGAGAAACATAACATACATAAAACAATCTGTGCAGTTAACAATTTTTTTGGTACATTTTAAAGGAATGAGAAAACTAGTGATTTAGAACAACTAAGTACCTTAATCGCCTCCAAAACGTTCCTTTTTATGTCCAAAGCTTTTTCCTGTCTTTCACTGAAAAGAAACATTAAAATGTTTGTCATTGGAATAATTGCAAAAACAGACAAAAAAAATTCAATTAAGAACGATCAGGCGTGGGACACATTGATTGGTACATCAAATATTTAAGTCCTATATTGTAATTCTCATAACTTTTCAACGTTGAATAGTTTCTTGAGACCTTTCGCTTCGGAAATATAGTTGGTTGAAACGTTAAAGCATTTTAGCTTTTAATCTTATACTTATACTTAGCAAACTTGAGATTTGGCCACGTGGTTTAGTAGTAGTGCTTCGCATTGACACGCCACAGGTCCTGGGATCGAATCCCGGATCGGGCGAGGTTGACCCATCCTTTCATCCCTTGAGTGGGTCCATAAAATTGGTACCAAGCATGCTTGGGAACACTGGGGGTTCCTCGTGAGGCTGACCACGTTACCGGGACCTATGCCTAGCACCCCAGAGCCCTAGGTCACTAAAGCTGAAATTGGCACGGCATTAATGACGCCCACGGCACAGCTGAAATGCCCACGACACAGCTGAAATTGGCACCCATTACTGGGCCAAGGCCCAGTAATGGGCTGCTGCGCCGAGGAGTTTAGTTCAAACTTGAAATTAACCTTTCCATTATGTATCAAGACACAATTAGTTTTTCCAATGCGTGTCTTTCTCTCTGCGTAGCCTTAATATATACTTTAGACTGCAATCTTTTTAAATCTAAGCTCTAAGCTCTAATTAGTCATTTGAACCAACATAATAATTTTATTAATAGTTTTAATGTTGAAATATAAATTTCAATATCGTGGAGAGAAAGAAATTTAAATTTTGCACATTGCTAATTTATATCCCTCAGAAAATTAAAAAGAACACATTTCTTTTAGAGATTTAAGTATTGAAAGGCAAATCATAGTGGAAAAAATCTCATAGTAATGGTGTATTGACGACATTCATATTTTTCTTGCACATATTTACACATGTGTACACTTTAATCACATCCCCTTTTTTGTTCACTTAAATTGTTTTTCCTTCATAACTGAAAAATTAATATTTTCCCTTCGGTTCTAAAGTTCACAATGTGCATTTAAATTACAAGTAACTAGTTTACGATGAAATCTATAATAAAATGGTTAAGTTGCAATTCTTTGAAAGTCGGAGAATGTTTCTCAATGTAGGGTAGACTGACCAGTGAGTGAACAGGCCCCAGTAAATGAACAATTGGTAAATAGATTTAAAAAATAAGGATTGAAAATCACTCAACTTTATGGATTTGCAACACTGACGTCCTCCCATCTAGTAGGAAGCTATCTGACATATGATTGGTTGTCCAGGTCATTATGTCCTGGTGTTTATTCACTGGAGAACGTAGCACCTTAAACGTTCATTCACTGGCTAGTCTACCCTACAAAAAATATCCGAATTACCTGTCAGAGAAACCGCTAACATGTAATATCCTCATTTGTTTCAATATTGTGCTTTTTCCCGACTCCCCAGCACCTGCAAAAAAATTTTGTGTAAAATTATGAGTTATTTTCCCCTCTAAATGTTTGATGAAAATTGATAGCTTCCAGGCTCAATCCAATGAAATCATAAAAAATTAACATACACAGGGGAAAATCTATGTTTAATTATTACATATTGCTAAGTAAATTATGTATAATACTTATGCTCTACTTTGTTCTGCAATGCTTATATTCTACTTTGTTTTGAAAAGCTTGTGTTCTACTTTTTAACCCTTTCAGTCCCAGTGATACCATTTAGAATAATCACTTTCGATGTTTTCCCCCAAATGTTTCTGTCCTGTTATGACCTCCAAACACACATCATTCGATTCTTCACGCTTGGTTTTATTAGACAATATTTTACATTAATATCAATAGAAGTCAGAAATACTATTTTTATATTTAGAAAATAGCTAACAAGCGTTTCACATGATTTTTGAAAAGTTCACTTCAGTTCCACATATTTAAAACACAATTTAAACTATTTCGGTTGAAATAATTACTAATTTTTTTAATTATATTGTCAGATACCTTAAAATATATAACTCCAAGTGTTTTTAGGTAATATATATTTTTTATTATGTTGTTTTCTACATTAAAAATTTTTTGGCATTATTTCAAAAACCATAAAAAAAAATTTAATTATTTTTTTCTTATGGAACTCTTAATTTTGACCTAAAATAGGCTTATTTTGTGAATATCAGTTGTTTCTGTAGTGTAGTAAATTTTTGGGACTGAAAGGGGTAAATCTTTTAGTTCCTCAATTCAGAGTTTTAATAATGAAAAGGGAATATTTTCACGTTCACCACTGCTTAAATACTTAATTTGTAAAAAAAAACCCCATTTAACTAAAGTAAACATATGGCTTGTGTTCGTAGTTTAGTAATTCAGCTAAAAGTTTAGTTTAGTAAGGCGTAGTTTAGTAATTCAGCTAAAAGTTTAGTTTAGTAAAGCGTAGTTTAGTAATTCAGCTAAAAGTTAAGTTTAGTAAAGTGTAGTTTAGTAATTCAGCTAAAAGTTTAGTTTAGTAAAGCGTAGTTTAGTAATTCAGCTAAAAGTTTAGTTTAGTAAAGCGTAGTTTAGTAATTCAGCTAAAAGTTTAGTTTAGTAAAGCGTAGTTTAGTAATTCAGCTAAAAGTTAAGTTTAGTAAAGTGTAGTTTAGTAATTCAGCATTTAAATACAGTACAGTCCCGATTATCCGAGCCCCGATTATCCGATTTTCCGCTTTAACCGAGCTTTGAAATATTTCTAGGATTTTTCCGACAACTACCGAAAAATTTCTGAACAGAATATGATCTCACGAACCTTCAGGAAAAGAAATCTAACAATAATTCCCCCTTTACTTTTCTTAAACTGCTGCAGAGAAATGCCAAAATAACATAAAGCAAAAAAACAATTAAAGACCTTTTTAAGTGAAGGAACTATTTCAATGTCCTGCATATGGATTGCACGTAGTCTGTATAACATTTGTACTTGTTAAAATATACACTTAGACATACAGAATTGTTTTATTTACATTTTTCTCTTTAACCGAGTTTTTCGGTTATCCGAGTTAGTCTCGGTCCACATTAACTCGGATAATCGGAGTTCTACTGTAAATAGCTTCCTATCAAAAGATATGCTTAATGAAAATGCGAACTAAGTTATGTACACTTTGTTTTTTAGTTTAGCCAAAATAATAAATAACTCTTAATGAAGAAATATTTTACTATAGGGTCTAGAGGTCTATTCTATATACACAATTATTGGTTCACTATTCTCAATAGTTCTCATGCAGCTCTAGTGCGACTTTAATTCAACTCAAATATTAATTTTACTGCTAATAATTTGTCGATGGGTTTCACCATAAATATGGTTCCTAGTATCTGCAAAGGCTGTGTGTAAAAATGCTTCACCATATTTTCATTATTTGGTTCAACATTTTACAGGCATTTGTTTCCCAAACCTGAAAAATGGTGCAACCGAATACCAAAAAAAAAAAAAAAAAGATGGTAAAACCTTTCACCAGTAGCTGCAAGGGCAGTGCCCTTGCAGCTACTAGGATCCATTAATTTGGTGAAACCAAGCAATTTTTTTTATGTATTTATTATGATAATATGATATATTTTTGATAATATGATATTATGATTTATGATATTGATTATTTATTATTTATATGATATTGATTATTTATTATGATAATATGATATTATGATATAGTTTATGTATTTATTATGATAAATATTTTCAAACGTATGCACCAAATATTAAATGCTGAAAGGATATTTTTTATTTTAATTAAAATACCATACTGGTAACAGAATGTGCATACTATTTTTTTACCACTAAATGAGTATTGGAGAATACCTCCAAATGATTTTTTTTAGAGAATACCACTAAATGATTTTTAAACAATTCCTCCAAATGATTTTTAGACAATTCCACCAAATGATTTTTAAGAGAATACCACTAAATGATTTTTTAGAGAATATCACTAAATGATTTTTTAGAGAATACCACTAAATGATTTTTAGAGAATACCACTAAATGATTTTTTAAAGACTACCTGTAAATGATGTAATAAATGACATTAAAATTTATTTTTAACTTTCAATACACTTACCTAATAAAAGGAATTTGATTGTTGTCTGATATTCATGCATCCACTGAGATATCTGTTTGTCTATTGTTTGGCTTTGGCGCCTTTCTTCGTCTGGGGGAGCAATGCAGCAGGCCATTTTTGATGTCTTGATTGTATTAAGTAATAATTTCAGATGTTCCAAAAACTTACATTTTTCTGAAGTAAAAATACCAAGTTTATTTTTGTTAAAAATTGGACACATAAATTCTATTATTTATTTTTTATTTATGTCTATGTTTTTGATGTCTTCATTGCATAAACTTATTATTTTGGGTGTACCAAAAACTTAAGACATTTTTCTAAAGTAAAAATAGTAAATTTATTTCTTTAAAAGAGGGGATAAATATATTCATTCAAAAAAATATTTATTTTATAAATTTGAAAATTATTTTAGGTTATAATAAAATGACTTGAAAATCTTGCATTGAAATTATAGTTAGAAAAATGTGAAGTATCACTGACATTCAAAACAATGGATTATGCATTTAACTTTTTTTAAACAAATTATTTAAACTTAAATTGAAATTAAAAAATTCAAACGTCATTTTCCATTCATACAAATATTAATATAAAGTTGTATAAAGCCCATTTTTATAGTCAAGTAGAAAATTTAATTGTAGAATACTACTCACTAAAAAGTAATCATATAATAGGGCAATGACCGATTCTGAAATGTGATACCATTCCAACATTTTGCATGTTTAAGATAGGCATAATATTTGTTAAATATGAAATATATAAACCAGTATGCAAATATATACAAACCAGTATTCAAATGGAATGCAGTAATAAATTTTAACTTGACTGTTAAATGAGCATTGCCAACCAATTAACTTGCAAATTATTATTTTCCAATTAACCATAACTACTAAATAATATCATTAGTTAAACTGCACTGTTAAAAATGTTGTTCTTGGTTTTACCATAATAATAGTACCTAATAGCTACAAAAACTGTGTGTTGAAATGAACCATTTTTTAGATTTCGAAAACAAAAACATAAGAAATGGTTTAAAAGAATACCCAAAATATGGTGAAAAATTTTACAGCACTGCCTTAGTAGCTATTAAGAACCATTATTATGGCAGAAACAAGAACAACTTTTTTAACAGGGCTTTAACAAGAGAAGGACCTAATGTGTATTTTTACTCTGATAACAGCGTATCAACATTGAAGAAATCTGTCAATTTATTTTTAAATATCAATTAGCAGCACTTCTTTAATGGTATTGAATTGACATTAGCGTAAAATATCTTATAATTATCTGCCTGAATTATGAATTGCATGAGGAGCATTCCAAGGAAAGTGGTCCTGGAGTGCCAAAAAATTAAAGTGCAAATAAAATTCTGAAAAAGTTGTCACATGTAGTTAAAGGTTTATATTTCAAATAAATCATACTGATTTTCGAATTTGAATTCAATTTTAGTGTGAAAAAATGCAATAAACTAGTCCGATTTCGAAATAGATCTTTCAAGTGAAATAATTGCCAGATGTATGATAAACTTTTAATGGCTAAAAAATATGTAAAATGATTTTTTTCATGCATATTGCTGCAAATGCATCTTTTCTGAGTATCTTAGGCGGATATTTTATACAACGCTTTTTTTTTTAAAAAAAATTACTGGGTAAAATATGAATTACTTGATGCTTAATGTAACACACGGAACGAAAACCTATAACCTTTTATATAAAAACTGTAAAAAAAGCTTAACAAAGCTTATTTTTTTAATTATAAGCTAGTTACACATGGGGAATATATAGAAAAAAATTCAAAACATAATTGTAAAAATTAAGCAAGAATTGGGCAATTTATATGTTGAAACACACGGAACGATTTCGGCAATAATGAAGGAAACTGGAGTTGGAGTTGTCATGTAGTATAAAAAAAAGTCCTGATTGAAGAATTTCAATCCTGAAGATTGATCCTGAGAAATACATTTATTGAAATGCGTGCTCATAAAAGCATGTATGTATATACGTAAAAAAAACATAAAACAAAGAAATCCTTTACAAAAAAAATTAAAAGCCATTGCAAAACTTTACCTTTTTACCTTGAATAGAAATTTATAGTATAACCTATTATTTTGTTTACAGTTATAAAGTTTATTCTTTGTAGTAAAGTTTTTTTTTTTAACGGTGATTGGTCATTTACGCTATGAAAGTTTCAACCACCTGCTCTGGCAGATGTACACATTTGAGGATGCATTGGATGTTTACATTGGAGATCATTAATAGTTCAATTATAGAGTGCTTCAGACGTTATTTCGTTTTTCCTATAGTGACCATTGTCTTTAGAAAAGGTATGTGTTGAAATCATTCCTTCAAATTAAGCATTTTATTGATAGTAGCAATTAACAAAATTAATTTTAACAAAAGTGAATTGTTTAATTATTTTTCAATATAACTCAGAAATAATAGGGTTTTTTTTAGGATTAATTAAAAATTTGTACTTGTTAATTTACATACTTGCTTGTTAAAAATAAAGGTAATTTTATTTACATCAATAGCTGTGCATCAGCTTTAACTAAAAATATATGTACATATTTTAATTTAATGATTGTTAATTGATATAAAATTTATTAATTTCACTTTAGAGTAATTCAAGCATGGTAAATTAATATGCCCTTAATTTTAAAATAAGTTAATGTGGAAACAGATTTTTGTTCTTAAAAAGTATCAAAATTTAAAACGGTGTTTCAAGAAATTTATTTTAAATTGTCTCGAAATTTTTTTTCTCATGGATGTTATCCTTTTTTTAACACATTGATCTTTTTATCATTATAATAGTTGTTTTTAAACACTAATAAAGTTTGATTTGCTTAGGTGTACTAAAATGGAAAGTGCATCATCTACATCTTCAAAATCAAAGCCACCACCTTTGACACAAGCTGAAAGAAAAAGGCGATACCGGGCCAAAAAGAAGTTGAATGATCCAAATTATCAAATTAACGAAAATAAAAGAATTGAAAAGCTGCGAAAAAGAAAAGTAGAAGCCATGAACGCTGCGCAACGAAAACTTTACAGACAAGCTGTGAACAAACGAGTGCAAAAATGTCGGTCAATGCAAAAAGAGCTATCAGCAAGTAAGATGGAAGTATCTGCTTCAGATATTCCTAAAAAAATGTATAAAAATCCTCAATCCTTAGGTAAGGCTATACGAAAAACAATGATCTCACTTCCAGAATCTCCTAGACTACTAGAAGTTGTCTCTAGACAAACTAGAAGTTGTCTCTGGAGTTGCTAAGCAAGTTAGTTTAGAAATAAATGTTCCCAAACCCATGGGTGACTTCGGTTTCGATACCTGGAATTCGAAAAATTCACCATGTTAAATGCGACTCTAAGGCTGTTCAATACCGCTACATGAAAATTGTGCTTGGTTATGTTTGTGTAACTTGCAATGTGGTTGGAATTACTTTTCACTAGTCAAAAATGCAAGAGTAATATTTAAAATTATGAATGGAACTTTTATATTTATTATAAAAAATTAAGTAACAAAAATGTGCTTTATAAAGTTAAATAATAAATAATTGTGTATTTAAATATGTCACTAAACTCCTATACTTATTTATTTGCTAACCAAAGTGTTTATCATTAAAAATATTAGGATTTTAAAAACTGAACTGCAAATCAATTCGCACGCTCTAACACACGGAACGTTGAGTGCAACACACGTGACGGCGCTATTTATTTTATTGTAGTCTGACTATTTGTAACTCAGATTTCCAACGCCACTTTTTTTAAAGCTTGTTTACTTAGCTTGCTATTGATATTTTTTATTTTCACGAGTATTTGCATAATTCGCAGAATTATGCAAATAATAGAAGAAGAAAAGAAAATAACCCTGTTAAATGGAAACACACGTGACGCGAAATGAAAAAATTATATCTGCGTAACTTTTTAGTTTAAAAAGATTCCGATTAGCTTAATAAGATCATTAAACATCTGAGAAAAGATATAAGTTGTCATCTTATTTGTTTTATACTGCTTTCAAACCAAAAATGTAACAAATATACTGAAAATGTGGTCCGAATGTAACACACGGAACGCTGGAATGCTCCATGAGTTTTTGTAACATTCCACAAAACGCTGTGCTGAAAAGTTCAGCTAAAACGTCAATTTCTAGCAACTCTACCAATCTACGCATTACCTAAATTTAAAAAAAAATACATACCTTTTTAAAAGTTGATATTGGACATGTAACGAGCTTGTTTATACTTAAGATTTTAAAAACTACATCTAACGTTTATATAAGACTAAAATTCGCAACATTAGAACACACAAATTTCATGCTTAGTCGTAACCGAACAAAGTTTTATGTCTCTTCTTTTTTAAAAAATAAACGACCCAGGTTTGGGATTGTCTTTCCTTATCTTGTTGATACACATATTTTTTTATCACTTACTGTAATAAGGCTTTTCGATATCGAAAACACACATTTGTCTTTCGATTTATCGAACTAATAGTGCTTTAATCATTCAAATTAGACCGTTATCTTCAAGAGCGCTACCCTTGAATTGTGAATGAACGATAACCAGGAAAAGTAACCCCCTGTAGCTTTAGTTTACTTTGAATTATTGTCGCACTAGAGCTACACTAGGGTTATTGGCAACGGGCATCGCATTTTAGAACCACAGTAAAGTGACGAGCCGACGCCTGAGTAGGCAAACAACGCAACCGTTAAGGGCGACATCGCACGCAGCGTTGGGACTTTGGAGGATATTTAACTTGCACTCCTTCCACACGGGGTATTATTCGTCGGACATTTTGGGTGCACTGGCCGTTTTACAGGCCGGCAGTTATTTTGGCGATTCCCCGACTCGAACCCGGGACCTTCCGCATACTAGGCGAATGCCTAACTGACTGGGCTCCCTAGCCCCCTGTAGCTTTCAAACATATGACAAAGTGACTCTTTCCAAACTAATGCTTTCACTTTTGATGATTCATTAATCCTCTAGCCTTATTTCGTTGCTTTTGACGATTATTTCGTAAAAATATTACGTGACATTTGACGAAACGCGAATCCTAATCTTAACGTTCATGATATGATGATACTGAATCTCTTTGTTTCCTCTCACAATCGTAATGAAAGTTTTTTTTAAGTGTGTTTCAACTAGGGCTACTTGAGAATATTCACCATAAATTCCCTCGATTCTAGTTGATGCGTTGGTTTGGTTTGGTTTGAATTATCGTCGCACTAGAGCTACACGAGGGCTATTGGCGACGGGCGTCGTATTTTAGAACCACAGTCAAGTGACGAGCCGGCACCTGAATAGGCACCCAACGCAACCGTTAAGGGCGACATCGTACGCAGCGTTAGGACTTTGAAGGATATTTAACGTGCACTCCCTTACACGGGTTGATGCGTTGGACATTAGTGTTTGGAATTACAGGTATAGCAACTTACTTAACCGGGTTCCACTGCACACAATTTATTATTGTTTTTAGATTGCAGACATGTGTAAACTCCATTTTGAGTTTCGATTTCGCTTCTTTTATGACGTATTTCGCGACTTTTCATCATTTTTATGATATTTTTTTTTTAAATAAAGAAATATTGGATAGAGAAATAGGAGATGAACTTGAAGAGATTGTTGAAAAAAATGTCTTATATGTTATTGTTATTATGAATGCACAAATTTGCTGATCAAAAATAATGGCTTCAGTTGATTCTGAAGCCATTCTTTACAGAATATGTGATAATTGTTATATTTTTTTTAAATAAGAAATCGGAATCTTTAATTCCAATAACGTCAAAAATGTTACATAATTTTAATCTTAATGCGTGTGCAAATTTTATCGATGTTGTACAGTCTGTGGGTTAATATTGTAATGACAGTTGGTCTCTCAATACGTAATAGAATATAAGTCACAGTCATAATACTTTTTCGTCATTTTTTTTAGTTAATTGACTAATTTTTGTGTCGCCATCTGTAGAAAAGTGAAGAAGTTATTTACATGCACATTCTACTTTCACAGACCAGAAATAGATGGCGACATCAAAAATTGTCGATTTGTTTAAATTACAATGATACTTAGATACGTCATTAATTATTGTAAACATTTGAAAGATAATTGGCTTGTTTCAGGTGATGCAATCCTTCAGATTTCATTCCTGTTTTTCCTTCAATCAGTGTTCCGATTTGTGAATGTTCCCCCGTAACGTTAATTCATCAACTGATATTCGAGAAAAAACGTATTTTCAAAGATGTATTTCTGTTGCCACTTAAGTCCTGAAGCATTCCAATTCAAACTTTTCATCTCTACTCTTATTTTGAGGTTTTGAGTAGTAAAAATGTTATTTTTGGGGTGCTCTAAATAAGCAAACATGCTCTATCAGTGACTATGATGCGACTTACAGCTTGAATTGCAACAGTTTTTAATCAATTTGCGTCCCATTTCCATTTAAAAAATTAAAAACTGAAAATATAAATGCTTTGTCTATTGTCACCCGCTTTCACATCCCAAACTACATATTTCATAAGAACTAAATTTAAAATTTGCATTAAATGTCCCCAAAACGTAAATAGCATTCTTTTCACTTAGGCAGATATTTGTAAATTTAAAAAAAGTAAATTTTAGAATTAAAATTTTGTCATAAAATTTTTGATCCATAAAAGACAATTCAAATAAATTTGCACATAATGTAAATATTAAAATCAGAATTAAGCGAGTCCGATACCAAATTCTTTTTTTAATTAAGTTTTGCATTTCATTTTTTAAATGTATGATAGAGCACATAACTACCAAACTTTTTTAGTATTTCTTCGAAATTTTGTTTAAAGAAATTAAAAAAAAAATCCCCTAAATATTATTCATAATTTATTTCCTGAAAAATTGCTGCAGTAAACATGTCCGTTTATAGCAGCAAGTCAAGAATTAATATTAATTGTATAAACGCAAACACATTCAACCGTACAGAATAAATTGTTAGTATACAACTATAAAAATTAATAGCGCTCATGGGAATTTTTGTAAATTAAAAAGAAATAAAAAAACAATAAAAAGTATCAATCTTAATTACTTTTTTTGCATTGTGATATTCATTACAACTTTTATTTAAAAGAAAAAGGCTGTAATTTATATTTATTTTTAAAGGACAATAACTTGATTAATTCGATGTTGTATAGTGTGCCTGTCAAACAAGCATACTATATCAATGGTACTGGGAAAATTATCAATTTGAAGGTGGAATATCATTGAAATAATCATGATTATTGAAACCTTTTTGATTTTTTGTAGCCAAATTAATGTATTCTTCTCAACAACGAATAATTAGTTAGTATAATACAAGTCCCACGTAAGTTGACATCTACATATAAGTCTAACTCGAAACCATTACTCAATTGAAGAGCTTAGTGGAAGAACGTGCTAAGTGACATTTATAAAAAATGAGAGTTTTGTGTCAGCATATTGCTAATTTCTTTTACGATAACAAGTTTCTCTTTTTCATAAAATTAAACTTAGTTTATTCTTTACGCTTTACAAGTTTTATTTTCAACAGATCTGAGTGCAAACAAAAAAACTTTAACTGATTATCTCGTTTTCGCCTTTTTGTCACTTGGCACTTTCCTCCACTAAGCTCTTTAATTTTAACCCTTTCGCTGCGAAGAATTTTTGTTTCCTCGTAATATGTGATTGGAATATCATCCTCGAATCCTTAGTCCTACGGCAGTCGTGGGCCGTTTCAGTAGTGAAAGGGTTAAAATGTGCGAATATTTTAAGGGACAAAACCATGTTTAACTGGAACGTTCCGTATTTAATGCAGGAAGTTTCCTTCAAATGTATTGTTTTTTTTCCCTAGCAGCTCAGCTACCAGAGTTTAAAACCGTTTCGTGGTATTTATTCCACAATTGTAGAAGAAAGAAAACCCTGTCGCCAAAAGCCTTCGAAAATTAGGCACGTGACAGTCCTAATCTCTATTATTCAAATAAAGGAACTACCAAAAACAGTTAATTCTCGTTTTTTTTTTTTGTAGGGTAATTCAGCAACAAAAGATTTCAAATATGCTGTAGAACTTTTTTTTGTTCTTTGTTTTATTGAAAAACCACGGCCATTGACATTTTGGAGGTGTTCAAGCGAAGTTCTTTGCTAATTGAAGAGCTTAGTGGAAGAACATGCTAAGTGACAAAAAGGTGAAAACGAGAAAGTGAGCTTTAAAATTTTTACATTGCACTAGGATACGTTAAAATTTGTACTTGCAAACGGTAAAAAATATGCAAAACTTTAAGTTTAAGAAAAGTTGAAAATTTCAATCTTTTGGGGATGGAATATTATGCTTATTGACACTAAAATCGTAATTTTTCAAACATGTCACTTAGCACGTTCTTCCACTAAGCTCTGGAATTGATGGATATTATCGTCTGATCAATTTATTCTGGTTGATGAAGAGATTATTTCTGAATAGAATTATTGCGTTACTTGAGAAGAGAAGTATTTCTTTAACTATTTTAACATTGGGTATAGTTATTAACACCTTTTTCAAATCGAATGTAATAATAATAATAATAGATGCATTATAGTATTTGATAATTTAATAATTAAAAAAAAAAAAAAATAATAATAATAATAATAATAATAATAATAATAATAATAATAATAATAATAATAATAATAATAATAATAATAATAATAATAATAATAATAATAATAATAATAATAATAATAATAATAATAATAATAATAATAATAATAATAATAATAATAATAATAATAATAATAATAATAATAATAATATAATAATAATAATAATAATAATAATAATAATAATAATAATAATAATAATAATAATAATAATAATAATAATAATAATAATAATAATAATAATAATAATAATAATAATAATAATAATAATAATAATAATAATAATAATAATAATAATAATAATAATAATAATAATAATAATAATAATAATAATAATAATAATAATAATAATAATAATAATAATAATAAATTTATTATTATTTTTATTATTATTATTAAAAAATTAATTGCTAAATGATAATAACAATAATAATAATAATAACAACAACAACAACAACAACAAACAACAACAACAATAATAATAATAATAATATAGTAATAATAATAGTGTAAAACTTGTAATAGTAATGATAATAATGATAACAATAATGATATTGCTAACAATAATGACAATCATAACAATAATGATAACAACGATAACAATAATGACAATGATAACAATAAAGACAATGATAACAATAACAACAACAATAACAATACAAATAACTATAAAACAATAACAATGAAATAAATAATAACAATAAAAGTAACAATACTTACAATAAAACTAAGAATAAAAATAATAATAACATTAGATGTATTGGTATTTGGTAATTTAATAATAATATTGATAATGATATTAATGATGATAATGATAATGATAAAAAGTATATTTTTGATGATAATAATAATAATGATAAAAATGATGTTAATAATGAAAAAAAGTGATGATGATGATTTTTTTTTTACAAATGGTAAATTTTATGAAAATTCTTTTTAATTTAATACATCTGATGATAATAATTAATTTTAAAGCCAAGCCCGTTTAAACGTAAAATTACTGTACGAATTAAATATTTAATTTTTTTAATAAAGTATTTTAAAGTTATAACAATGAAATTCACTAGTTATTATTATTTTTTTTAACTTCAATTTATTTCGGTGTCCAAACCGGATTTGTTTTCTTTAATTTTTTTTAAATTTTATTTTCTGTACCTTTAACAAAAATTGTTTTTTAGTTATTAATATCATGTATTTCCGAAACAACTAATTTTAGGTCAAATTCTGCAAACCAATTTCTCGCAGAGTGTTATAAAACCTCACAAGGGCATGCATTTAAGCATTTTTATAGGAAACTGGGTAAGAGATATATGGGTCATTTGCCTTAAATGGGACTTTTCAACAAAAAATTAAAATAAAAATATTTTCTTTTAAAATAATTTAAAATATATTTTTTTGGCAATCTAATATATACAGAAAGATGAATATCCTATCAGCAACAAAAAAAATTCAAAATTTAGCACATAAAAAAAGTTAAAATTTTGACCACACAGGGGAATGACACCTGCACACAGGGGAATGACATCTGCACACTGGGGAATGACATCTGCACAGAAGGGAATGACAACAAAGTAAAGGAAGATTGCAATACAAATTACTACATGAGTGAACTTTTATCAAATCAATTTTATTTTAAACTTTTGGAAATTAAGGATAATCTTGAAAATAAAATTTAGTGGTTCTGGATCGGGATTGTTTTTTACATGGTAATGGTGCAGAAATTTTTGATTTTATGTCTTCTTGATGATACATGCATACATCATTCTTGATTGGCCACTTGAGCACTCCCTTCCCTGTATGTTCCATTGCGTTAATTTCATATTCATTTCCCACAATGTTGGTTATTTCACCAGGATAAGGATGACTGTCGTAGATCACAACAACCCAATCACCGATTTGTAAATTTTCCAACTTTCCAGTGTTAGTTTTATTTGTACAATGACCACTAGTCTGAGGAGGGTTTGATTTCTTGGATGCCCCTTGATATTGGCTTCGCTTGGTAGCTGGCTTAATTTCATAATGCTTACAACACTTGCCTGGACTACAATCGAAACAATTCAGCTTTCTGTAACTGGTGTTTATTGCTTCTTCAGACCAGGTTACTTGGTGAACCTTTGCAGTACCTTTGAATGGATAGATTGATTTCCCATCCAATAAGCCATCATATTTTATTATCTCATCCTTTGTAACAGCAGTTATTTTCACACCAACCACTTCTTTCTGCAGTGCCTCAAATAAGGTGTGGTAGTTGGCTAAATCTGTGCCTTGAGCCACAATTCTGTCCGCAGTTCGTTTTAATACTCCACCAATCCCATCAGGTGCTCCTTTTCCATGTCCTGCTTCGGTATAATTCCAAGTCACCCTTTTTATGCGTGGAAAATCTTCCTTTAGAACAGTGCTGATTTATGTAGAACATTGTTTTATTCCTATACTGATTTGACGGACTGTCGCTCATTCCATGAATGGTGTCTACATTAGGATGTGCTTTCAAGTGATTCTGGATAACAGGGTGTAAGTGAGCCCAAATAGCAGCAGCATCGTGTCTCAAGGAATCAGAAAGGGTACAAAATGATTCAGGTATAATCACATCATTCTCATCCTTCCAATATACCAGTATGAAGAGTGATTTGTGGTCCCCCTACAAAATGGATGACCTGAATTTCTTTAGCATACTTGCACGCATAATTCTCACTAAAATCAACATGAATTAAAATTTCGTTCAATTTCATGTTGATTTTTAGTTGCTTCAATTCATTATGCTGGTGAATTTGAGTTGCTATATGTTCCCTGTATTTAGGTAAATCAGCTTCAAGACTTGTAACAGTCTGACCAATAGTAGTACTAATAAATAACTAATAAAACTAATAAATCATTAGTTTTGAGATATTGTCAAAGCTACTTTAACATTAATGTCATTTCCCTGTGTATGGTGTCTTTCCCCTGTCATCACATAAGACAGGGGAAGGACCACAGGGGAATGACAAAAAAGAACTTATTTTCTCCTAGCTCCACGTGTTTGAAGCACATTAGGCCTAAAATCTATACACAGTATATAATACATGTAAGAATGCTACCAATGTGCCATAAATATAATTTAGAATACATTTAAGAGTACAGGTAAAGACAGGGGAATGACACATAATAAAAATACTCACATGATAATTTGGAAGTTTTAATTGTTTTTCAGTAGCAGAATGTTGTCACAACTGAAACATGCAGCACAATGCTTACTTCTGATTTATCAGCTCTCACTCACAGTTGGAATTGGATCAATACTGACATCTAGTAGTTAAAAGGTCAACTTTCAACTGATGACAGGGGAATGACACAAATGACCAGGGACATTGAAATTTTTTTAATTAAACAAATGGAATGAGTGCTAGGATTTTAATTTACAGAAAATGTTTCTTCAAAAACCTTGATAATAAATAAAAAAAATTAGTTTACTGAATTTAAGAGCAAATTGGGGTTTAATATTTTGTTAAAGTTTGCAGTATGATTGTAGGGACAGACAGGGGAATGACATTTCATTAACTTTTAATTAATTTAAATATTGAAATTTAATTGATATGTTCTCAGATGTTGTGTAATATGACATACAACGCTATGAATTATATCTAGGATGATGCATCATGAAAAATGATATTAAATCAAATTAGTTATAAACATTGGAATGCAAAAGTCCCGTTTAGGGAAAATGACCCATATATTTAACTCTTTTAATCTCTTTGCCGATTTTCTGCGAAATTGTGTTCTTTATATCCTAAATGACGCTTCTAAGCGAGTGTCTGGAGCTTCATTTGTCCTTGACATTCAAGTACAGCTGCGGAATTGAGATTTTTCAACGAAGAGTCCTTTGGTGTGAACATTTCAACCTTGTTTATGTTTTTATATAAAGGGATATTTCTTTCGCTTATTTCAAAATTCATCGACTCCTCTCTAAAAAAAAGAAAGGAGGTCAGATCTGATCTTACCATCAAAGCACAAATGCGTCGTATGATGGCGATATTACACTGTTAAAAATTTGGTTCGACGTTGAACCAATTATTGGTTCCAATTTAGCTGCAACCAAAATTTGGTACTACATTTCACCATATATTGGTGCGACCGCGGACACCAACTTTTGGTGCGAGGTTGAACCAAGTTTCGCGGTTTCGTTTCCCCATATTTTGATGCGAGGTCGAACCAAGTTTCGCGTTTTCGTTTCCCCATATTTTGGTGCGAGGTCGAACCAAATTCCGCGTATTGGTTTCCCCATATTTTGGTGCGCAGGTTGAACCAAATTTAACGTTTTAATTTCTCCCTTATTTGGTGAGAGATTAAAACCAAATTTTACGTTTTTATTGCTCCAAATGTTAGAGAAAACTTGAGCCACTAAGTTTCTAAGAATTAGAGCAACAAATTAGCGAAAGTTTGAGTTGAGTTTAACGATTATATCATATATGTTATGTATTTTTAATAGTGATGATTCAGAAAATTGTGTTTTCTGTAGCTACACAAGGGCTATATTTCGATGTAAGAAATAAGATTTAAAAATAATGTAATATACCAAAGCGACATAAAAAATGTCGTCTTGGTAGCGTACTATCATGCCATCCGAGTCGAATATCATCTAATCTCACGTTGTGTCGCGTCAATAATTACGAAATCTCCTCCGCAAAAAAATCGATGTACATTTGTAAGAAAATGCAGCTAAATTTCAGCACAATGGCGGCTCAGTAGCTAAGAGGTTACACCTTACACATGTCCGTCTCGTAAGCTCGGGATCACGGGTTCGAGCCCCAGCTGGGTCGTCAGATTTTCTGGATGGGAAAATCGTGGTCATGCATGTTATATGATTATGGGCCATGTAACTGATCCCTGGACGGCCTATTTTGCTTGGGTTCTCTCGGCAAAATTAAATCTTGGCATACTTTAACATCTAAAGAAGGATCAGATTCATTGTATTCTGGGAGTCAACATTAGTAGCGAGAGTCGCCTAGATGGTGCCACAAAAATGGCTCTCAATTCTGGGGAATATGCTGAGTCTAAAAAGCATAGATCGCCAATTTTGCAACCCCATTAGAGGAAACAAATTATAAAATTTGTTTCTTTCTTCAAATTTCGCAAATCTTACATGATAATATTTTCCTTGGCTTTCCGAACCGTACTAAAAAGTGATAAAGCGAAGAACGGACCGTTATTTTTTATAGATTCGATTGGGGTTCGCTTCTTTTTGTTATCTGTATTAGTTTCAACTCAAACCAAAGAGCACGTGTTTAAAGATTTTCAGATTTCACTGAGAAAAAGTGAACAAAATGTGCATCATATGTGATTTTTAAACGCCTTCACTCATCATACAGCTGCTGTTTAGACTATCCGAGTTTGGTGTTGGATGTTGTGTAGTAAATGCGGTTTTATTATATTAGGTATTTAAATATCGCCGCACTAGAGCAGCACTTGGGCTATTGGCAACAGGCGTCGTGTTTTAGAACCACAGTCAAGTGACGAGCCGACACCTGAATAGGCACCCAAAAGGATGACATTGTCCGCAGCGTTAGGATTTTGAAGGATATTTAACGTGCATTCTCTTACACGGGGAAAATATTCGTCGGACATTTTTGGCTGCACAGGACGCTTATAGGTCAGCAGTTATTTCGGCGAACCCCGGACACGAACCTGGGACCTTTTCGCATGCAAGGCGAGTGCCTAACCAACTGATCTCCAAAGCCCCAAAGTTTTTCGGGAATCAAAACTACAAAACAAGATTTTCGAAATAAAAAAAGTTTTAAAAAAATAAGAAATTAAAAAAAAATATCTCTTGAGATTACGAGGAGGGGGGGTCCAGCCGCATATCTTGAAATATCATCAGGGGGTGGTGGTGGGGTCTATAAATCGTTGAACTTGCATCACGTGATTGGGGACGCCCCCTTCCATTTTCAAATAAGGGCTCAACACTCGCCCACACTCTAACGGCTAGGCACGTGACTCACGATAAGAACTGATTTGGTTTGGTTTGGTTTGACTTATCGTCGCACTAGAGCTACACGAGGGCTATTGGCGACGGGCGTCGTATTTTAGAACCACAGTCAGGTGACGAGCCACACCTGAATAGGCACCCAACGCAATCGTTAAGGGCGACATCGTACGCAGCGTTAGGACTTTGAAGGATATTTAACGTGCACTCCCTTACACGGGGTATTATTCGTCGGACATTTTTGGCTGCACGGGCCGTTTATAGGTCGGCAGCTATTTTGGCGATGCCCGGACCCTAACCTGGGACCTTCCGCATGCTAAGCGAGGATAAGAACTGAAATTGTAATCTTAGAAGTGAAAGGAAAATACATTTAATTTAATTTTTTTAGGAATCCGCACAAATGTACTACAAGTAAATGACTTATAAAAGTAAATAAGATGCCGCAAACTTTACTGTCTGATTTTCCAGAGACTCTTTAAAAAATTTTTTGATAGGGGAGACCTGGGTTGGTTTTCCCATGGGGTAAGTTTTCCACCAGGCTTTATATTGGAAACAGCAAAAACTAGCAATAAAAAGAAAGCTGTTAGAAATCGTACCATTCTGAAGCGATATACGTTTGTGCTAATCTGTCCAGAATTAATTTAATAATGTTGCCACTCAAGATCATGCCCAAAACTGAAACACGCCCTAAATGATACTCTATTCAAACTCCATATCATAATTGCTTGTGTGAAAGATACTTGACTATACTAATGAGAATCATTTTAAATTTCAAATAAAAAAATTCTAATTTCTGTCTTAGAATAAAGTGAAAATATTTACGAGTTAGTTAGAGATTTATCTGATTGAGAATGAGATTTTTTATTTACGTAAAGTGTTAAGCCTAACATAGGCTTGATTATGAGGGTTTTTATATTTCGCCAACTTTAAATTATTTCTCCACACAAATCTTTTTTCCAAACGAAATGAACGCTTTTTAGTAATTTTTTTAAAACTATTATAGCATGACAATAACATTCCAATGTTTCAGTTCTTTTAATAATCGTTTCCAGTCGACTTCTAAATTCGGTAAAATAGAGCCAAAACGCTTTATCAAACATTCTTTTCTCAATTCCTATTTTTCAATATAGTGTGTTTATCATAACTGGAACTTCGTATTTTTATGTTTAGAACATAAAACGGTTTATACATCAAAAGCATTTCCGAAGTTTTGTTTTTAAAAGCCGTTATTCAAATCAAGTTTAGTTGTTCTATATAACACGATGATGGTTTTTTTTCTTAATCTTCCAATGTACTAAGTCCATGGAATCTCCTTCAAGGCTAGTCTTTATCACTCAAAAATCTCGTATATATTTAACCCCTTCGGTTTTATTAAAATCTCTTACGTAACTATACCATAATCATGAAGGTTAAATAAGAAGTGTGAGATAAAGGAGAGGAAAAAAAAAAGTTTTGAAAGTCACAATATCGATGCAATGCACACATAATATAACAATATAAAAAACACATAATATAAAAAAAGCAAGCAAAATTAATAAGATTTCATTGCAAAATGTATTTTGTTTTATTTTGATAATCAGCTATTCAAACACAAATGAAGACGACATGGGAAGAATCGCTTGATTTATTAGGAGTCTTCCCGTAATTGTGTCTGCTTGGCGGACATTGGAGACAGGAAACCGGTTTTTCTTTCGGTTCTTCAATCGTGGTACAAACGGGTGACTCGCGTCCACTGATCTCTGGCTTGAATCAGGGTTGCCGAGAAAGAAAAACAAAGCGAGTAACCAGTTTCTTTACACCAGTTTAAGCGATTTCTCGCTATAATCGCCAAAGAGGTCTACACTCTTAAAACAAACGAGCGAATTTAACTCAGTCTTAGTTAATTTTCAATTCTCCAGTGTCGAAAATGCACTTCTCCTACAGGCGTGGAACCTCCATCCTTTGTATGTTGAATCTGCGACAAGATCACTCCAAACGAGTGATTTTAACTCAGTCTGAGTTAATATTCACTCCTTTCCATTGTCGAAAATGCACTGCTCCTACAGGAGAGGATTTCACTCCTTTGTTTTAAGAGTGTATTGAGGAAAGCCTTCTACGAAATCAAGCGGTTTTCCCATTGTACTCTTTAAATAATGATGACTAGTCCACTTCAAGGGGACTGGGGGGAGGCAAATTAATTTTTTTTTAAAGTTACAGACCGAAATGAAGGAAATTTTTTTATAGCTCAGGGACATAGAATTTAATGAAAATACAAAATAATAAAAGAAAAATATGCAACACTTTTTTTTTAAAAATGCTCCTTGCGATTCAATTTTTTCTAAAATGTCTATTTTTTTTATATAAGATATTTAAATATATGTTAACAAAACTGTGCATGGATTTTTCATTTGTCCTATTAATTAATTAATTAAAATTAAAAAGTTATGTTACTTGGAAATTTTTGATGGTATGCTAAAAGTAAAACTGAGTAAAATATTAAAATTTTTTATCGGATTTCATATCCATGCACAATTATGTTTGAAAGATTATCAATAACAATTTTAAACAATTTCAAAGCAATACACAAATTTTTGAATAGCAAGGAACAATTCGAATGTACGACAAACTACTAAAAACACTTATGGAGAAAAAGGCAAAAGTAAAGAAAATAATAACTTCCACTTAAACGGACGATTTTCGGATTTCAGTGTTTACGAAAACTGTATTTCGAATTCTTTTCGGATCGTTAAAAGTAAGATATGTTCTTAAAGATAAAAGTTCAAGCTATAACTTTTTTATTAAAATACCAAAATCGATATTTTTGACATTTTTTGCCTCCCCGGTCCCCTTAAGGCAGATTTAAAAAACCCTAATAATGACAACAGGTACAATTTTCTTTGCTAATTTTATTTGAAACTAGCAAAAAAATACCCGTTCTTCGCACAGACTAAACAAATTTGAAATAGATCAAAGTATATGTACCATTCAATCCGTCATTGGACGATAACGTTAAGCTATTGTTTCCGCTTTGTTAGAAAGTACAAATTCCTGTTTTAGTTGTTAAAATTCCAAAATAAAAAATAAAATGTACGTATTAATGTATTCAGAATATAAGTTTTTGCAAAAACTTTCCGCAATTTTTTATTTTTGTCGTAAAAATAAAAAAGTGCATTTTCTTAAGTGGTTATTTGATTGTTTCATTGAAAAATAAATGTATGCGTCTGTTCAGAACGTAGCTAAAAAGTTTTAAATAAACACTTTTATTTATCACACTGTAAAAGAAAACTGTTGTTTTTACAATTAAAAACTAACGACTTTGACGCCAGTTAATAACTGTCTTTTTTATAGTTTAAAACTGTAATTTTTTTTACCGAGAAAACTCTTTTTTTACAATAAAACTGCAATTTTAACAGGGAGAATCTGTTATTTTAGCAGAGAGAAACTGTTAAATCAGACGTTAAAAGAGTCACGTGATTGAGATCATCGTTAAGCACAAATACCCAATACTAGCCCACACGACCGAGTAATTACTTTGTCGCAGAAGGTTCAGTATTGGGCTCTCACACAAGAGGTTCCTGGATCAAAACCTGGCCCGGTCCTTACCTCTTCCAGGAACCTCTTGCTTGCATGCCCAATATTGAACCGTCTGCGATAAAGCAGTTTTTAACAAAGTTTTTAACACCTTAAAAACCGATAAAGTAATTACTCGGTCTTGAGGGCTAGTAATGGGTATTTTATTTTAGCAGATAGACACTTTTAAATTAACAGTTTTCCCTGCTAAATTAACAGTTTCTCCATGTTAAAATTACAGTTTTCCTGTAAAAAAATGAAAGTTTTCCTGTAAAAAAAAATGAAAGTTTTCCTGTAAAAAATGCAGTTTTCCTATTACAATTTTAAACTGTAAAAAAAGTTATTAACTGGCGTCAAAGTTGACAGTATTTAACTGTTAAAAACAACAGGTTTTTTTACAGTGTCATATTTTTTTTACATGTTTCAATAACATATTTTCGCGACCTAATTTCAAAAAGCTTCAATTCCACCCTTATACATACCAATGGATACTACTGTACCTCTCTTGCTTTCCAGGGAATGTTATGGAGGCACACACGCAAACAACAACATCTTTTGTCAAATTTCTTTGAAATCAAATAACTTATGAATTTCATAAAGTTGTAAACAAAAACAGTTTTTGGAGGTAAACTTTATTTACTGTTTATACAATATGTTAAACTATTTCACTGAAATAAAATCTTCAAAACAAGCTTGAGCTATGTTTCTTTTCAATGAAACAAACTCGTATTAAATGTTCAAAAAAATAAATCTGTAGTAAGACGATTCGTTAAGTATAATTATTTCTTTGAAACAAAAATAAAACTATTTGAAACAGTTTTTTTTAAAAATATTTTGGTTTTCGTGCAGGTGCTAGTGGCTTGAGAAGAATTAGGTCGAAAATATGTTGCTTCAATCATTCATAGGTAAACAGGAAATGTGAAAGGTAAAATTTATGTGAACAAGTATTTTTTTTTGCTACTGTTAATTCCAGTTAGAACTATGCTTAGGAACACACAAGATTTATACACCTTAAAAACCGATAACAGTCCTATCAAAATGAAAGACATGTTTTTAATATACTTTTTAAGAAGCCGTTACTCAAGGATCTGTTTTCATACGGTGGTGATACCTTAATTGTGAATTAATATTCTAATTGTGCTTTATGTGCAAAATGCGGTAATTTCTATGACCGTAACAGGTTGGTTGGTTGGTATACATATATTTTCAGGCTGGTGTGCTGGTCAGAGACCCGCTTATAAACCTTCGTCAAGTAAGACAGACACAACACACACAAACGCGACAGATGCTGCCATATATCGCGGGCCACCTCCACAGTTTCGACATGTCTCTGATTGAGAGCCGTAACAGGTGCAGTGAATAAATAAACGATTGAAGCCTCTGGGATGAGTTCGAATCTCGGTATGGCATGGATGTTTGTGATTGTCCGAGTATATGCGGATTACGTGCTCGTTAAATATGTTGGGTCCGCAAGTCCTGTGGGCGGTCATTGCGTAGTTTCCCACGGGTACAGATCCTTTTAGAAAATTTCTATCCCCTTCAGGGACATGTCTAAATTGTGGAGGTGGCGACAGATGGCAGCATCTGTCATTTGTGTATGTGTGTGTCTTGTGTTGTCTTACTTGACGATGGTTTATAAGCGGGTCCTTGCGACCAAGCACACAAGCCCGAAAATATATGTCTACCAACCAACTTGTCAATAGGGGAGCCTGGGTAAGGCTGTGACAGTTTTCATTTAATCGCTTATAAATTCTTTAGTATGCCTGGTAGCTGGATGAAAGTTGCATTAATAGTAAAGTGCAACATTGGTCGACGTATAAATAAAAAATTGTGTCCCTAAGTGCAATAGTTAACTTATATGAGCAAATTAGAAAAAAGAGGAAGTAGTGTCACAACCGACCCCCCCCCCCCACCTAGGGTCGGTTGTGTGAAATAAAATGCTTATACATTATTTCCTTTTCATTAAATTAACCATTCCATGTTTCTATAAGCTGACCCAAATCGCGGATAACAGACTTTAAATTTAAATCCATGTCAAATCTCCAAGAAATCTTTTTGAAGAAGATAAGGCTGATGTAAAAAAAAGCCTTGTCTTAGAGTGTGGAACAAAACAAAAATGTCAAAACACTTGGATAGACTGAATATTTAAGACTGCCATCTCTATAAATTGATTTGATGAATTAACTTTAAAAAAAATATTTTCCATTCTTCGTGCTGCGAACCCATACAATGTTAAAAGTACACTCATGTCCAAAATAAAATTTGCATGAATTTTATTTCCAATGTCTTTCTTTTCTCAAAAACTACTTAGAAACATGCAATTTGCTATAGAAGATTTGTAAGACAAATTACAATACATAATTTTGAAACAGAAAATCCGTATTTATCTATGAAAAGAAACAAACTTTTTTTGTAGATTTGACAAACTAAAAGGAATGCATTTCATGATAATTTCAATTAAAAAGTTCGTTTATAAATGAGTTTTGGGCATTAGTATGTTAAATGATAACACCTCGTTTTCTACACAAGTGTCAGGTATTTCTCAAGTTTATTTTGCATGATTTCATGTCGAATAATAGTGTTCAACTTAATCGAGTTCTGTTCACAAAGTATTAGTTCCGTTTGGTTATACTAAAACACCATGTACGTATACTGAAACTAATTTATTGTATACAAATCTACAACTGTTAAACTACTTTAATATATAGCTTCCAAATTTATTCTTTACTTTTCACAGCATACAATTTTTTTTGGTATTCTTTCATCATAGAAGGTTTCCGCCTGTTTTTTCAACCGTGTGGTAACATGTTCTTTCAACTCGTCCTCATTGTTAAGAGGGACTGTCAAGTTTTGAAATCACAACTTTTGCAATAGAATTGTTTTGCCATGTTATCCCATTTTCACTAGGTACTGTAATCATTATAACATCCATTTAAAATCAATTTGAAAAGAAGATAACATCTGGTTATTTAATTATTAATTGATAAAGTTTTAAAATAGTGTCGTCATCTGCTGGATAGTTTTTGCATTTTAAAACTTCAAAAATATTCCTAAAGTGTTGAACACCAAGGAAAGATTTTAGGTGTTAGAAGAGATGAAAGTCGCTGAGAGCCAGGTCCTTTCTTAGGGAGGATGTTCAAACACGTCTCAGTCACATTTCTGTATGAGTTATTTTGTCATGTTCGCAGTGTGAGGTCAAGTATTATAGGGCAATTCTCCCAACCCCACTTTTTTACATTAATCCTCAACGTTTGTCCAGCGTAATTTTTAAATGGTCTCACAGTAAATAATATGTGCATTAGGCTAATTATATGTAACTATAGTGTAAGTCACGATTTAGGATGAGATTAAAAGCTTCTTAAAATTAAAAAATAAACCAAATTAAATAAAATGCATGACATTTAGTTATAATAAGTGCAGATCAACTAGTCCACATTTTTTTTTCATATAATGTTAAAAGTTTTAGTGATAATCACTTTTTACAGACGTGACTTACACTAAAGACAGGATAATTTTGCATGAAATTCCACATTAGCGTTCAACTCTTTAACGACGAGGACGGGCTGAAAGATCGTGTTCACAACCGGCAACCTTCTTTGAAGGATAAACGCGAAAACTTGTGCAAGCTATGACAACTGCCTACGAAATTTCGGAAACTCGTTGAAATGTTGTTTAACAGTTGTAGATTTGTGTCCAATAAATTTGTTTTTGTACCTGCACTCGGTTTTTTTTTATAAAACCAAACGGGACTTACTTTCTGGATATACGTCGTATAAGAGGTAATATCATACTCTAAATTTGTAGAATCTGCATCTGTATTAGCGAAGCGTTTATCAGATTTTTTAAACTGTTCACTTTCAGCTCTAACACGGGGAGGGAAAAAAAAGGGGGCATTCACAAAATGAACAAATATTTCCCAAAATGGACCCGCTAGTTTTCCTCAAGTTGTGCACGCTCCCCTAATTTTTCACTTTTTTTAGTATAAAATTTAAATACTGGAAGTGTGTGAGTTAAATTCAGAGAACTATGAAATAATTCACAATAAACATTTTATTTCAATATTTAGTATAAATAGTCAGTGTCATATATGCAAAACGACGTCACAACAACAATAAAGTAATAAAAATTCACAAACACTCTAAAGAAATTGTGTAAATAGTGTTCGATTTGGCACAAACACATCTAAATACGGTACAGCTATTAAGTAAACTGTTTGGCTTGGTGAGAAATTGAGAAATTAATTTGTCGCCAAATAGCGAAAACATTCAGATATGGCAATTCTGTCCTTCACAGCTTGTGTTCACTTCAATCAGCTATTTGTAGGAACCTTCAATTTAAAACATTGTCAACGAAACATCCATATTTGAGACAATTAGCCAGACAGTCTACACTAGAGCTGCTTTTTAACTATTTCAATTGAATAAAAAGACATTCATATGAAACATAAATAGTCACCAGTGATAAAAACCTCCAGGAATGGTTCAAGTATAAAAAGTATAAAACATATAACTAAAATAAATTAAAAAATTGCACATCATAACATTTTAACGTTTCTGACCTGTCTTTATCACAACCAGCATGCTTGGAATGAATTGCACAATAATGTGAAACATAAACTACATAGGATGAGTATTTCGCACAAACATGAAATCAAAATAAAAATTTGAAATTTAAATTAATTTAAAATTTAAATTGCAATGGTTTTTTTTATTTACAGTCAACAATTGTCAATTTTATAAAACGTTTATATTTATTAAGTAATGAATCCAAAATTGTAGAGCGATTCATAGAAAATAAGTAGAGTTAACATAATATCGCACTGTACGCAGAAAAGAGACTATCGCAAGTATACAAGTTTTTCAGAAAAATCGTCTGAAGTTTATTTTTTTTTATTGCACTGCATTATAGAATAAATAACTTTTCTATTATACTGCATTCCAACTGTTCTACCAATTGATTTAATTTTTGATTTAAGTGTTAGATATTGAAATTTTGAATATGAGAACACATACAATTAGAATACAATTAGAGCCATATTTATGCGATAGGTTTTTTTTCCCGCGTGCATTACGATATATTATAAAGATTCTATGACGATAATGCTTGGTTGACATGATCGGTTCTATCACAATATGGTTGCTCGTAATACTAATTTTCGTAATAACAAAAGAAAAAAATAATATTTGTATTGTTAAAATTCATTTTTACACGAGATTAGTTGCGGTTTGCCGCAAAATATAACCTTACTGGTGATTTTTATGTTTCAAAATTGTATTTTAAAATAAAAATATAATTTTGCGCTATAAATTTACAATGCATCTTTTTCTAAAATATATGCAATATAGATTTTTTTGGTATGACAGTTTGTGTTAAAAGTTATTTTTGATATGGTTACCATTTAATCAGTAGATAGTAAAATTAAATCAATAATAATAGCATACAAATATTTTTCCATTCCAATTCAACACTAGTTCAAAACTTAACAAGGCATTGAATGTAGAAGTTTTCCATTTCGTATTGATATAGCGAAAATAAAAGATAGTGTTGCAAACGGCCTCAAAAACGGTTCCGAAATTCGATGCATCCGTCAGAGGGCGCTGTTCGACAAAGTCGTCATTTTGCTGCTATACAGGAGATGGCAGCTACAACTGCGCGTGGATGAGCATGCATTACTGCACAGTTCAATCCTTTGCGGTACCAAGCACACTAGCCTGAAAATAAATGTCTACCAACCAACCTTTGCGGTATATGATTAAAATACATTGTCTATATTTATCACTAAATTTATCACCATATTAGCACCGTAAGTACATTCTTACATGAACGAACACAGCTCATTTTGAGCTTCAAAATACTTAAATTAATCTTTAAGATGAAATAAAAACACTATAGGAAGGTTTCTATGGACAGTCTGCTTGACCAATTTCAAGACACACTGCCTTGGATTTTTAACTACACTGCTCAAACAATTAGGGGAGCACTTTGTAGGCTTTTGTTAACCCTCTTAGTTCCAACTTTCTATTTTTTATTCTAAAAATCTAAAATTTGTGAAAAAGATTCACTATGCATCCAGAGTTAAATGATAAAAAACAGGGGAGGGGGTATCTTGATTTTTTAAAATGAAATTTAAGTTGAAAAAAAATTGGAATTATAACTTATAAAAAAATTAAAACTATATTTTTCAAACATTATTTGCTAAAAATTGTTAAAAATCAATCTTTAAGCATCTAAAAATACAATCATGAAGAATTTAGGGCCAATTAATTTCATAAAATTGTTTTAGAGTGAATTTTATTTTATCATGTTTTTCATATTTCCATATAATTAAAAAAAATAATTCTTCAAAAGACATTACTCTTTTAAGTTTTGAGTAGATGTTAGAATACATATGTTCACTTAATACTGTACAATTTTTTAAAATTAAACTTCTAACTTTGCGACTTTTAGAAATCTGGTGGGATAAAGTCAAAAAGTGAAAGTCAGTACTCTGAAAAAAAAAAACCCTGTTAAACTTAAAATCAATGTCACAGTGTGTCTTCAAAATCGTCCCATAGATTTTACCATCCGAAAGTAGGGTGAGAGGTTTTAAAGTTAAGAAATAGTTTTAGTATGCTAATTATTTATATTAAATTTTGAAAAGTTTTAAAAACAAATAATATGCCTCAGTGAAAATTCAGCGTTTGTTACGCTTAACGTTAGTCAATAGACATTTTTCAAATGGAGTGCCGAATTATAAAATTATATGCGATATTATGACGTTGTTCTCGAATATTATATACATACTTCTTCTATATTGATATAATGTAACCATGTTAACAATTAAAGTAATTTGTAACTTCTAATCCAAGCATAGCTTAAAATGTAATGATTGGAAATTGTTACGTTCTTGAATTAACATCACATAAAAAATCACATTATTAAACATTTGTTCACCAATCGGCTTAAATATTTGACTAGAAAAACCTGTTATTCACATTTAGAATAACCGTGAAATTATTGTTATACAAAAAATTAAATGCTAAATAAAAACATATTAGTTGTCCAACAACAGTTAATGAAACTTAAACATTTCAGAATGTCGAATTCACTTAAAGAAAGTTTAAAATCACATTAATTAATCTTCAATTTGTTCTTTTCATTTGAATGATCGATATTTGATTCAAAAATAGTGTGTGGTATCGTTTTTGAGCTATCTTTGCTCTAAAATAAAAAGTCCACCCCCTTCTAATATGTATGGAAAGACTGGACTTAACAATGTTCTACTGGTTTCAAGTTAGTGACTGCAGTATTATATTTTGAGCCATCACTATCATGAAGAGGAACGTCCACCATAGTTTGACACGAAAAGAAAGGTTGGTACAATATCAAAGAGTCTCCACTCATACTGAGAACACTTTCCATGCCAACTGTTGTGGTAAACACGTCGCAACTTTCGTTACTGGACGACGAGTCTTGGTGCAGGAGTGACTTGACAGAGTCCTGAGACAAGAGTTTGTCTGTCCTACTGGTAGGGCTCTGCTTCGACACACTCTCAGACACAGTGTTCAGTGTGGACATGTTCATTGCTAAGAAGGACTGGCTCAGTGGGAGTCCGGGAGATAGTTCTACAGGGCACTTTTTGCCGCACCCGCTCTTGTAGAAGCGGTTATTGTCCCGCCTGCGGGTCACCAGACTCACCAGCACCTTCTTGGCCTGAGTCCAGGCGTTCTTGTTGCGGAAGAAGTAGAGGTACGGGTTGATGACGCACGACAGGTACGTCGGGAAGTTGAGGAAGTACCTGAACTTGGGGGGCACCGGTAGGTACAGGTCCGACATCAGGGACGCGAAGAAGGGGAGCCAGCAGGTGATGAAGGACACCACCACCATGAACCCCGTCACGGCCGCCTTGTGCTTGCCGTTGGCGAAGCAGCAGCAACCCTCCTTCTTGGTGTCGTCGTGCTCTGAAGAGTAGTTCCTCCTGAGGGCGTATTCCAGGGCGGCGGCCCCTTGCTTGTTCTTGTTCGGGGTCTTCACGTTGACGATCACCTCGTTGGAGCCGCTGCTGTTGGAGCTGCTACGCCTGGTCCGCGCGCTGTTGTCCCTGGCCGCCTGGAACATGGCGAAGTACATGACGGCGACGCTGGAGAACGGGACGATAAATCCAGATGCTGCTATCAAGACCGCATACACGATGTCCAGGACATTCCCAACTAGACCTAAACAAATACGAAAAAATTATAAGCAATAACGTTTTGATTTTTTAATAAATATCGACGACTTGGATCTTTATTTTTCACTCTAAACTAAAGCATGCTAACTATATCTGTATGCGAGCTGATTGCCACACTATGTTCGATCTTATTTGTTTCTGTGCTTGTTTTTGTTCGTTTTTTAAACTGCTATTTTCTTGATCGTCGGGATTTTTTCCTCCTTGACATGTTAATTTTTTTAAATATTTTTTTTGTCATTGCTTGTTTTGTTTTGTAATAATAAAGATTATTATTGTTATTGTTATTATTACATACCTTCTTGTGTTGGGCATGTCCCAGGCACGTCGGCAAGCAATAGCATTGGTGGAAGTGCCAGCACGAAAGCCAGCAGCCAGGCTGCGGAAATGAGGAGTCCGGTCCTCTTCTTGGTGATGGTCAGCGTGTAGTGAAGTGGACTGTTGACGGCGCAGTTGCGGTCGACAGCGATCAGAACGATGTTGAACACCGACGCCAAGTTGAGGAAGATAGTCGAGGAGGAGAGGACTCGACACCAGATGTCGCTCAGATCCCAACCACGAGTCATGGCCACCATGGATGGGATGATAAAAACTGAAAAAAATATTCACTGTGTTATGAAAATGTGCTATGCACTTTAAAAATATGGTGTAATGTTGCCCCAGCCTCACAGAGTATCTTTACACAAATTTAATAGAGAGGGCAACTTTACACACATAAGAAAATTAAATCTATAGGACTCGGACATGAAGTAAGGATGTGGATGTGTAATGCACTAAGTAGCCGGACTGGCAGCACAACGGTTAGGGAGCTAGCCTTTGGAGCTTCTGGGTTCGGGTTCGAATACCGGTAAGGCATGGATGTTTGTGTCCTTCAATAAATGTTGTTATTTGTCTATGTGTTTGTGTCGTCCTTTCTTTGTGTGTCTCTTGTGACTGAGTCACTTCTGGCGAGCAGGGTAACGGGCTATAAAGCCTATAGTCTTCCCTTCTAGAGGGCACATTCAATGTCATTTGTCAATGCATGAAGTAAGTTCTACTACCTGTTTTATAGAACAAGGTTATGTCATATTTATGGAATAATGTTACAAAACAAAATGGGAGCAAACTACTTATTTAAGTAATATTACTTTCTAAATTTGGTGAAACATTAATCCATAATGTTATAGGGGATGCAGGCTATTCCCTACAGGCACACGATAACAACGTAATACTCACTGCATTGCAAGACGTGTGTGGTGGCCAGGCTCAGGACGAATCTGTTGGAGAAAGTTCTGAGGCTGTGTTTCCTGTACAGCAGCAGGAAGATGAGCCCGTTGGAACACAGGCCGAGGAAGCAGAGGGCGCACAAAGCGGCAGACATCAAGTCGGTGGTGACGTCTTCGTCCATAGCACCTGCAGGAAAAGTTCATTTTAATTAACCTTTGAAGCCTGACTTCAGATGGCGCTGATTTAAAATTATGAGGCTAAATTTGGAGTTTTATCGAAAAAAAATGTCAGGTCAGCACTCCTTATAAACAAAGTCATTTTTTACACAAATAAACGATCCGCACGATCGTGGTAGCTCGGTCGGAAAGGGTTACTAGAATAAAGTGGATTACGTTATTTGTTGTAATATGGCAACAGTATGCGCTGGTTTAAGAGTTCATTTAATATTGCAGTGAATTTTGATGAATGAATTCTTATCATACACTGAAAAACTGTAAATTTACGAGCATTTGCCCTTCAATTTTTATAGCAAACAGCTTTATTTAATGGAAAACGGCCTGACACACTCAATAAATGGCCTTACAATGTTAGGAAATTACACTCCTTGCCAACCTAAGTTGGGTTAATAGAAATATGCTATGGAGAAGATCCTTCCTCGGATGTAAAGAGTTCCATAAATTATTTGTGAATCCAACCAGAAAACATGTATAAAAAATTAATTTCGTTTAAGGTATAACAGATTTGAATTTTATTTGAGAAAATTAGGCAATTTTATCAGAATGAAAAGTGTATTTTATTTAAATTATATTCAGATCATTTTGTATGTAAATATTACCTTACAAGAGTTTCCAACTAACGGGACCAGTCACGCTATTCCCTCTGCCTTTTCACTCTTTTATTTTACCCAAGTTAGGTTGGCAAGGAGTGTAGGAAATTAGGGCGATTCCCGTATTTGTAAAGTTTTCGCTCATATTTTTAGCTATTGGAAATGATGGGCATGAGTATTTTTTAACGGGGAGTAAGTGGAATCTCTGCTGCCGTTCCCTGCTCGTTATTTTTCATTCACCGTCCAAATTTTTCATTTCCCGTCCATAATTTCATTCACAATTGAAGAGTTCAGGGGAAAAACCGCTTAATTTCGTAGAAGTCTTTCCTCATCAGGCCTCTTTGGCGATGATAGCGAGTAATCGCTTAAACTAGTGTATAGAAAACAGTTTCAAGGCATTTTTTACTGAGACCACGTGACACTGGACCAAGCGAAGAAGAAAGAGAGAAACCGGTTTCCTGTCGCCAATGTCCACCAAGCAGACACAATTACGGGACGACTCCTAATAAATCAAGCGATTCTCACCCCGTACTCTTCAACTACATTGTGATTTTTAGTTGATGTTGGTTTTAAAACATGCAAAACTAGAATTTATTGATAGGAATTTTGAAGATTCTGAAGATTACTTCTAAAAGGGCAGCTATATACAATCAACCTCGCTTGCACATCAATTTTAAAAATCGTCAATAGAAACATTTTCAAGCTATCAAAAACAGATGATCATGCCTAAACTTTTATCCCTATGTTTTCCCCTTCTCTCTACGATTCCCCTAAGAACTCCCTAAACCCAGGGATTTATTCTCCTCCTTTCGACCAATCAAAGGATATGCCCCTCATCTCAAGCCGTGACATGAGTACCAATCAGAGGCTAGAATAAGGCACTTGTTGTTAAAAAGCCCATATCAAAGTACACTCTGAAAAATAAAAAAGTCTACAGATTTTTTTTATTTATTTTATTATTCGAAAATATGTAATTTAGATAGATGGCCCAGTCCCTTATCTGGATGCACGGCAGTGCATCGCCAAGTTCATAACGAAGGCGGCACTGACTATCCTTTACTGGGACCATTTCGGCATAATTTTGGAGACCCAGTTCTTTTCTTCTACGCACTTTAGATTCGAGTTTAGACTTTTTTCTGGGTGTCCTAGTGAGACTTAACCTAGAAAAAAATTTCCAGCGTTCGAAATTCATTTAAGCCAGAGATAAATGAACCAGAAAAACGACAAATATGTCCCTCACTCACTGACTCACTGACTGACTGACGGGCGATCATAATGTTTGGGTACAACGGCTTGTTATGGAGTTACGAAAATTGGAACACTTATAGAATAGAGCATGCATATAACAGGAAAAATCCGAAATTCGAAGATTTTACCCGGGGTTGGGCGTAAACTGATTGGCGCCCTTTTTCATAAGCAGTTGCAATGCTCTCCATACGCTGATATACCAGCGGCGATTAAACGTCGTCGCCAACAATTCAAATAGTTATTTGCCTTCAGATACGTTAAAGGTTTTCATGTGTGGGATTTAGCACACGATATTACTAATTTAATGTGTCAACCTGAGCTGGCAACCAGCACCATGTTTTATAAAGAGCCATTGGTTGTTTGGAGGTAGGATTAACATCGCACAAGGGCTACATATGAGTAATGGTTGGAACCAATGCTTCACAACGGGCAAATGTTTTTTTTAAGGATTTTGCCTGCAGTAACGTTGTACTAGAGCTACATAAGGGTTATTGGCGGCGATTCTCGTATTTTTTAAATCGTGGTCAAGTGACGATTTCTTGAACAGAATCTTTCAAACAGTACCATCGGATTTAAAAAAATATTTTTTTTGTTAGAAAGAAATGACATATATCAAAGGCTTGACCTATGTTTTATACTTTTTGTCCGTCCGTCTGTACGCTTTTTCGTCCGTCTGTTCTTTATAAGACGGTCTGTCATAATTTCGGTTCTAATCGTCCGATTTTAAAAAACTTTTTTTTTTTATAAATGTATGGCTTCATATTTCATACTTTGTGTCCATCTGTCGGTACGTTTTTCTGTCCGTCTGTCAATCTGTCCTTTATAAGAATTTCTGTCATATTTTCGGTTCTAACCGCCCGATTTTGAAAATTATTTTTTTGTTAGAAAGGTATGACATCAAACACCTATATTTCAAACTTTTTAATTTTTTTCTGTGCGTTTTTCTGTCCGTCTGTCCTTTATAAAATGGTATGTCATAATTTCGGTTCTAATCGTCTGATTTTAAAAAATCTTTTTTTATAAAGTTATGGCATCATATTTCATACTTTGTGTCCGTCTGTCGGTACGTTTTTCTGTCCGTCTGTCAATCTGTCCTTTATAAGAAGGTCTGTCATATTTTCGGTTCTAACCGCTCGATTTAAAAAATTATTTTTTTGTTCGAAAGGTATGACATCAAACACCTATATTTCAAACTTTTTGATTTTTTGTCTGTACTTTTTTCTGTCCGTCTGTCCTTTATAAAACAGTCTGTCATTCTTTCGGTTCTAATCGTCCACTTTTAAAAATTCTTTTTTTGTTGGAAAGGCATGCTTATAAAAGTTTAAATTACAACTAAATGTTGTGTTTGGCTATTTTTTTCTAAGGTGTATAAATTTTGTGTGGAAGCAGTTCC
The DNA here is from genome assembly GCA_023701765.1 of Hylyphantes graminicola. Classification (NCBI taxonomy): domain Eukaryota; kingdom Metazoa; phylum Arthropoda; class Arachnida; order Araneae; family Linyphiidae; genus Hylyphantes; species Hylyphantes graminicola. The sequence continues at coordinate 67,299,252 of CM043117.1, read as the reverse complement.
AGGTGACAGTTACTATTACAAACCTACTTGTTATTCTCCAAGAATTTCGGTGAGTATTAAAGTGACAGGACATCAAGAGGCTATTTTAGTTCTTTTAGAACTTCTTGTTTATAAAGCAGTCAGAACAGGAAATAATTTCACTATAGATATTGTTTGGTTTCAGCTCTAGTGCGACGTTAATTCAATTGTTGTTACAAAATATACTTAAAAAGTTATAAACTATTTTTACTGCTTGTTGCCACCAATATATATTTCTTTTAAACAGGAATTGTAAATATTGTACTCGCCGCAGTGTAAATCTCCATCCTATGTTTATTTTATTAGGATACTGCCTATTCACTAAACACATTATTCATTATACTTCACTATGTGTTCCCACTTACAAAAAGAAGTGAAATCCCAACAAAAACATCTCTGTAAAAGAGGGCCAAGTTCTTACAAAAAAAGGTCTGGCCTACAAAAGAAGTGAAATCAACAAAAAGACCAAGTTCAATGGAATTTGCTGAGTTAAAGTTCTAGAAAAAATTAAGCCTGGACAACCAAAGATTTGAAAACAAAAAAGGATCAAGTTCAATAGAAGTTGATGAGGTTATAAAGCCCAAAACATTTTGTTTTAAGATGCAGCTTAGGTCTAACACATTCTTACTAGCTGTTTGTGTAACTTGGCCAATACGCATCGTGAATATGGAGTTGAACCCTTCGTACCTGGTTGAATTTCACCTCGGGGCGTTTGAGTAAGTCTGTATTTGATTTATCCTCAGTTGAGTGGTGAATGACACGCACCTCTCGGGTGGAAAGGGGTAAAATAGTAGTAGTACCACATGCGTTGGCGTTGCAGGTAAATAATAAGAATAAAAACGTTTGCTTTTGTTGCCAGAATTACCATCACACTTAGTTGGTGATACTTATCTGAATGAACATTTAGCTGTTTGCAACTGTTGAAGCGTTTTAATAAGGTAATCGTTCTATTTCCTTCAAAGAAAGTAAGAAAGAGTAATCAAAAGCTCCATATATTATAGTAAAGCTTAGCGGTTTTACTACAAGATTCAATCATTGGAAAACGAGATGCTACATTTACTTACGTGATCTAAAGAAATGCTCCAATCTCCATCGACTATTGTATTGATCTATTTAAAATTTTTAAAACATTTTTTTTTATTTTATTTTACTTGATTATCAATAAGGTTTCAGCTGAATAAGGAGAAAGACATGTTTTTTCAATTGCAAATGGCATTTATTAATATAAAAACACTAACAGAAATGTAATAATCTCGAACATATATATATATACATAAAACTACATAATACAAACTAACTAAATGTGTCAACTTTATAGTTCATTATTAAAACACCACAGCACATTATTGTTCTATAGATATACAACACATAGCCATCACCCCGCAGAATACCACTAGGATTAACCATTTGATTAACTAGGGATAAATCAAATACAGACTTACTCAAACGCCCCGAGGTGAAATTCAACCAGGTACGAAGGGTTCAACTCCATATTCACGATGCGTATTGGCCAAGTTACACAAACAGCTAGTAAGAATGTGTTAGACCTAAGCTGCATCTTAAAACAAAATGTTTTGGGCTTTATAACCTCATCAACTTCTATTGAACTTGATCCTTTTTTGTTTTCAAATCTTTGGTTGTCCAGGCTTAATTTTTTCTAGAACTTTAACTCAGCAAATTCCATTGAACTTGGTCTTTTTGTTGATTTCACTTCTTTTGTAGGCCAGACCTTTTTTTGTAAGAACTTGGCCCTCTTTTACAGAGATGTTTTTGTTGGGATTAATATTGTATAACTTTACTTATTTTTCCTGATGTATTAAAATTGAAATATTATTAGTTCTGTAATGTTTTGTACATAATTAATTTTTTTCCCAGTCGGTATGGAAATTAAAATAATAGCAAAATAAAACAAATTTGAGAAAACAATATCATCTGGATGTTTAATTATTAATTTTTAAATTTTTAAAGACTATTTTTGATAGGAGGTGACAATTTTTTTGAATTTAATCAATTGACTTTTTGAGGTAACGTATTTCTTTCTAGCTTCTATTCTTGTATTTCTTTTATTTGGGACTTCCTTCCTTGAAATTTTTTTTTTCATTTGGCATTTCTGTTGACACTCAAGACCTGAAATTGGCCCATTAATAAATAAATAACTGGTCGATAGTTTCCCCACTCAAATTTGTTTTTATTTTGTTGTCATAACTAATTTTATTCTTTGTGAAAATGACCAAGTGTCATCTCCCTTGCGTTATTATTAATCAATTTTATTTAATCCGAAATAGCGCCAAATACTTAGCCAAACGTTAATTTGGGCGTACCACGAAAGCGATCACATCTTCACTTGACAACCTGAATTTTGCATCGATTTTAAGCTGCCAGCATCCTAACCTTATTCCATCCTCCACATGGTACCATTGGACAACATTCTCAGAATGGGGAGGTAGGATTTAAGTGCCCAAATCCGATTTGGTGTTGCTCTGCCCGGGAAGGTGTGAAGATCACAGTAATGCCTGGAGAAATATCACCACAGATTCCTTAAAGAGATTGATATGCTTGGCGCAAAAAATATTGAAGCCGTATGAAGGTAGAAAGGTAACCCTAGCAAGTCTAAACAAACAGCTAATTCAACGTTAGTTCAATGTAAAATGCATCATTTAGTTTTTTAAAAGACATTGATTAAAAAACAAAAAATTAATGCTAGCCCAGTTGCATGCTGTAATTCCCTTCAGAGGTTGTAATTATAATTTTTATTAGAGAGTTAATAATCATTAGGTCGATTAGCTCCAAATCAATGTTAGACATTAATCAAATAATTTGTCAATTATCTTGTTAATTGACTAAAAAGTAATTGCAATTAAATTAATGGTAGGCACGTGTGAAACATTTGGGAGTGTGGTTGTGTTACAGGCAGTGTTGGGCATTAATCAATCAATTTGTCATTTATCTTGTTAATTGACCAAAAAAGTAATCGTAGTAATAAAAGTAATCAAAAAGTAATTAAATTAATTTGATTAACGCATGTGAAATGCAACTCACAATTAAAATAATTGCAATTACCATTTTTAGTTGTTTTTATGAAACAATAAAACTAAAATTAACTTTATGTATTAAAACAAAATGAGTGAAGATTTAGGAAAATTAAGCTGTAAGTCTTAGATTTAAAACGAATAAAAAAGTTGTTAATTGTTATTTTTAATTAAAATTAGCAAAACAATTAAAATTAATTAATTTATTGTTGCTTACAGTTAATAATTAAATAATTGCTAATTGTAGTTTTACACAATTACAATTGATGAATTGTTAGTTTATGTGGTTACATTTACCAATTAATTAATTGTTTATCTTAAATTGTTCTTGCAATTAAAATTTGCCCAACTTAGGTAACGAGTAATGAATAATTGGACTGGAGTCATAGGGCTTGGGAAATTAATGCATTAAAAATTAATGCATTGTTCATTGTTACTACTATAATTAAATAATAGTTAATTGTAATTTTCCACAATTACAATTGATGAATCATTAGTTTTTGTGCCCAATTAATTAATTGTTTATCTTTAATTGTTCTTGCAAAAATTTACCCAACACTGCTCCAAATACTTCGCCAAGAGCGTTTGTTTGGGCTTACTACAGAGCGATAAATGACTTCACTTGGCAAAACAGTTTTAGTATTGGTTTTTGTCCGACAGCATTCCGCTCTTCTTAACTCTATGGGGATCCCAGTAATGCTCATTTTAGACATAAATAAGTTTTCGAGACATGATTACGGATGGCTGTGTGTTTTTTTTTATGTGTGTTTACGTTTTTAGTTTGGTTATCTTTTTACGCTATTTATTTTTGTATAGATTTTTATCATTTTTTGTTGTTATCTTCAAACTAAGTTTTAATTCTGATACATTTTTTTTGTTAAATAGGGCGAGAATCGGATTAGTGTAGTAGGGTAGGTTTGAAGGAAATACTTGGTGAAAGTGAGTTTCCTGTAGTTTTTCTGTTTTTGAATAAACAGGGCATTTACATTGGGAAAGATTAGGATTATAAATTTTTATTTCAATTTAAAACCAGGAAGTAAATCAAATAATAATATTTTTTACTAACAATTTTCAAAGCTTGTTTATAATAATTTGGTGAAAAAAAGTTAAATCTTTGCCTATGTGCTTTTTTTTCACTTATTAATTTTTCTTTCTCTTTTTTAGGGAGTTTATAAAAATATGAATCACAATGGCTGACCCAGAGGTTGTTAAAGGGAGCCTCGTACCTCCCTCAAGAACTGAACTTATCTTGAAGAAGATAAACAAAATTTCAATGAATGCATGTATCATAAATGAATTTAATTAATTGCAATGGATAATTTAAAAATAATATAATGTTTGATTAATTTCTTCTAATTGTTTATAATGAATAATTAATATACATTAACTAACTTTAATGGTTAATTACTTAAAATGTTTGAAAAAAGGACAACCAACCCTCCTCTAGACAATTAGTTCTGGATCTACTACTTGAGAAGGATGACACATATTTTGTAATTTTGTAATTCATATAAAATATTTATATTCGATTTGAAAAATATTTAAAAGTTTTCTATATAAATTAAAAATTATGCTTTTTTTGAATTTTATCAAAATTTTTGTTTTTATACTTTCCAAAAACGATCATTATTTGCCTAGACTAACCGTTTCACTAAATAATTTGTTAAAACGAGTAACATTAAAAAAAAACCACACGAACAGATTTACTCTATTTCTCTTAATGCGATTTACATGCAAATGGTTATTATATCGCTTCTAAATACATGTGATAAAAATTCCTAAGAGAACGTGAGAAAAAAACACAGCCTATGCAGACAGAGAAACCTAATCAGGCATTGCACGCCTTTTTCCGAACAGCTGTCTTACAAAAGAGGCTTTACAATAGAATAACGAAATTCATGGAATAAAGTCTGAAATACAAGAAAAAATCTATACTAATAACATCTTTTGTAGACAGAATATATCGCAACGTGCTCGTAAAAGTGTGATGTAGGGCAAATGTGGCCTTCAAGTAAAAAGTACTATATTAAACAAAATTTGAAGATTTAGTAAATGAAAAAAAAAATCGAAAATTGAAAGTTTTAATAGTTGTTATGTATTAGCAGATTTTGACAATTTTCCTTTTTTAAATTTGAGAGATATAAAAAAAAAAGAAAAGTAGGTATGCGCTGAAGATGTCCTTCGAATTGGGTTCTGTTCGTCGTTCTTAAAACTTTTGTTTTCATCAAAAGAGGATGACATCAGAAACCTATCTGTTATACGTTTTGTCCGCAAGGGACGGATATCTGCCTACTTATCACTCAAATTTCTTCCCTTTGAATGGCATTTAAGTTGAATTTATATTCATTTAAATCATTGTTACCATAAAAAAATTTCATTTCACAAAAACTTTATTAATTTTAAATCCATATTTGAAAGAAACTATTTTTTTTGGTTTTTACTAATCAGCGGAGCACAATGTTCTATTTTTTTGCATAAAAATTAAGTTTTAATTTACATTTTATCAATGTACAATTTTATAAGAAGGAAGTCAAAATACAAATTTTTCATTAAGGTATTCATTTTAGTATTTTTTTTTTCGGAAAGTATTCTAAAATAACACCGCTTGGAGATTATTTGGAGAAGAGACATGTGCGCATGTGTTGCTGTATTTTTTTTTTTTGAAAATTATAAATTATTATTTCAAATCTGAATAAACATAAAGCAGCAATTTTGCATAACTATTCTTTAAACTCCAAATATATTTAGCAAATGAAACAGAATATTTTTTCAGTTTGCGAAAGAAAATTAATGAAAATAGCGCCAATTTTAGTTTAAATTACAAATGAATGCTATGTTTGTCGATTTGTTTCCCTAAGATATACAAATTTTTTATAGATATCAGTTAATATTACAAGACTAATTATTTTTTTGATAAGAATTTTAATAAGAATTTAAGTTACATGAAAATAGGCAAATTTAATTCTTTTTAAAATTTCTTATTCTTTAGCGCAATTTAAAATTTAGTCTAATGAAAAGAAAAAAAATACATTTCTGACGGTTCTACTGAATAAGTTACCTTTTATCAACACGTTAATTTACCCGCGAACTGTGCCATGTAAATTGAATCAGTTTATTCTGAGTTTCTAATTGTACATTTAACGTTCTTTTTTTCATAAACAGATTGATTCTAATTATAGTGCCGATTTAATTAGAGAATAAAAAAAAAACTTGACTCAATAGACTGTTTGGATAGATATAAATTTCCATTATTTGTTTGCTTTATTTAATTTTTAAACGAATAAATTTTATTTCTAAATGTTCTTCTGAAACTACATGCCATGTTATTTTAACCAAGGTTTTCAATAATATTATATCAGGCAAATTTTAAATATAGCCGGTCCATTCTTTATATGATTTCACTTTAAAAGTTTCAATTTAAAACACTTCCTGCCAATTATATAAATTCAAGAGTTCTGCTTAATGAAGGCGATCTTCCCCGGAAATTCTACCTTTTTTCGAAAGAAGTTTCTAATTTTCCTTCCATCTTATTTATTTATTTTTTATTTTGTTGCTGTTTTTTTATATTTTTTATTTGTATGGTGGTAGAGTGCATCGAAATTGGAACCCGAAGACTTTAATTTACTTCTCCTCTTTTTTTTGGCTCTATTTTGTTGTTCTTAATATTAAGATTATTATTTATTTTAAATTTTTTTTGTATACGCATCAAAATTAGAACGGAGATTCTAATTTTCCATCCTGTATTTTATCGTTGTAATTATTATTATTACTATTTTTATGGCGACCTGATATAACAAAAAACGAATTATTCAACTTTTTCAAAATATCGGTGATTTCCGGGGAAAATCCGTGAAAAAGGGTATTAAAAAAGGCGGGAAAAAAGATGAAAGTGTTCGGGAAAATGTTCTAATATTCCACTGGCGTTCGGAGTCAATGGCCCCTGCAAAACTGGGGGGAGGGAAATGTTTATGATACATAATCTCTCTCTCTCTCTCCCCCCCCCCCTCTCCGAGTTTTGTGTACCAACAAAATATTTCACAGTTTGTGGTTTATCAGTTTATGGAATAGGAAGTAACCGGGTTAGAAAGGAAGGATGTCACTTACATTTTGGTGTTTGATATTCATTTATGGGATCTTGTTATGCAAAGGTGTCTAAAATTGATGGTGTCTCGAATTTCGCCATAATGCATTTAAATTGTTATTTGAAGACACAGTTGATGTTACCTGCCGGAAGTGTTTTTTTTTCTAAAAATGTTTTTCTGTATTTTAAAGAGTGAAAAAAAAAACTTAGGATAACTTATAAACGTTAAGAGTTAATATTTAACGTAAATTTCGCATTTATAAAGTATGAAACTATTTATTTTCATTACAAAATATATCCGCGTATTTAAATTACAAACAGTTATAACTCACTTTAAAACCAATTGTTTATCATATAGAGATGTTATCATAATTTATTTTAAAGCGATTTCCAAACACTTATTATTATAAATTACATTACATCACAATAAAAGTGCTATTCGAAAATTTATTAGCCCTTACCCCCATCGAATAAGTCCATTTAATAGAATATCATTCTTTTTTTGGAATTAAATTGTTTCAATATTTTAATAATTTAACTGTATAAGAACATAATATTCAAGCTAATATTACGTATTAACTTGAGAATCCCTAATGACTATGGAAATGTCCGTATTCAGTATGTGAAAATGAATTCGGCTATCGAATTTGTCAACAATGGCGAATTTAAATTTGAGAAGTCGATTTGTTAAAGTGATTCCATGAAGGAAAGGTGAATGAACTGATTATAGAGTACTTCAGAAAATGCAATCTGAACGTTTTAATATACTGAGGTAAATTAAGAGAAGAATAAGTGGTTTATAAAATTTTTAAAAAAGAAATTTTAAAAAACCACACAAAAAAATGATATTTCTGTTTCAGTTTATTGTAAGCATATGTAAAATAGAAGACAAACGAAGAAAATTTTCCCGGACAAATTATTTGAGAAGAAACTAAGTTACTCAAAAAAGAATTTAAAATCTTGAATTTAATGCTTTTAAACGGAAATGAAGGTGCAATTGGTGTTAAAAAAAAGTCTTCATTTATGGGTTAGTGTATTGGATAAGTTCTACAATTTTATATTAATAGTATTTTAATACGATTTCCTTAGCATTTCTTTATTCTTGCATGGGTTGTGCAATTTTATATTAAAAGTATTTTCATACGATTTCCTTAACATTTCTTTTTTCTTGCATAAGTTCTGCAACTTTATAATATGTTAATAGTATTTTAATACCATTTTCTTAACAATTCTTAATTCTTGCATAAGTTCTGCAACTTTATATTAAAAGTATTTTAATGCGATTTCCTTAACATTTCTTTTATAATTAGTTAAATAACTAAATTAGTAGTAAAATATATTTTTTAGAGTATACGTATGCATGTCTAGATTTTTTATGGTCTTAAAGATACGTATATTTGACTAAAACAACTTGTTAACTATTTAAAATTTTAACAAAAACTATGTAATGGTAAGTCTATTGAACTAAAAGGATATTAATTATTATTATTTTGTTATAATTAAATGATGCTAATAGAAGAAAAGATTTTCTTTTGCTCTCAAAGTAGCTCATTTATATAATGTGCTTGCAAAACTAATACAAACAAAATAATTTTTAAAAAAAACTATTCTCCGTTTTTCCCATTTTAGAATGCTAAAAAATTATTTTTACGGAAATATTTTTTAAGTGTCATTTGACTTTTCATATTAATTAATTACTGTAGAGTAACGAGATTCACATACAATAGGTAGAATTTAGTTACATGAAACATTTTTTACTAATTGTTTGTCTCATAACGAGATTGGTTTCCATTAAGTAGCTGAAGTTAAGAAAAAAAAAACGAATAAAGAATACAAAATTATTTTATGATTATTTTTCAGTGTAACATGAGCGCCAACATAAAACCCACATCCGAATTTGCAATTTAAAAAAAATTGCAAACATTTATAAAATATTTTTACAATTTTACTTTCACTTGCAGTTCCTAGAGGCATATAATTTCAAAACAAAATTTAAATTTTAAAATTATTTCAGATTATAAATAAAAACGTTCCTTAAATTTTCTTATATGATTAAGCTTTATTATTAAGTTTAAGTTTCGCACATAAATCATGAAAAATTGAATATTTATAGTTTGATCGAAAACTATTTTTAATTTGATATAAATTGCACTGTAAATAGTTTTTTTTAAGTAATTGATACAAATGACACATATTTTAATTATAAATCCATTTTTTTACAATTGACACATCTTTTATTTTAATGTTCTTAAAGTATAAGTTTAAGGTGCTTAGTTAATAAAAAAAAGCACATTAATATAAAATATAAATTTTTGTTTAATGTCTAATAAAAAGATTGATTAATAGATAGAGTTAATTTTACACTTGAAATCTTTTACTACGCAATTACATCGCACCTATCTTACAACAAAAAATTAAATTAACTTACCGTAATAATAAATAAACTATTTGTCCTACTAACCAATATGTCCTACTAACACCTCAAATTTACTTTCACTTTTCATTAAATGCAAATAAAAACTAATTCGTTCACACAATACAACAGATGACAAACTCTCATAGTCGAAAACCACTAAATCCTAGAAAAACGGGATAATCAGGAAAATCCTTGTTAGTTGTCCAAGACTAGAATTTAGTTTCTGGGGGACTTGGAAAAAAGGCTTGAGAAACCTAGGATGCGGTTTGCTAATAGTTACCATAGGACGCCCCCAATGCGCATGTCCGGCATAAGTTTGTTCTAACGGCTGACGTGAAGATTTTGAATTGAATCCTACAAGTTGTAATTTGCCGTAATGGAAACACGAGTATATGGGCTCTGAAAAACAAGGCCTAGAGATGATTCTTTAATTTAATTGATAAAACACGAGTTTTGATTTCAGCTGT